>JARHVA010002704.1:755000-1100000 GCA_037957365.1 Torreya grandis | reverse complement strand
TATGCCCAACTAGTCCATGGTCACTCTTGACATGGCCTTGGTGTTAGCCTCACTACTAGTGGTCCTAGTCCTCTCCTCCCTTGTGGCTCCCTCACATGTTGAGCCCACTACTTAAGCATTAGTATTGGTGTTGCTAGATGAGGTAGGCCCATCTGACCTAGCAACTATTCCATCAAATGTGGATCTCTCCATCATAAATAGTGTCTAATAACCTCTATCCTCTTTATTTCTAGTAGAAATATGTCCCAACTCACCCATGTAACTATTATGTGCTCATATGGCTATCACATGATGTTTGTACATCTCATTGACTACCATGCTAGCATGTGGGGCATAACCCATGATACTTGGTCCTCTCTCTATCTCTGTACCCTTGGTAACCTATCATAGACTGAATGGGGCAACCTAATTAGTTGGTACATAGGAAACCTCTCATATATACAAGTTATCAGTAATATGATTCATCCCATGGTCCTCTAACCTTTGACTAGCATCTCATACATATCATGTACTAGTTGGACTCAGATGATAGATCCTACATCATACATAACTCATTCCTCTAAGATCATCTTTCTGAAGTCTAGCACAACTAGTGGTACCTTATTGTCTGACTTGTGACATAACATCCACTATATCACAAGGCCTATCATAGCTTTCTAGATATCTAGAATCTATGATGTCTAGGAATTAAACATACTCACTCTCCTACCTGGTAATATCATCTCTAAGATAGTAGCCTACATGGATAAGGATATCCTATCTTATAGACTATCTAGTATCCCTATAGTTACCTACACTCCTACTATAGGTAGCCCTAGGATGGCACAAACATCCTCTAGCATGATAGCCACCTCTACTATATCCCCATCAACCTCCCATCTAGAGGTGTTAGTCAATTGTTCCCAAAAATCAAGGAACATGACTAATAAGTTAACATTGAGGGGGATTTGACACATCTCTACTATCCTACCTAAACCTATGGATCTTAGTCTAGCCCTATCTCCATCTGACAACATATCTAACAAGTTTGGTAACCATGCTGAATTCACAAGTCTCCAAAATATCCATCATCTGTATACCCAAGAAAAAATAAAAGATGTATCAATTCTTCCATGTCATGTATAGTCATAATACATTCTTTATACATTTTAAAGCAACAACAAGCCAACATTACCTTATTTTATGCTCTTTAGTTTACTTTTATCCTTTTCAGTCCTTATTGACCTTACTTGGTAATTTTAGTCCATTCTATCCCTCTTTTGGCCCTTTTCATGATTTTTTATATCATTCTAGCTATTTGGTCAAATTAGTTTGACCAAAATTTTCTCATCTTTTCACTTGGTTGACTTAAAAATTTGAGTCAACCCCCTTCTCTTCCCCTCTCTAGTGCTGAGTTTCCATCCTATACCTTTCAAACCACTTGATAATTCTAAACTAGGCCTTCAACCTACAAATTATATAGGGTCAACCTGTACTTACTGTTTCAACACTATGGATTCTACTTATTTTCTAGCCTACTAGGTTGAATGGGTCAACCTAGTGATTTTTGCCTGTTGACCCCTTGCATTTCCAAAAAAAGTGCAATTTTCTTATTTTTTGCCTAAATCTTCTAAACCCATTTCTCATCTTCCTATTTACTACCCTTATATTCTAATTTTGTTCCATTTTGACATCTAGAAATGCTTAAAATTCAAAATTACTAAAAATTCACTTAATTCAATATAAATTTCAAAAACTAGTTTGAGATTCTTAGTTGTATACCTGTAGTGTACCTATTGCCGCCTTTGGACCCTCTCCCTATCTAGCATGCCATCTCTTCATCATCCTAGCTTGTTTTCTCTCTAGAGCTATCTTTTCTGGAGAGAAAACAAGTTAAAATGACAAACGACTTGTCTTTTCCCCTATTTTAAAACACATTTCAAAATTCAAATCTTTCAATTATTGTCCTATAGATTCCTTGTTTTATCTATATCTTTATTTTTACTCATCCATTTTTAAAACCGTAAAATGCGTTAGATTCATGATAATGTATAGATTATTTTCCACTAACATATGCCTATTTTCCAAAAATTTTAATTTTTGGCTATTTTTTGCACTAACTTCTATAGGTTCATCTAGTTTTCTCTACATTGGACACCTTCCCATTTCTTATAGTATACTTATTTATCTACAACACTAAGGTAAGTTAAAGGTATGTATTTTTTAATTTAGTCCTTTCATTTATCTTATTTTCTATAAACTACACTTTACTTAGTATCGAGATTATGTGTTATCATGTTTTATCTTGAAGTACCATCCCATGTTGCACTTACGTGATATGTGATGAGCTTCATGTGGGGAATATGTATACACATAATATTTTCAAACTTTTATTGATTATTGAAATTTTGTATCTTGTAGGAACCTATCAAGTCTTAATATCTCTAAGTGCATGTCGTAAGGGGTGCATCGAGAAAGGGGTGGGTAGACCATTAGTGCTTTGTAAGATTTTTGTTTCTTTTGCCACTTTCCATCTACACACTTGTCTCCTTAAAACCATTAACCTTAAGATTATTCTTCTCAGTCCTACCTCCTCTAGTCTTTTCCTCTTTCCATTCCTCCTTTTCTTGCCTTAACACCATTTTGGATAGTTAATTGTACTAGTTTTACTAGGTCAACCTAGTACAGTTTAAGGGCATTTTTCAATTTCTTGGCTTGTTAGCCTTTCAAATGACCTATCTCAGACCTAGTGATTTATCTTCTAAAACACACTTAGTTGACTGGGTCAACCCTATATAGCCAACATTCTTGAGAGGATTTAGGGCAAGATTTACCTCTATATATAAGTTCATTTCACATCATTTCATAAGAGAATAATTAATAGTAAATAAGTGTGAGTGAACATTTACTTATTGACTATTCTACTTGAGGAATGAAGCTTATGGTTCCATAATTTCTTTGGAGATATGGATCTTATCTTGTAAAGAAGTATTTTGGATGTTTAGATAGGTTAGGTAGCCTAGAGCTGATGTATCTTGATTATCCTTACATACCACAACAATCTCTTGTGAAGCACCTTGGACAAGGGAGAGATTGAGGCTCAATGGGTTTATATTCAAAGGTAAGTTTTCCTAACTTTATTTATCATTTGTATGAGTATATAGATAATGAATTTTTATTCTTTTCCCATGTATTAGGATTTTGTATACATTGATGTGAGTATATGTCTTCTAATATATGCTTATTTTAGTTGTTTGTATTATTTTTTGTAACCCCCACTTTGTGCCATAAGATTTAGTGTGCACTAGTTTATATTTACTTTCTTACTATTAGAATAAGTGAAATTTTTTAAACCTTAAGAATCCATTAGGGTTGTGTGATTATGTTAGACTGTAGGCTTTAGTACCCTTCCTAACATGATGTGTTATGACAAGTGATCCCCTAATTGGGTTTAACAGATCCCCATATTGGTTATGCTCTTGCTTAACAAGTGTATCCACAATTGGAAGTGTAGGTATGCACTATCTTCTTCAATCTAGGACTAATTTATTGACATGATGCATTTCTAATTACATATATCCTCTATGTGGCTAGGGCATCTAATTGATAGAAGATAAAAAGTATTTTTGTTAGTGGGGTAGGTTGGACATCCTCAACACCCTACTATGATGAGATTTTCCAACATAATAATACTCTGAAGAGGGATCAATCTCAATGTAGTTCTCCCCACCTAAGTGTTGATGCAGGTGCAAGTGAAGTTAGTATGATAGTTGGCTTGAGTGATTTGAATGTGCTTGAGACTGGAAAGCTAAGTAATTCAAGCTTATAAATGATGTATATGGTAGTATGTAGAAGTAGGGTTGAATAGGGATTGATAACCTTAATTTTATAGAACTTTTTATTAGTTTGCATGTCTAATTTTCACTTGATTTCCCTGTAGTGGATAAAGGGCCAAGAGTCATGTATTTATACTATTTTGGTGCTTGTGTGGGTATTAAAAGAGGTCTAGGATAAACATAGGAGGTTTAATATTTGAAAAGATATATGTTTGTGGAAAAAAGAGGGAAAAAACAATAAGACTATTAGTGGGACACTAGTGTCGCATGGTGCTACTATCCTTATTATGGAACTATTGTCCAAGTTGCATAACACTAGGCACAAAGGACTAGGATGTAAGAATGAAGTTCTAGGTTTGCTTTAAGGATGACTAAGGATACCTATGGCCCATACTAAGGTTTGATAAGTATGAAAATAGGCTCTAAGATAGATCTAATATAAGCTAGGGATAGGTGGTCTTAATTAGCGCTCAAGTGTTACTTTTAGGTGATAACATCTCCCCCCCTTATTCTAGAAATGCAAAAAAGTGAAATGACTAGGATAAATAAAAAAGAAGCGTACATGGACTTACTTAATAGATAAAGCTCATGAGTCTAGATCTAAGTATGTGAATCATGTTCCATTTCATGTCTTGTAAGTGAAACATGCATACATTAGACCTTACTTAATAAATATCAAAATCAAAGACAAAACTAATTAAATAAGTAAAATTGAGTAAAACTGAGTAAAGGGATAAAAGAGGAAAGGAATGAATACACCTCACTAGGTACACAAACCAATACATAAACCTAGTGATAACCTATGTTAGTGTATGCATATGATTATAAATTAGTTAATAACTTAGACTAAGTTGATGACTTGCTCAATCCTCATGTTTGGGTGGCTCAAGAAATCAATTTGATTTTGATTCCATCATTGCCTACCCCTACTTGATGACTCATGACCTATAAATAGCTTGGATTGGACTGATGGTGTATCCAACCCTCTCATGTAGGTGGATTAAGAACTAAAATAGACTATGAATCCATCATTTCCTACCCATGTGTAGTAGATGCATCTAAAACTATAACTACATGATGTAACTAGAAATGTCTAACTAGAGATATCTAATTAGAAATGTCAGCTCTATAGCTACTTAGGTATATTAGGTGGCTCTAGGCCATTGAGGAATGCCAACCATTGTAGATGGATTAAGGCATGAAATTTGTGTGTAACCAATAATATGATGTTGGATGTATATAACATAAAGAATGAAATGGAATTTGTCTTTTCATCTGATTAATCAATGTGTAAGTGAGCAAATTGAAACAATGTGCCATGCACATGCCCCTATATATGATATCTTAGCATATAAATTCTAGACTAATTTTTAATAATCTATATCTAAGTATTTGAATTGAATATGGGAATAGTCATGGCATGCATGATCCCCCCAATCTAATCAACCTGGTATGAATCCAAGCCAAATTGAGCCAAAATTGGTGAATCTATAATTAAACCTATGCAAACCTAAAATATACCTATTGTACTTTTCTGGCCAATCTAGAATTTTTTGAGACTAAGGCCACTAGAGAGTAGCACCATATCTTGGATAGTAGTTCCATGTGGTGCTAGTGTCCCAATTTGGGTGTTAATATCTATCTTCTCTAATTTCTATGCCACTGTACTGATCTTTATGTCATTATTTTCCCACTATTTTTTCCTCATTGTAATTTCTATAATTTGAGCCTATGTATTGAATAATGTACTATGAGTGCATTTTGGTAGCCTGATCTCTATGATAAACCCTTGTGAATGCCCCCTCTTTTGAGAGGAGTTATTGAACATATGCAAGAACTATCGTCAAAATAAAAATCTCTAAAAGATGTATGTTAGCTAGAGCATATATGATATACGTATAAAAATCCAATATAATATTCATATATAAAATTAGAATGTAAGATAATCTGAGTATAAATTTGTAATGTGTGATGTATGATATGTCTGGAATTAACAAGGTTATTAAGATAGATATAATAATGTATGTAATAAAAAAATTGAGTAATAACTGAGTAACTACCAAGAGAGATGGGGTATGATGTCCCTCATGGTACCCAAGTAGGAAGGGGAGATGCATGAGGTCCCTCATGACATCTAAAATTGGAGTTTATAAAAATCAAGATACAAGTGCCATGTCCATGATGCATACAAGAAGGTGTACACATACACACATGAGGCACATAGAGTAGGCTAAGGGCCACAATATAAGGGACATAGGTGCATGTCATTAAATTTGAGAAAACAAGATGTACAAGGACATGTTAAAATGTCCACATATGCAAGTTATAAGCAAGTTTTATTAGACTGACATAGATGGACATGTTCAAATATCCACATACATAATTAGGAAAATACACACAAGAACATGGGCACATGTCCAAAGCATACATACTATGAAAAGAAGTGGTGTAGAGCCAAAGAGAAATTACATATTCAAATGCCCATGAATAGAATAAACATAGAGATACAATCAATTTTAAACTAGGAAAGCTAGAAATTAAAGTAGACATGAACATGTAATATAAATATGAGTAAGAATTAAGATGTACATAGGCTGAGTCTAAAGTAGTAGTAGCCAGTAAAAATTTGAGTAAGTTTAGCATGATCAATATCAAGATATAAAAATGCTAAAGTTGTGATGTAGGGTATATAAATATGTAACCTAGTAATTGAAACTATGTATAGGGTGCCCTCAAATGGGTGAATATGTCAAATAAAGAACCCACGTACCTATTTATATGCCCCTAATGGGTAGATAATAGAAAATATGGATCTATGTAGTGGACTATAGTCTTATAAGTAATTTGCAAGAACTCAAAAAAAACAAGTAAATCATATATGTATGATAAGACTGAATATACTAAAATAGCTAGTGTATATAGTGTCTAGTAAATATAAGAGATGTAAACATGCCAATGCATATAGTATAAAATTTATGTATATTTTAAGTAAATATTTAAATGTTTATGTGTTTTTGAAATATTTTATTGTTTTTGTGTTTTCAAGATATAAGCTATGTACAAGCAACATGAAAATGAAACTATATATAAGGAACAAGAAACAAGGAAAGTATTTACAAGAAGAGAAGAATAATACTAACCTATGAGTCTCATGGGAGACTTACTATCACTGAGGCCTATGTTAAAAATAAGAATGGAAATCCTTGTGTGATAGCTATGTTGTACTTGAATGGTGTTTTAGTATGAATCTGAATATTTTTCATCATTAGTATCATCATATTAACTTAGAATGCTAGAGGGAATTACCTCATACTGTGGATTTGACCCTCATAAATTGTAATTTTTGAATATTGATTGTGATTTTGCCCTTTGAAACTATGCTTATTGTAGGCATATGGTGTTGTGAAGGCTCATTTACTAGAAAGCCTTTTTAAAGAATGTTTTTTGGCTTAACATGATTTTGAATTTGTAACTTAAGTTATTGCTCTGTTTGTATCATTTCCTATGTATATGGACTTTTTTCCTTGATAAATTATACCTATGAATGATTTGACTTAGGATGTTCAATAAATGTTAAACTTTGTTGACAAACATTATCAATTGCTAGAGTAGGAGTAGTGATGCTTTGGGCCTATTTGCGCGAACATTGACCATGATAATCAAACTAACACAAATATTTTTGACCAAACCCATACTACTTTGAAATTAACCCTCATTTTGGAGAGGTATATTTTCATCTTGTACTTGCTTTACATGTGCTTGGTGTATTGTTTCTTGTTCTGATTGTGCTTTGTGAACCTTTTATTGTTTTAAGTTGGACTTTGGTAACCATTTTTGTATTGTTTTTGAATTTGACCCTTTTTGATTTATAGATGCACCATTGTTTGTTGTTTGGATGATGTCACTGTTTGATTCTTCTATATCAATTATCTATTGTATTTTCCTTTTAAATTCTAAACGTGAATCAGTGTGGTTCCCATGCATTATATGATATGCACAATAATATCTAAATCTCCTCACTAGGTGTAGAGGAGGTAGTTTGATCAAATTAGCTTTAATCATTCCACTTAGTATCTCTCTTAAAATCTTATTTGTCCCTTGTAATATTTTTAAATCACTTAGAATAGATGCATTGTGTTGTACTTTATGATTTGGATATGAAACAGTGTTAGGCACAACTTTGATAGGTGTAAATGTATATACATGATGAACACTAGAATATTTTGGAAATAATTTGTATATATAATATGATTTTCTAATAATGTGACCTTTTAAATTAATAACTGATTTTGATTCTCTAAATCTAATATTAGCTTACTCATATGGATCCCTTAAAGTCTCACAAGTGAAAACCCTAGTTGCTTATGATTGAACATGTAGGCACACACCTTGTAGGGGAGAGGTTTATTTAGGATGATTATGGGCATTGGTAATAATAATATAGGATACTTCATCTCATAGAGGAGTGATAACATGGACCTAGGTAGAGGAAAGTAGTTATCACCCTCATGGAGAGGAGGATGAGAAAGAGATCCTTTCATGTGCATAAGATATGACATTGAAACTTGAAACATAGTTGTTAGCTTATGTGATAAATATTAATTATGTGTAAGGGTTTGCTTGTTAATGGAATTCCACATAAGAGAATGATAACATGCTATGAAATATGGCATATGTTTTAATTGATTGAAAGCATCATGTACATATGTTTTTATGTCATTTTTGAATTCATTCCAAATGAAAGGAAACAAGCATACAAAAGAAGCTAGAAAACTTTGTATCAAAAAGTAATTAAATTCATTTGTTATTATTATCATGATTATATTAAATGTAAATCTAGTTGAGGGTCATAAAAGGCTAGAAACATAAACCCTTGGGTTGTCTATGGTTAAGGTTTGTGAAATATTTGAAGTCAAGTTCACCAAATATTTTAAACTTTTAGGACTTAATGAAAGTAAATCCTATGTTGTTAAAGCAATGAGTATAGTAAATTGGGGTAGAAATAAACAACAAATATAACCACTTATCTATTATAGAATTGACTTAACTTGACCTTTCTAAAAATAGTAATAAATAATGTAAATAAGAATGTAGTTGGAAATAACTGAGATGGATAATATAGAGGCTAAAAACTAAGGTAAAGGTTGGTATAAGTTTCATAAACAATATCTCAATGTCAAAACCCCTCCTAAATTGTAGTTCCCTAATTGGATAGTAATGCCATATGGCACTAGTGTCTCTATTTTGGTGGTAGTGTCCTTTGTGTAGGATTATCCCAAGTTTTTAGGTGTACCTATGTTTGGATCTGTAAGCTCTTTTCTTATGAACACAAGTTCTAAAACCTTGTAAATGGCATATTTTGACACATTTTATAAACAAAACCTAATCCTCCATGTGGTTAGGGTATCTAGTTGGTATAAGCTAAAATGTGTGTTTATTAGTGGGGTAGGATAGACATCCTTAACACCCCATTATGATGAGACTTGCCTACATACCAATACTCTGAAGAGCGATTGAGCTCAATTTAGTTCTCCCCAACTAAGTGCTGATGCAAGTGCAAGTGAATCTAGTATGATAGTTGGATTAAGTGCTTTGAATGTGTTTAAGACTAGAAATCTAAGTAATCTAAGCTTAGTGATGTTGTAGATGGTAGTATGTAAAATTAGGGCATAATAGGGATTGATAACCTTAATTGTACACAAAATTTTAAGAGTTTATATGTGTAATTTGCATCCAATTTCCATATAGTGGATAAAGGGCTAAAAGTCATGAATTTATACTATTATAGTGCTTATGTGGGTGCTAAAATAGGTCTAAGCCTACTGTAAGAGGTTTAAGATTTGAAAAGATATTCATTTGTGGGAAAAGAAGGGAAAATATATTAACACCATTATTGGGACACTAGCATCATGTGGCACTACTCTCCCTATTATGGTACTAGTGTCTAAGTGGCATAACACTAGGCATGAAGGGCTAGGATGCAAGAATGAAGGTTTGAGATTAATTTAGGGATGACTAGGGACACTTGTGGGCCACACTAAGACTAGATAAGTGTAAAAATAGGCTCTAGGATAGATTTAGGGATAAGATAGGTATAGATGATATTAAGTAGCTCTTTTAGAACTCAAGTGTCACTTTTAGGTGATTGTATTTGCCCCTCCTTATTTGAAAAATGTAACAAAGTGAAATGACTAGGATAAATAAAAAAAGACAAACATGGACTTACCTAAGAGGTGAATCTTGTGAGTCTGGATCTGAGTATGTGAAGCATGCTCCATTGCGTGTCATGTAAGTGAAACTTGCATATATTAATCCTTACTTAAGAAATATCAAAATCAAAGACAAAATTAAGTAAATAATTAAAATTGAGTAACATTGAGTAAAAGAATAAGAAAGAGGAAAGGAATGAATACACCTCACTAGGTATGTGAACCAATGCATAAACCTAGTGATAACCTCTATGTGTGTATGTACATAGTTATAAATTGGTGAATATCTTAGACTAAGTTGATGGATTGTTCAATCCTCAAGTTTGGGTGGCTCAAAGACTCAATCCAATTTTTATATTTATGTAATAATCTAATATAATAGGGATATATAACATCAAATGTAAGATAATATGAGCATAAGTTTGTAATGTGTGATGTATGACGTGTCTAGCATTCACAAGGGTGTTAAGATAGATGTAAAAATGTATGTATCAACAAATTTGAGTAATAACTAAGTAGATACCTAGGGGGATGGGGCATGGTGTCCATCATGACACCCAAGTAGGAATGGGAGATTCATGAGGCCCCTCATGGCATCTAAAACTAGAGCATATAACAAGGAAGAGACAAGTGTGATGGCCATGACATACACAAGAAGAAATATATAAAACACACATGAGGCACATAGAGTAGGCTGAGGGGCCAAAATACAAGGGACATGGGTACATGTCACTAAATTTGAGAAAATAAGACATATAAGGACATGTCCAAATGTCTACATACGTAAGTAATAATTAAGTTAGCTTATAGCCACATAGAAGGACATTTTCAAATGTTTGCTTACACAATTAGAAAATAACCACAAGGACACGGGCACATGTCCAAGGCATACATACTATGAAAAAAAGTGACATAGATCTAAAGAACTATGGCATATTCAAATATCCTTGAATAGAAGAAACATAGATATATAATGAATTTTAAACTAGGAAATATAGAAATGAAAGTATGCATGAACATGTAATACAAATATGTGTATGAGCTAAGATGTACACAGGATGAGTCTAAAGTAGTAGTAGCTGACAAAAAATTTAGTAATTGTAGCATGATCAACATCAAGATATAACAATGTGAAAGTTGTGATGTAGGATATAGAAAAATGTAACTTGATAATGGAAACTATGTATAGGGTGCCACCAAATGGGTGAATGTGTCAAATTAAAAACTTGTATACATATGTATATGCCCCTCATGGGTAGATAATAGAAAATTTGGATCGGTGTAGTAGACTAGAGTCTTATAAGCAATCTGTAAGCACTCGATAAGATCAAGTGAAGCATGTATGTATGATAAAACTAACTATACTAAGATAAATAACATATGTAATGTCTATAAAATATAAGAGATGTAAACATGGTAATGCATAAAATCTAAATTTTATTTATTTTTTGAGTAAATATTTGAATGTTTTTGTGTTTCTAAAATATTATATTATTTTTTATTTTTCAAGATATAAGATATGTACAAGCAACATGAAAATGAAACCATATATAAGGATCAAGGAATAAGGAAATTATGTACAAGTAAGGAGGAATAATAATAATCAATGAGTCTTATAGGAGAATCAATATCATTGTGGCCCATGTCAAAAATATGAATAGAAATCTCTATGTAATTGATATGTTTTAGTTAAATGGTGTTATAGTATGAATTTGAGTACTGTTCATCATCAGTATCATCATAATAACTTATAATTATTGAGGGAATTTCCTCATACTATGGATTTAACCTTCCTAAATTATGCTTTGGAATATTGATTGTGATTTTACCCTTTGAAATTGTGCTTATTTTAGGCATAAGGTGTTATGGAGGCTCATTTGCTAGAAACCTTTTTTTAGAGTGCTTGTTGGATTAACATGATTTTGAATTTATAACTTAAGTTCTTACTCTTTGTATAACATTTCATGTGTATCTAGACTTGTTGCCTTGATAAAATGTATTTGTGAGTGACTTATATTAGAACCTTGTTGATCAACATTATCAATTACTAGAATAGGAGTGGTGATGCCTTGGGCATGCTTTCCCAATCCTTGACCATGATAATCAAACTGTTATAGATATTTTTGACCAAAACCATACTACTTTGAAACTTTATCCTCATTTTGGAGAGGTAGATTTACATTTTTTTACTTGTGTTACATGTGCTCATTGTATTATTTCTCGTTCTGATTGTGCTTTGTGAAACTTTTGGTATTATGAGATATGCTTTGGTAACCATTTTTGTACTATTTCTAAATTTGACCCTTTATGAATTTGTAGATGTGTCATTATTTTTTTGGATAATGTGTCAATATTTGAGTCATACATATCCATTATATACTATATTTTACTTTTCAATGCTAAACATGAATCGATGTGGTGCCCATGCATTCTATGATATGCAAAATAATATCTAAATCTCCTAACTAGGTGTAGAGGAGGTAGGTTGATCAAATTAGCTTTAATCATTCCACTTAGTATCTCTCTTGAACTCTTATTGGGCATTTTTAATATTTTTAAATCACTTATAATAAATGCATTGTGTTATACTTTATGATTTGGATATGAAAGAGTGTTAGGTACAACTTTGCTAGGTGTAGATGTATATACATGATGAACAATAGCATATTTTGAAGACTTTGTATATATAATCTAATTTGTTAATAATGTGACCTTTTCAATTAATAACTAATTTTGATTCTATAAATTTGATATTAGCTTACTCATATGATAATTGGATCCCTTAAAGTCTCACAAGTGTAAACCTTGGTTGCTTATGATTGAACATGTAGGCACACACCCTGTATGGGAGAGGTGTATGTAGGATGAGTAGGGGCACTGGTAATAATAATATAGGATACTCATCTCGTGGAGGAGTGATAATATGGACCAAGTTAGAAGGAAATTAGTTATCACCCTCATGGATATGATCAGGAGAAAGAGATCATTTCTCATGCATAAGATATGATATTGAAACTTTAAACATACTTGTTAGATTATATTCTAAATCGTTTATGTGTGTAAGGGTTTACTTGTTAATGGAATTCCACATTATATAAAGATAACATGATATGAAATATCACAGATATTTGAACTAATTGAAAGCAACATGTATATATGTCTTTATGTGATTTTTGAAATCATTCCAAATGAAAGGAAACAAACATGTAAGAGAAGCTAATTCACTTGCTTCCTTTATTATCACTAATAATACTATTAGTTGACACTAATTTTGCTTATTTAATTTATCCTACTAATTTATGCACTTCTTAGTCATTTATTTAACATTTACTTCTTCAATATTTCTTCATTCACTTACTAAACTTATTCATCCCCACTAATCAATTAATTTATCCTAAATCCCCATTATCCCATCTTAATCACCACTTATCTATTATTTGGGCATTTCAAATTACCATGGCCCAACTATTAGCCTATTCCTAGGCTCTCCTACACTCCTAATCCTTAATCACCCACCTAATACCTATCTAATCATCATTAAACCCTAAAAAGGATTCTAGAATTCTAGAATTCTCCAATTCTATAATCCTCTCTATTCTCATCCAACCTCTCTATAACCCTCTAAATCTAGAGGCTTTCAAGGAATTTTAAATTATTTTCAATTATCCACCCTAGATCTCCATGATCTAACTTTGAATCTCCACCATTGATACTTCCCTCCTTCTTATATTTAAACAAACTACATTACTCCATGGAAGCCCATCTTAACAATCCATCAAACTTCATGCCAATCTAATCCTTCATCCAACATCCTTAATCAAACATCAAATGTCCAAATTCTGAGTTAATGTAATCAATATTATCCTCTTGATTTTGAAATTATTTAATCATGATTTAGATCATTTAGCTTTAGGATTAAAGCACTCAACATTTGAATAGTTTATTCGTTTAGTTACATTTAGTCCTAATGGATCTAGATCATACTTAGGTAGTTTTATATATAGGTTGACTAAATTGCATAATTTAATCCATTTGCTCAAAAATCCTTCTACATTTTGGCAACCACAGTGGGACATTGCTCCCAATTTAATCATTAAGTTTGTTGAAAGTGTTTTTGTAAGCCTGTAGGGTCAATTAGATCAAAAAAATCATAGAATTTTGAAATTTTATGTGTATAGGTAGAATCTATAGTATTTCATTGGTATTCATGATCTTATCCCCAATAATTGTGATTTTGTCTTCACCATGTTACCTAACTACTAACCACTTTGTTTGACCATGATAGGTTTTTAAACTTCAACATAACCTTAACTCATAAATTGTAGTCTTGTCCTAAGAGTTGTAACCTTGCATGTAGAGTAGCAATTTTGTTTAATCACTAACAACCTAATTTTTAGGTTAAAAACAAAAATGTGACTTCAAGAATCATGACTTTACCTTAGTAGTTGTGACTTGGCCCTATTGACTTGTGGTTTTGTAGGTTCCAGGATGTAGCATAAAATACTTTATTTGAGCCATTGAAATATCATTTTATCTAACCCCTGTGTGCTTATCTCTTTTATTCATATGTGTTTTACAAAGTCTAACCCTTTTGTGTGTAGGATCTAAAGCAAGAAGCAAAATTCAAGAGGAATTTGGTCGACAACCTTAATCTATAAAATTGTTAATCCAACAATCACAACCTTATCCTGATAATCATGATCTCTTCAATGAGAGTCACATTATTGTGCTTTCTGATATATCATTGATAATTGACATTTGGTGTTTGACCTATAGTCTTTAGCATTAATCCTTTCTATTTTACATATAACCTTTCTTTTGCATATTGTTTTAGTCACTTAGCACTAGAGGAAAATTTTGTTGATTGCTTGCTATAATAATATTTTGTCTCTATTAGTTTTGTTGTATGGTTTACAGGGTGTAGTATAAAAGAGAGGCCAGACAAGAAAAAAATTTGAAGAAAAATAAACACATCTCTTTCACCTTTTACAGCATCCATAAAACCACATATCATGAACTTGTTAGGATGGCGATCTTGCCCTATAAAGTCATGGTATTGTGTCTATAATAGAGATTTTACCATTTTAATATGCTTCTATCAATTTTGTCATTTTAAACTAACTATATATAACAGTCATCTTTAAATTCTAGATGGAAAATATCTAATTAGCACATTTTTTGAATTTTGAGTCATTTTGATAAAAATTTGAGTGTCCATTTTGAAATTTTGAAACATCATAAATAAGCTCTTAAATATATCATAAGTCATCTATAAATAGGCACATTTGGAATCTAATTCATTTGTTATAACCTATTTAATCATGTGTCTAGGTTAAATGGTCTAAATTTTGAGGTTTTGTAGTTTATAAAAAAACCACTAATATTGATTTATGGTAAATATCAATTTTTCCATTCTAGTCATGATTTTGTGTATTTAATTATGGTTTTATAGGTAACCATCATGATCAACTAACCATTACAAAATCACAACTCATAATTAGTGACTTTATCTTAGATTTATGATTTTTTAGTTTTTGGTTATGATATTGACTTGTGTAATTGTGGTTTTGTATTCAAAAGTTATGATTTTGCACTATTTTTTGTCTTCAAAATTATTCTTTTTGAGTGTGTTTTTCAAAGTCATTTTTCATGTTTTTTGAGTTATTATGGGCCTCCCACAAGGTCCAAATTGCCATGGGGTGCTACCTCCAGACCATGCAAGGGGATCTAGCCCTTGAACCCATTAGGAGTTTCTACCCCTAGACCCATGCATCATGGCCTGTTTACTCTAAGTGAATTATAGAGCCAAATCATAATTTTTTAAGGGTGTTTTTCTTAAGGCCTGTTGGACTAACATCTTGTTTCTTGCAAGGGTAAGTCTAGAGGTTATTTTATTTTTATAACATCATATTTTATAGGTCAAATTTTAGTCTTATTATTTTGTCTTACATTTTACCCCTTAAGATTATTAATCAAAAACACTAATCATTTGTCCTATAGGTTACCTCTTTAATAGAGCCAATTGAACTACTAACTATGTGTTTGTAGGCCACTTATCAAAAACTCTTTTTGACACTTTAAAAATTATTTTGAATTATTTTAATCATCTTACCATGTATGTATCTCTTTTATATATCATTTTGTCTTGTAATATTCTTGCTTCTTGTATATATCACACACTTAATCTTAAATGGTTAATTAATCTTTTTATTTTCCTATTTGTATCCCAAGGGCTACGATCGGTGTATGCTCTCCCCCTTGCATCCTTGTGGTGATTATTGATGGATAAAAAACCACCTATAAACCCCATCCCCTTTTTATTTTTATAGGGGGCTAGTGACTTCATGTTCTAATGGAGTCTATAAATTAGGAGATTTGTCATTCAATGCCAAAGTAGAATTCCCCATAAAAGGTTCTATGGAGTGAGGGGCATTTGATCTCTAAGATACAAGGTAGTTAGATAACATCTTATATGGACTTGGGCTCCATTTTGACTTTACGTATATGGGGGATGCACCTAAAAAGCCTTGTGCAAACCTAACATAGGATCCTTCAGCCATAATAGGCACTTCGCTACCAGAGTTAGTATTAGCTCCTAAGTAGCCATCATGTGTAAATGGTTTGGTCAATTTTATAATAGGTCATTAACCTATAGCCTCACCCATGAATTTGTTTGATGGTGTGAGCATTAGGTTACACACCCTTGAGTTCATTAATCATAGGTTTTGTGGTTTGCTTGCTTGGGTATATGCCATGCTAAACTAGTGTTGTTTGTGAGTTGAGTTAGCCTTCACCTAAACCTACACACACATCTAGGTCTTTTGTTGAAGACTAATTATGTTTAAATTCATCATTTATGGATTCAAGTACTTATTTGGTTGTCCAAGTCAATTTTTGACTCATTATAACTTGACAAAAACTCAGTATATTCTCATAACTCTCAACATTCATCACTCGACTGCACTAGTATCAATTCACATAAGGCACAAGCCTTATGTGCTCACTTGAAGTGCAATAGAGAAAGAACCAAGGCCCACATTTGGATAGTTATGCCATGACACAATTCATTACTTATATGAAACAAAAGCTTTGGTAAGTTCATTGGTGAAATCCTTTTCTAGGGAGACTGGTTCTGGCCATAGGGGCACAAGCCTATATTGAGGTGGTCCTATAGTCTGATTGGTGCAAACCTTTGTTTTAATAATATTAGCATCATTCAAGAAATTTTAAAGGGTAAAGGGGTGGCTTTAGTTCACTTATTCATAATAGGCTCATACTTTATGCATAGACATCATCATTTGGCATGGGATCTTCTCTATACTTAGGCTATTTTATAGATTATGCAGACATCATCGGTTAACATAGGGACACCATAAATGACCTAAACCAAAATATTTCTTAAACTTAATTTATAGATATTTAATTTACAACACTATAATCATTACATTCATTACACATTTCAATAACAAAGCAAATGACATTAAGACTAGGAATACCATATATTTCAACAACTATTCTACTTCATTACATAGAGTTTAAATAGAAAACATAGTTCATATCATGTAAAATAGAGTGTGTGCATAATTCAAAATATTTAAAATCCTAAAATATCATAGGCAAGCATGGGCATATACAAATAGAGCCTTAAAGGCATATGAGTTAAGCCTAAGTTCTAATGGTGGTTAAAAGATGTAAGATAATTTATCTAGAGCTTTGCTACATCCATTCACATCTATATTCTCATTGGGTTGATCTCAATTTTATAACACATAAGATAATTTCCTTACCAAGGTGGAAAGTGCATGCTAGGTGTTGAGCTAGAGCCTTTATTGATCATTTCATCAGCTTCACCATGTGTAGCCACTCTTGAAGGTGCCCTAAAAATCTAGGCACTAGTTAACCACCTATCAATAGGTGCAAGATGTGCATTGATTTCTTCAGCTAGTGTAAAAGATACAAAAATATTAATCATCCCAAGTGATTTCCTTATACTGAGATTTTCATCAAGTTGGCATGAATCTAAACTTAGTTGAAATAGGGCCCCAACATTACCCCATACAAAATTACTAGTCTACCCTCAGACTAGGATACCAAAGCCTTTGGCATTCAGAACTTAGGCATAGTCTCCTTAAGTTTAGTGCTAAAGTCCTCAAATCCCTTGATAGTGATCTTTATTTCCTCAAAAATGATGTATATCTTCAAGGAGGTGGTGTTAATCATGAGCACATATATCTCCTCTAGTTCTCTTCTAAAGGCTACAAGGTTTTCCTTAGCCTTTATCACTCCTCCATCAAGGATTTATCCTTATTAGTAGGCCTTCATTTGCAAGGCATGGAAGAGTGCTTCTATGTTCTAATTTTGGTCCTTTATTTGTGTGCTAATCACTTTGACTCTTCCCATTATTTGTGTGCACTCTACCCTACATGCAAAGTACACCTACACCATTAGCTCTTCCTTCTCCCCCTTTAATTATTTGAGGCATATGTCTATGATCAATTCTTGGTTGGAAAAGTTAATGAAGATGGAATTGGCTACATCTACACCTTCTTTTATATTTAAGAAGAGGTCCTCTACCTCTTTGAGCTTGGCAACTAGCTCTTTATTTAACATAGTGCATGGGTCTTCTTCTTATTCTTCTTATGTCAGATCTACTTTCAACCTCAAAATAATTTAATCCACTAAAACAAATACTTTTTCAACATATGGTAGGTTTTATGTATCAACACCAACCAAAAGGGATGGCCTTACCATCTTTATGCACTCAACTAGTTATTTCAGCTTGAACTTCATGGCTTGCACTTCTTCTTTGGCATCCTAGGAGATTTTATTCTATTTCTTCACCCTAAAATCATTGATAATGTTATTTTATGTGACTTTAGTTTCCACCTAGATGAGTTCATTCACCAACCTAATTGGGTTCATGATGTGGGGATTTATGATAAGGGAGACATGCCCTTCTTTAGGTTTATCTACACCCAATATGGCCTTTGGCTGTACCTCAAGGTGAGGCTCATCCATGTAGCTGGCAAACATAAATAAAAGTTATTTTCACATCCTATCTGTGGTAGATTTTGGGGATATATATTCTAACATGTAAAAATATTCATCTACCCACCCTTTATGTGCCTTATACCTAAGGCTCAATTTTATGCCTTTTTCTATAATGGCCAACTCCATTTGCTCTTCTTCTTCTTCATCAGTCCTACCACTCTCTTTAGTGCTTTCCTCTAAGGTCTCTTCTTCCTATTCTTGAAAGGGTTATTCTTCAAAATTATCCCCTTTATTTGCTTCTTCTTCTTGGGGTTACTTAGTGCTAACCTTTAGGGGTACTTCCTTAATACCAGCTTCACCTTCCTCTTGGATCTATTGGGTCTCTATAGTACTATCTATTTGTTGTTTTTATAAGGTACCAACATCACCTTCCTTTTCTTTAGGTACCCCTTCACTACTTAGGGGTTTCCGTTGTGAAGATTTATCTTCTTTGTTAGTGGGGGTGCTAGGCATCTTTTTTGTTGCTTTTTTAGTTAGTTCTGTGCTTATGGAAACCTCTTTTTTCTTCTCTTTCTTGGCCTTGTTTCTCTTATCCTTCTCTTTTATGGCCTTATTTTACTTTACTGCCTTTTCTTTGGCTTAAAATCTCTCAATATCTTCTTGAGTCATGTCGGCTCCCTTCATACCCTCTTTTTTATTTTTTAACACTAGTGACTTCAAAATTTATACCTCACTCATTCCTAGTTTATTCTACACCTTTCTATTTTCCTCCTTAATTTGTGGAGGTTATGTGGAGGGCTCTTTAGATGAAGCACTCATCAGCTTCTCTTCTTCTCTAAGTGTAATGGTAGTGCCACCTTTGAAGTCCTTCTGAACTTCCTTGATGCTGGGCTCCTCTCCCATTTATTCTTCTTGGATAATGCAGGATTTTGTCCCTTCTTTTTCCTCTTCCATTGTTTCTTCTTCCCTTCCTTGTACGTGGGCCTCTTCCACCTCCATTTCCACTAGGGTTATTATTGCTATCACAACAAGACCCTTAAACTTCTTTTTCTTCTCCTTATTACTGAAATAAGTAGTCCTTGGCATGAAGGTCATGCACTTTTTATTTGGGGATGAAGGAGTTGCTTCTTCATCAGAAGTGACCCTCAACTTGATGCACTCCTAGTTTTCTTTGAGTATCTCTCCCTATTTCTTCTAGGGAGACTTATAATGAATTACTAGTGATGGTTTTCCTTATTTACTAATATAGAGGGGGAAATCATAATCATTCTTAGGGTCATCACCCTTATTTCATGGCTTCATCTCATAGTAAAGATTGAAGATGTGCACTGTAATGACTTCTATCTAAATCGAATGGAGGTTTGTGTAGTCAGAGTCATCCTCATATTTTTTGGATTGTCCTCTTGGGTGTACATATTGGCACCATAACCTACTCCTTTTTAAATCCATGGACTTCATTAAGATATCAAACTACTATGCATTGGGAATTATTCTTAGCACATGCCTAAAATACTTTGTGGAAAATGTATAGGTGAGTTTGAGCCAACCTGAATAGTTACCATATGTGAGTGCTAAGTGCACTATATAGAAATGTTACATGATGATGAAGGTTGTTGTACCATAGATACACTATGGGATCTCTTGAAAGATGTACCATTCTATCCAAAATATCTTAATATATTGGGAACACCACCCCATTACTCATGTCTTATATTTTTAGGAGAAAGAAGGTGGTTATGTGAAGTCCTATTAATTCAATGCTAGGGAGTCTTTGTGCATCGAGAAGACCTAGAAATTATCTTCATCACCATCAGGAATGTCAATATCCTTCATGACTATTAATATCCATATTGACCCTCACCTAAAGGTCTCTCATGGCTTGTAACACTCACACATGTTCTTTACCATTACTTTAGTAATGACTTTTTCTATGTTAAATTTTACCCCTTGTATTATGTGGTGAGAAATGCACAAGTAGGCCTCCCTGATATCCATTTATCTCCCATTAGGGTAAAACTTGGAGCTCACTAATTATGATGTAGCTCTCATGCTAGGGTCCTTTATATCCTTTATTGGGAATATGAATCATGCCTTATAGTACCCAAAGGGTTTTACAACCCTCTCTACTTTTGCATCATCCATCATCATCTAGTGAATGTATGCACCTGAGTCTAGGAGCCTAATGATTTTATCGATTAAGCATATTGATATTGACATGAACCTCTCTAAAAATTATAAGTAGATCCATGGATGCATGAGAGGAGGAATGACATGATTTCCTCCAATTTTCCAAAACATAGCAACTCATAAAGTTGGGTTGTATCAATGGTTGTAAGCCTATCTTAGATGGAGACATCGAACAATGTCATGCCTACTTCTATCTTGGATCCTGTGTCAACCACCCAATATTTATTTTAGCTACTACACATTACATAGGGTGTGATGATTTCATTCTTTAAACCCATAAGTGTTCATGAAAGACACTTAAGTTTTCCCTATCAAGACCTTTGTGGGAAACTACATTTCCTTGCATGGTATTTTGGTGAGTGCCTCAGGGTCAACCTCAATTATGATCACTCCTTTGATTGATTATGCCTTTTTATTTGTATCAGATATCTCATCTATTATCCACACCCATTTGGTGTCCTTTTATGCTTGTGGTAGATTAGGACTCATTCATTTCTTCTCTTTTTTAAATTGGCTAGTGTTGAACCATGGTCTATTGATCTTGTCAAAGCCTATAATGTTTCTTGGTGATTTTTGAAAGTCTTGGGGTCTACGATTATGAATTTGGATCTTGATATTTGTGTACCATAAATGGTGGGCTCAACATCACTCAATATTTTTTTGTGTCTTATTTATCTCAAAATTCTCACCTCACACTCCTCTATTCTAATTTCAATAAGAACGTAATTTCACTCCCTATTCAATCATTCTCTTTTTGCTTCTGTGGGTGCTCAAGTTTCTCTATGGTAGTTTTTATTCACATTCAGCTCTAGTTCAACTTCGGTTCTATGCTTAATTTTTCTTAAGGTTTGTAACCTATTCTAGTTGGTTTTTTGCTCCTTTATATCTTAATTTCAGATACAATCTTAATTATAAGTGAGTAATGGAATGTAAAAACTTGGATTTATTGAACTTCACTATAAATCATGAAATCCATGAAAATACACCATCATATTTAGATTTAATGTGTATATTTGTGCCTTTACTATCATTGCATTAACTTCTCTAAATGGTATTTTTTTTGAAGTGATAAGTGTTTTCAAATAGTCACTAGCCACCTACTATTGGGTGGATGCTAACTTGTTTGGATGATCTTCCTCATGTGCTTCATTCACCTTGGTGCAACCTTAAACCTTTTTATGGTAACCTTAGTGCAATGCTTCATAGGCACACAATTCAGCCTCCTTGTTTCCATCTTTTAATGCTACATTTTTTAACAAACACACTTGTCTTTCACTAGTCATTTTTTTTCACTTTCATCTCTTGCCTTGGCTTGTCCCACCCGATATAGATTCCTATCTTGGTCCTCTAGCACTTAACTCTCCTCTATTGATCTCTTGCACATAATCATTTAGTGTGCCTTCTTTGTATCTCTTGTTCACTAGTAGCTTGTGCACCTCCCTTTGTCACTTCGTACTCATAGTTCTCCTATGGGCCTAAAAGTGCCTCACTTCTTGAATCTTGTGCAATAAGATCTTGTGCACCTATTTTATGAATTTGGAAAAATTCACACACCCATAACTTAGGTGTCTAGCCTTAGGCACTTAGAAAAAATTTATGATCAACTCACCTAGCTAGATTTATGCATGAAAGTGCCAATTTTTTTGATTAATGGGCCTCAAAGTGCAACTTATTCACCTAACATGAACAATAACACAAAACAATGAAAATCATAAGGAAACATTTGGCTTGCACCAAAATTTATTCTGGCGTTACAATAAAACTAACTTATGATCAGTAAGTTAGTGTCTAATGGGACAAATGCCATCTTATTACTTATAAGGCTTCAGTTAGTTATCATTGAAATTCTTAGGGAGCATTTCACCCAATAAAGTGCATAACTTACATGTACATATTTACAATATGTTATGGATGATAGAAGGGCCCATCCACCTAGTTTTTAGCTTGCTTAGGTGCTTGAGGTACTTAAAATAATAAAGTAAGACTAGTGTTCCTTTAATATATACCTTTTAATTTATATGCCTATCATGCCATAGCTTTTGGCATGCATTCTCTATCTATTGGCTCCATCTAGCTTGGGCACATATCTCATCTAAGCACTCCAAGTATTCTAGTATTTTTTTCAAAGATTCTTGGTCATTCAAATGACCAATACACATAATACATAATGAGGTCACTATGAACTCCATCAGTAGAACTACCTTAGTGCCAAACACTAGTTAAAATGGTGTATCCTTATTTAGGGACTTTTAGGTTATGTGGTATGCCCATAGTATTGATGATAATCAATCATCCTAATATTTACAACCAACATTGCATATCTTCATGAGCCACTTCCCTAGTATCTTACTAAATGCCTTAGCTATGTCATTTTCTTGTAGATGATAACGCATTGTTTTATTATATGCCATCATGTATTCAATTAGTAGGATCTACATAATTTCATTGATGAAGTGTGTGCCCTTATTGCTAGTTGAATTGAGTGGGCACCTGTAGGGACTTATGATGTTATCCCATATAAACCTCATGGTTGTGGTGGCTATGTAGTATTTTATTGGCACTAACTCGACCCACTTGGTGAAATAATTAATGGCCACTAGAATATATCTTGCACCTATGCACCTTACTATGGGAGTAATCGGCCCAACAAAATCAATGGCCCATTTTTCAAATGGCATCTAGGAAAGAATGGGGATGAGAGGCATATCATCCTAGTAGATGGGATTCCTCATATGTTTGCATATGTCACATGCCTTAGTGCAATATTTTACATCTTGGAATAGACTTGACCACCATAAGCCTAATTGTATTACCTTGTGCACCATAGTGTCTCTAGTGTAATGGCCTCCTATTATTCCTTCATATGCCTCACATAAAATAGATTCCCTATCATGTTTTAAGACACATCAATAGAATACCTCATCTTGAATTAGTTTGTATGGTTCCCTAATAATGAACATACAAGGGGTGGGATGAATTGTGAGATGTTTCTTGTCTTTGGTTGTCATAGTCTAGAGTGAAGATCTAAACATTAGAAAAATGGCTATTTCCACTAAGTCTTCAAGGACATGTTGGACCCTTTAGAGTTATGCACTTGACATGTCATCATCAATAGGCACTATCATATCACCAGAGTCAATACAAGATAAATAGTCTAGGCCTAATTTATATTTTGCATGCTTCATGAAAACTAAAAACTAGAATTATTAAAATAAAACTATCCATATACAAATGTGCCCATAGAGAATGGGATTATTAGCAAGGTAATTAATCACAATATGATAAGTGAAGAAGATGAATAGGGTCACCAATAAGTATTGCCTAAATTTTTTTAGGGTGTAGACCATGGCAAGTACTTTGCACTTGGTTTTTGTATAGTTCTACTTTGCTTGGATGAATTTATTAGCTTGCAAAGGATATGGGATGATTCATCTTACCTTCATTGAGTTGTGCTAGAATGATGAAAATTATAGAGCTAGATGCATCAACATGGATGTGGAATGGATTCATCAAGTTAGGAAATTATAAAATAGGCACACAAGCCAACTTGAGATTTAGTGTTTCAAAGGCATCCTCTTATACAACACCCTAATAGAATGAGCCATCTTTACACAAGATCTCCTCTTGTAGTGATATAATCTTTGAAAATATCCTTATGAATTTTTTATAGTATCTAAAATGGCCAAGAAAGGTGCAAACTTATTTTTGATTGGAAGGGATCTAGAGCTGTAGCATAATTGTAATCTTCATAGGATTGATGAGTAGACTATATTTATAGATGATGTGCCCAAATAAGGTGAAAAATGGTGTCATGAAGACTCACTTTTTGAGGTTCAAGTATATTTACAATTGTCTTTACCTTTCAAACATTAGGCATAGTTTATCATACTAGCCCATAAATAATCTAGTCATCTAGGTATACTTAGAGGAACTTGTGAATGAGGTCCTTAAATGCAGTGACCACCACACTAAATAACATGGATAATGCATTATTAATTCCAAAGGGAATCATGTTGTATGCAAAAAAGACCCATTTAGTCATAAAAGTTGTTTTGGGATTGTCCTCCTCTTCAATCTAGACTTGATGGTATCCTAAGAACCCATCAATAAATTGTAAATCCCACAATCTATGACACCATCCAAGACTTCATCAATGAATGGAGTTGGGAAGGGGTTGGTGATGTAGGCAACATTAAATAATCTATAATCAATGTAAGGCCAAATATGCCCATCCTTATTGATGTTAATAACCATGACACTTACCCATTCAAATTCTTGCATATGGTAGATGATGCCTATAACTAATATACCATCAATCTCTATCTTGACCTTAGCACATAGATTGGGGTTCATTATATAGGGGAACTTCTTAACAAGTATTATGCCATCCACTAGATCTATTTTCATATTATCAAGGGATGGGTGGGTGCCCTTCATGTCTCATAATTTTGAGGGAACAAGTCTTGGACTCCTTCAAGAGATCCACAATTCACATCATCTCTGCATTAGACCAATATGTGCCTAGAGTATTCATATTTGGTTCCCCTTCTGAGATAATGTCTACCTTAGTAGTTTTGAGTGGCATGTAATAGGTTTCATTTATTTCCTAATGCAAGTCCTCAAATTGCCTACTTACCTCAGTTGTTTCTATGCAAAGATGATTTGGGTCTTCTTCATTGACGACACTATCATTGACTTAGTGCACTAGGTTCTTCTTACCTATCAAGGTTATCTAGTTATGTGCCTTCCATATATAATTTTATTTTTTACCAAAGATGCTATTGAGCACTTGATCTTCAAATAAATTTAGGAGCACCATCCCTTTCTCCCTGAACATATATTTTAGGTGCTTATATAAGATTACAGTGTCCTCAAACATTGCCCTTCTAATTACTTATAGTGGCTTAATCAATTATAGGTTGTATGAAGAAAAGGAGAAGGTGTGCATGAACAAATACTTAAATACATCCCAATTTACTATATTTTAGCAAATTTTATTGACAATGTATCATTCTCACACCCACATCTTCAAGGTCCTATAGAAGGCATGTACCCATAGGTTTCTTGGGGCATTCTCATCATAGATAGTCCATGTTTCTTCATAAAAAGTAACATGTAATACATGGTTAGAATCACTAGAGTAGGTAGAGATGTTTGGGTCATCATTTCTTTCTCAAATATAGTATGGTTACTTTAATTTTTTTCCAAGTTGGCAAACTAGGCCTTTGCACTACCCACCAAGGAGTGATAGTGCTCCTTAAAGTATACACTAATGTGCCCATCCTATCTACCTCCTTTGGGATGAATGATTCAAGGTCATGAACATACTATTTCACAAGTTTTATCTGCTCATATCTTAAGAGTGATGCAAGTTTACCTTTACTCAAGTGAAACACTCTCTTTCCCTTCATCTTGGTGTAGGGGACCCATTTTTTCAAGTGTGATCAATCTAAAATAATCAGTCCATAGGTTTTGGTGTGTTCACATGTAATAAGCAACACCCTCAATAAGTGGTTTCATAATATTCTTTGACACATCAATTTCAAGAAACATTGGTGGTGTCTAAGGCTAACTATCCATCTTCCCAAGAAATCACTCTTTTATCATTGGGGTTGAGAGTCTTGATGCCTTACACTGTGATGTTATATATATGGTTGATCTCATCCTCAAGATAAAAACTTTATACATAAGGGGGTGCTTGGTCACTTGAGAGGGGGATACTACCCTCTCTTTTCCATTTTGAAGGTCATATAACACCTCTTCAAACTCATATTTGTGTTATTTGTATAACACCATGGTCTTCCTAGGAGCACTCAATAATTATCTTCTTCTACCAACTCAATCACCTCAAAGTCAACATGGAACTCCATGCCCATGATATATATAATGATTCTCTTTATAGTTTTGATTAGTTTCACTCAGGTATTGTTAGCCATAAAAAGTACGTGAGGGAAATGCCTCAAGGTTAGCTTGCATATCTTCTCCCATACATTCTTGGTCAAAATATTGACCTCAATACCTATGTCCAAAAGGACCTCACATAATGACCATCCATAAATGGTGGAATTCATAAGGAGTTATTTATCATACTCTACATTTTATGTATGCCTCACTTCTTACACCTATTCCATGTGTGGCACATTGACTTCAACTAGCTTTTGCCCTACATGTTTCAAGAGTTAATTCTTCAATATGGGCAACATTCCTTCCATCTATAGGAGGTGCATGATATATATTAGTTCTTGTATCTCAGACTCCTAACTATCTTACTTCTTGTGAGAGGAAAAAACTTTCACTTCAAGGTCTTTCACTAGTTGGAAATCCCCTTATAGTTTTTGAATGATGCTCATAGCCTATTGTAAAACATCTTTTTGGTGTGTAAGGTCTGGATAAGGTACAACTTTGGGTTTATGCCATGTGATGTGCTAAGTAAAAATATTTTCCCCATATTCTAGGCATAATTTTGGTACTGGTACAACTAGAAACTAAGTGGTGAATCCACTATGAGTAGTTTCCTACACTTTGATTGGCTCTATATGGGTCAATTATGCCTTTGTAGTCCACTTCTCTACTTTTGGATCATGATTGATCATTCCTACACCCTTGTCTATGCCAAGCCTACCTTGGGTCATTTTTTGGTATAATTCAAGGCATTTTTTGACCTTATCTGTTCCTCAACAATACCCACATGTTGGATGTGTAGGGCAGTCACGTTGATAATGCTTTGTTGAGCTATACTTGTAACATGAGTGTAGTGGGAATATTCCTCCACCACATCCTCCACCTTGCATTCGAGTGCCTCATTACATTCTATATCCTAAATTATACTATACTATATCCCTCATTACCTTTATTAGCTTGCCTTTTGACTACTGTAGTGGCCTATTGAGTGCCTCTTTCCATGTTCTTGCATATCTCATCAATGACTTGGTAGTTAGTTGTGGTATGAGTGTAAGCATTACACATTCAATAATAGATGGTTGTGTTAACCTAAATGGTGAATTTTAATAAAGGGTAGTTATGAAAATCATGCATCTCATGACAAACCTCATAACTTAGAAGCAATGTGCACACATTCTTTTGAGGGTGATTATTCCTGTTATGGCCTTACATTTTGTAAACGATGCACCATAACCTACTTTGAGCATCTTATGATGAACTAGTAGTAAAATTTTGGAGTTGGTTGGATATAGATGCAATATGCACCTCCATGAATGGGATGATACTAGTGTTGATGTCTTGACTACCTCAACTCTAAGTGTGGCTTCAAGTGCTTAGTGAGGGTTTGTAATTGTCTTCATAGAAAGTGCTCTTATGAATTGTACTATTAATCCTCCAATGAACCATTTCATATGATGGGAGGGGTGTATGTCATAAGAAAGCTTGGAAAAAAGATTTTTGAACCTGATATCATATAGGGACATGCTTTTTAATACTCCTTCAGCATGATTATACTTTCCTATTCAAACTTTGGTATGTCAAATTCCTTCAAGAATGCTTCCTTTAAGATGTCATAGTTAACCATAGCCTAGTTAGGGTCAAATTATTATACCAAGTATGGTCGTAATCAAGTAGAGTTGTCATGAACTGGGTTGCCTTGTGCTCTGATTAGGTTATACCTTGAGCATGCCATTTTATTTCACACTTTAGCACATGCTCTATGACATTATCAATACCACAATACTCTAGTAATTGCATGGCCATCTCATAATAGACATGTTACATGGGGAAAATAACATATAAGGCACTTGACCCCCTATTACTTGTCTTGGTAGTGGTCCTCCAATGTTTCTAGCCACTAGGTTAGGCATTGGTCCCATTGTTACTAATATAATTATAGATGATGATGGCACTATACTACTCACTTATGACACTAAGCCACTTCTTATAGGTTTTTTCCTAGTCCACATAATTGACATTAACTAAACTAGAATAATTATACTCATGTTATATGTTTTCAAGCTAACACCCAATGGTCTATAGTTATCCTCACTCAACTCCTCGTAAGGAATAAATTTTTCAATTACAAAATTATACTCTAGGTCTACAAAATGGTTAAAGTCAATGTTGACAATAGGGCCAATTATCACTCTTTTTTCTTTTTGTGGGGGATCCAACACATGATATTGTATTGTAGGTTCAAAGGGGGTAGGTGCTTTTGATGCATCTTTAGTTACCAATTTTTTTATGACCCCAATGCATTCTACACCTATCAATTATTGAGATTGATCTATGGCTTCATTATTTCTCTTCTCCTAAGAATGTTAGAATTTAAGAGATCCTTCCCCATGCATTTCCCACTTGATACAGGTTGTCTCAACACTTCCAAGTTCTAGATCTTCTATCATCTTGTGCCTTATCTTGTTATAAGTCTATCTGCTAAACTCTTGGGTGTCAATCTACTCATCCCCTTCCATTTAACTTCACCTATGCATCCCCTTCTTCCTTGTTGTGCTGCTCATACATGAAAGGACTTTAGCCTTCCATTCTCATAGTTTCAAATCCATAATCCAACATTAGTTTCTTTATTTTTGCATCAAACTCTTTCACAAATGTTCCTCTAGGTTTTTGAAAAAATTAATACTCTACTTCTTCAGGGTAGGAGTATGTTAAAACAATAAACTCAAACATGTATATATTCAAAGATCCTTACCACCATTTATTTATTGTTATAGTTCAAGTGGCATCTAGAGTCTCAAGTCTCTCTAAGTTCTCTTTCATCCACTCAAAGCACTATCCATAACTTCATATTTTATGGGCTGCATAGGCAACTAACCATTAATACACATGCTTAGGTAGTTCATAGAAAAGATCTCATATAGAGCATCATATAGGTTGTTATGGAACCACTTCATCATCTTTTATCCTCTATAGGTTGGGTGCTTTAGAATAAAGCTATCTTCCACCTATTATATCCAACACTCAATATTCTTGAGGGAGATTCAAAACATTATTTTGTTGCACCATTGCAATAAAAAAATTCAACATGAGGTCCTGATAATGGAACCAAAATTTTGTAGACTAATTGGGTTTCAATTCATAGTTTATGGAGTCAAGTTATTATCTAGTTGTCCAAGTCAGTTCTAGACTTATTATAACTAGGTGCAAACTTAGTATATTCCCATAATGCTCAACATTTATCACATGAGTATGCTGGCATCAATTCAAATAAGGTGTAAGCCTTATGTGCTCACTTGAAGCAAAACAAAGAAAGAACAGGGGCCTATATTGTGATAGTTGTGTCATAATGCAACTCATTACTTATAGGACTTGGTAATTTAAACAAAGTCTTTGGTAGGTTCATTGACACAATCCTTTTTAGGGGTGACTAGTTCTAGTCATAGGGATGCAAGCTTATATAGAGGTAGTCCTATAGTCTGATGGGCACAAGCCTTTGTTTCACTAATCTTAGCATCATTTAGGCACTTTTAAAGGGTTAAAGGGTGGCTTTAGTTTACTTGTTCATACTAGGCTCACACTTTATGCATGGACATCCTCACTTGGTGTGGGATCTTATTTATACTTAAGTTATTTTACATATTATGTGGATGTCATCACTTAACATAAAGATGTCATGAATGACCTAAACCAAAAGATTGCTTAAACTTAACATACAAATATTGAATTTATAACACTATAATCAATACATTCATTGTGCATTTTAATAATGAAGAAAAAGACATTACAACTAGGAACAATATGTATTTCAACAACCATTCTCCTTCATTACACATAGTTTAAATATAGAATAAATTTCATGTCATGTAAAACATAGTACATGTATAATTCAAAATACGTAAAGTCCTAGAGGCTCATAAGTGAGTATGGGCATATAAAAATAGAGATTGGAAGGCATTCGAGCTAATCCTAAGTTCTAATGGTGGTTTAAAAATACATGATCATTTATTTAAAGCTTTGCTACATCCATTTACATCCATTTGCTCACTAGTTTAAGCTTGATTTTATATCACATAGGAACATCTCCTTGTCAGGGTGGAAGGTGCACATCGGGTGCTGAGCTAGAGCCTTTTTTTTTTATCATTTTACCAACTCCATCACCTTGTATCCATTATACTATGGTCATAACATGTATCCAATCTTGAAGGTGTCCTAAAAATCTGGGTGCTAGTTAAGCACCTTCCAGATGGCACAAGATGTGTATTGATTCATCCAGCTAGCACAAAAAATACTAAAATAGAAATCATGCTAAGTGATTTCCTCACACTGATATGTCCATCAAGTTAGCATGGATCTAAACTTAGTCAAAATAGGGGACCAACATCTTTGTACAACCCATTTTATACATCCTTATCCTTTGTACATATTTTTTTAATTCTTGTCTCATCACTCTATCATATTGTCCATCCTTATCCCATCATATTTTTGCCTCACTATCATCTTGTACATCCTAGTAATCATCCTCTTTTAAATATTGTATTTGTATATCCTTGTACCTATCTCATCTTGTATTTATCCCATCATAATCTAGTTACCCCCATATTATCCTATCTCATCTTTGTTTATACCCCATCATCTCATCCCTATCTCATAATTGCCTTTATATATCTTTATCATATCTCCCACCTTATCTTAATCATATCCACTCATCATTGATTATATCCCAATCATGTCTTTTACATCTTTTTCATTGTCCCCTTGTACAATTTTTTTTGATTTTTTATGTCCTTATCTCATCATCCCATTCTATATATTATTTTTTGTACATCCTTTTAAAATCACCAATCATTAGTCACACTCCATCACATATCCTAATCACACCTTGTATATCCTTGTTAACATCCCCCTTGTACATAGTATTATTTTTTATTATCTTTTATATATAATTTACATATTTTAATATTTTCCTAGTTTAAATCTATACTACATGTCTTGTCTTATCATCCACATCTTATTCTAAGTCCACAAACAATAATCTATCCTGACCTTGTCTCCATCACCCATCTAGTCTAACCTCATCCTATCTTAACCCAGTTGGCTTTAAGGTCACACCCATGTACAAATCATCCCCATATCATTTGTATTACCCCTCATAAAAAACATCATCACATTTCATCATACTTGTTCTTGTTCCATCATCCTATCCCTTCATCACATAATCCTATATCATCCCATTTTCAAAAAATTATCCCAAAGGCTTGAGCCATTCATCTTGTTATATATCCATATCATCCTATCATCTTAGTCAATTATCTATCATCATATTGTTTAGATCTCATACTTAGTTAGTATCCTTATAAAATCTTATCACTTTGTTAGTCTCAGTCTAGAAAACCCTTTAATCATCAATCTAATCATCTCTAGTGTAATCATCTTGCCTATTCATAACTATCACCCATCAGATCCCCAATATTTTTTCTAGCATGAAAATTAGGCATCATTGATAGGTTGATAATACTTATTATACTATTGGTCTAAAATATAATCATAGCCTTTAATCAATTAGTCTATCTCATCCCCATCCTCATCCATCATACTAGCTCAGTCCTTCATAACCGCTTTGTTTAAGAAACCATCCTTATCCCACCTCCATCATCTATCGTTTATCAACTACCACCATGAAGCTAGACCCCACTCTCATAGACCAATATATAGCTATCAACAAGGATGAGATATTCTTGCATTTCCTTATAATAGGTGTACCACTTCTTGAAGGTGTTAATCCCCTTCAACTCATTACACCTCCAATCCAAAATCCTTTGTGTGAATCCCATTATAATCCTCCATCCACTAAGTGTATGCCATCTAGGTATAAAGTTAACCAATATTATCCATATCACTAAACCTAGGGGTATACCAGTCAACCTTTCCAAGACTATGTCTAAGACCTCATCAACTGTGGTGACATAGTAACTGAGGATGAACCAGATGAATCTACACCCTAGGTGAACAAGTAAAGGACTAGCAAGATTCTATTCTAGATCAAGCCCTTCCCCTTCCAAGACAAGGTCAAGACATCACATTCACCTTCCATGATCCCCCTATCTTCCACAAATACTCTATCACAGACAAGTCTATCCACCATGAACTTAGTCCTCATAAACCCTCCCATAAGCCTATCTTTGTTGAATCCATTGATCCTTCCTCATCTCCCTCTCACCCATCATATCAAACACTCCCTATTAAGAGATCAAATGTAAATAATGAGTCTTCTACTATCATCATTGCATCATGTACATCAAAGTCAACATCAGAGCTAACACAAGTCTTATCTACATCAGGATCATGTTTAACCCTAGCATCTGAATTATATTCCTCATCAAAAACATCATCCCTCATCAATAATACAAAAGATGTTGACAACTATGCCTACCCTTTTGGAAATACCTCCAATTTGGATAACAATGCATCACCAGGCATACCTTTGGATCCCAATTAGGATGATGAATTCATAACTTGCAAGATTTATCTATTGAATATTATCTAAGTAAATCTGATCCTACTTGGGATGTACCTACTATAACTAGTCCTAGTGATCCTTTTTCTAATCTTGAGGAGATCTTATCAGGACCATGTTACCCAATAATCACTCATTGACATCATCACACCATCTCCATCACCTTCATCCATCATAGATCCTTTTCTTCCCATCAATAATCATTTAATCACTTCCTTCTATAGGGATGAATAGGAACATACACCATTGGATCCTTCCTTTAGCAATATAATAAGTTCCCCAAATGTGGAGGTCCAAGACCATATTCAAAAAGTCAATCATGATTGAATAATATTTGATCCCATAAGTCATAATCAAATAGAGTCAAATCATCAACCTAATCGAAATATGTCTTCCCATAGTGAAGCCTAATATCAAGCACTAGAGGAATGCCAAAGTCAAAATCATCATCATTTATAAAGTTAAAAATCAATCTCCCTTAGTGAAGCCCAAAATTAGGCACCAAGGGGTAGTCAAAGTCAAATGTAGTCTCAAAATCAAAATAATGTCAAAATCAATATCCAAATGGCCAATAATCCTTCAAATTATAGGATCAAAGAATCATAAATTCAAAATGTCTTGGATCTTTTAAAGTCTTTTGTCCAATGACACCAATCACATCTAGAATGTCAACAATCTCTAATAATGTGTGTGACTACTAGTCTTAATCCCTAATCACCTATCACACCTTTTTATCATAAAAACACCATCCCATCAAATCTTACCATCCATTCATGTCACATACATCCCCATCAAGACCTAATCCAATCCATACCTCCTATCACCTTCCTAAGCAACATTGTCTCTCTTAGGGATATCAAAGACACTTGGTATAGATATATAGAGGGGTCACCATCAGGAATCACTAAAGGTCATGAGGACATTAATGCATCTATAAGTGGTGACAACATGATCCCAACATCACACATCCCCAAAATAGGTGTTGACTGAATAGCAGGCCTATGTCAACATTCTTGCATCTCATACCCACATCCAATAAAATTGAGATGCCATACAAAAGTTAAAAAAAGGTTAAAAAAATGGGAAAAAATTCATTTTTCCAATGGTCAAAACCAATATTTTGGAACCTTGGGCAAGTACCATGATGAAAACTTATTTTTAGCATCATGGTAAACTAATCTATTATTTGCATTGTACCTCAACACTAGGGTACACAAAAATCATCCTTTGTCAATCCATCCATACTTGTATCCTCCCTTGTCAACCTTGTCTATATTACCCATCTATGTCTATCTTATTCCTTGGTCTAACCCATCATCTATAAACATTCCCTCTCATGTTGACCTTTGTAAAGGAGTGGAAGGTGCCTTGAGAAATGTTTTGGAATCATCTTGGCATATTTTCCCATGAACACTTAGGCAACTAACTAGCTAGTTACTTCATGATGTGGTCATCGGTAATCCTTAGTCCCTTCTTCCTTGGTCCTCATTCCCTTCATCATACCATCCATCCATCCATCCTCATCCTAGTTTTTAGGCTTGGTATTCCCTTTATTAGTAACCCCATTCTTATAGTGTACATACATATTCCAAAAAATCCCTAAAAATTGAAATATGTCAAAAATCCTAAAAATCATAAAAGCTAAAATGAAGAAAATAGTCCATGATGTCTTATCTTATGCCTAATCCCCTATTCACATCCATCTATATTCTATTCATATTTCATCACATCTGATATCTATCTCATATTTTCTAACTTTTGGATACAACATTTGGTCTTGGAACCAAGTCGGAGTGGTCACCCATCTCTCCATTTCTTCATCATCCTTTTGACAGAGTATTACTGACACACATACATTATCAAATAATTTAATCTAGCACCCATTACCTCCATATCAATACCTCTTCATACCTAGTACCCATCTAATCACTATTTTTATAGTATGTAAGGCATTTGATCCCATTATTTCCTACTCTTCTTGTTATATTAAACTCTTTCAAGGCTTTATTTGTTAGTAATACTTGGTCATCTTAAAAATGACTTTTCTAAAATCATCTTATTTAAATAATTTTTTGATTTGATTTAAAAACCACATCAGTATTCAAATACCTTATTACACCCCATCACGTCATCCATCTTTTTATCCTCAACTAGGGGTAATATCTCATCTATATTGATCTTAATCCTAATCCATGTTCCCAAATTCATATCAACATATATATACTTATCCAAGTATTTATCCTAATTATCATCATTAGTCTATCCACATATATCAGCATACAACATCACATCATAACAAACTTATTCCAACCCATCACCCGATCACTCATCCCATCATTAGACATGATGTCATGACATTGCATGTAGATATTTATGTGTGTTGATTGTTTGTTGTTTGACTTGTTGTATCTATTTTATCATGTAAATATTTGATTGTCTTTATATTTTTATTTCTATGTTGTGTCATGTCTCTTTTTGTCTCTTAGGTAATGAATGAGGATGATATGAGGTCACCTAAGCTACTATAATGCTTATAGGTGCCCTCGAGGATATATAGTTCACTACTTGCCCATTTTATTCACTTTGGAACCATGTATTCTTTATCATAATTATATTATGGGGTATACTACCAAGTCTTATATCTATTGTATTGCTTATACTATGATGAGATTTATGATAACTATGATGGCTTGATCATATGTACCCTAATCATCTAGTCATCATTATTTCCCATCACTAATCTAATCCTCTTGACCCATCTAGCTAACATATAATACTTTATCCTCATCTCATCATCTGAGTCCTACCCTCTAATCACTAAAATCATCCTCTAATCAATCATTATCATTTATCCCCAAGTCAAAACTACATCAACTTGAGGTATTTTCAAACTATGTAGGCAACACTTGGCCACTTTTTAGTGCACAAGGATAGCCTAACCACTATCTCCTCTTCCCCCATCATTCACAATCACATCATCATCACATCTTACATCAGTTAAATCTTTGAGATATAATCATTCATCAATAAATATATTACTCATTCACCATCTCAACAATCATCTTTTAAAACTTTTCAACAATTACCCGCACCTATCAATTAGGCCTGACAAATCACAACATACAACTTTTCTTCCATCAATCACTGATGGGTCAATTTATAATCTATTATTCCCTTTCATGTGTCCTTTCTAGGGTAACCATTGATTTTAATCACATTATGGCTCATTGGTTTGAATCACAGTCTAATTCTTCTCTTGGACACTTGATCATATCATTTATTCTATCTTATCTCCTTTTTCATATTGATCAACTTTAGATTTGAGCTACACCCATCATTAATATTATCAAATCACCATCCAATCCTTAGCCAAAAGATCTCCCTTGAATGTATCCTTTATTTGGATACATAGAATGCTTGTGGCATTTTAATATTTTCATCATCATGTTATGGTTGATTCCCCCTTGGGATGTGTTGACAACTATGACTAGGTCATCTCTACTCCCTGTGCATGTGTCTTTGCCAAGGAAATCATCAATATGTATCTCACCACTCAATTAAAATTCAAATTCTTCATCTTATATCTCAAATTTTACATCTTATCCCATTGTCTATCCATCACATCCCACCCATCATTTCTTATTTTGAGTGGCCATCCATCTCATTTTTCCCCACATATCCCCTCAAGGGGGCATCATAGTAACTAATATCACTTTCACTAACATCATATAATAACATTCATATATGACATGGTTTTTCTTTTAAATACCATTAATCCTTCCCCTTTATCCACTTGTAATGCACTTTCAAGGAGGCAAAAATTGTATGCACCTAAATTTGCTCACTTATTTTATTGTCACTAATAATACTATTAGTCGACACTAATTTTGCTTATCTAATTTATCTACTTCCTAGTCATTTATCTAACATGACCTTATTTAATATTTATTCATTAACTTACTAACCTGATTCATCCCTACTAATCAATTAATTTATCCTAAATCCCCATTATCCCATCCTAATCACCACTTATCTATTATTTAGGAATTTTAAATTCCCATGGCCCACCTACTAGCCTATTTATAAGATCTCCTACACCCCTAGTCACTAATCACCCACCTAATCCATATCTAATCCCCCATATAATCATCATTAAACCCTAATAAGTATTATAATATTCTCTAATTCTATAATCCTCTATATTTTGACCCCTCCTCTCTAGAAGCCTCTAGATCTAGAGGCTTTCAAGGAATTTAAATTTCCTTTTAATTATCCACCCTAGATCTCCATAATCTAACTTTGAATCTCCACCATTTATCTTTCCCTCCTTATTATATTTAAACAAACTCCATTCCTCTATAAAATTCCATCTTAGGAATCTGTCAAACTTCATGCCAATCCAATCCTTCATCTAACATCCTTGATCAAACATCATAATGTCCAAATTTTGAGTCAAGGTAATTGATCTCATCCTCTTGATTTTGTATCTGTTTAATCATGATTTAGATCATTTAGCTTTAGGATTAGAGTGCTAAAGATTTGAATAGTTTATTTATTTAGTTACATTTAGTCTTGATGCCTCTAGATCTTACTTAGGTAGTTTGATGTTTGGGTTGATTAAATTGTATAGTTTAATCTATTTTCTAAAAATTAATACTACAAGTAATAATAATATAGGCTACTTCATATCATTGAGGAGTGATAACATGGACCTAGTTAGAGGGAAAGTAACTATCACCCTTATGGAGATGAGCAGGACAAAGAGATCTTTTCCTATGTATAAGATATGACATTGAAACTTGAAACATAGTTGTTAGCTTATGTGCTAAATATTCTATGTGTGTAAGGGTTTGATTGTGAATGGAATTCCACATAAGAGAAAGATAATGTGCTATGAAATGTCACATATATTTTAACTGATAGAAACCATCATGTACATATTTGTTTATGTGATTTTTGAATTCATTCCAAATGAAAGGAAACAAACATGCAAGAGAAGCTATAAAACTTTGCATCAAAAAGTAATTAACTTCATTTGTCATTATTATCATAATTATATGAAATATAAATATGGTTTAGTTTCTTAGAAATCTAGAGACATAAACCCTAAGGTTCTCTAAGGTTAGGGTTGCTATAATATTCAAAGTAAGTCAAGTTCACCAAATGTTTTAAATTTTTAGGACTTGGTGAATGTAAATCCCATGTTATTAAAGAGTTGAGTATAGTAATTTAGGGTATAAATATGCAATAAATATAGATATTAATCTATCATAAAATCAATTTAATTTTACCTTTCTAAAAATAATATTAAATAATGCAAATAAAAATTGAGATGGAAATGGCTAAGATAGATGATCTAAAGGGTAATAATTGAGGTAGATGCTAGTCTAAGTATTGAAAATAGGATATCAATATAAAAACCCCTCTTAGACAATAGTGCCCTAACTAGACAATAGCACCATGTGGTTCTAGTGTCATTATTTTTGTGGTAGTATTTGTTGTCACCAAATCTTACACCCTATAAGAGAGTGTTCAAGTCTCTTCAAGATTTGGGCAATGTTGAAATATTTATAGGCATGTGGGTATACCTATAGAGGAAATGAACCTCTATATTTAAAGGGATATCTCCCTAAATGTATCTCTATAAAACAACTTCTATCTAAACTAGTTTACTTAAATGGAAAAGAGTTAGAAATTGCATAAAAGGAAACCTACTCTAAGAGTGGTGATGCACCAAGATTATCTTCCATGTGAATATTACATTCTTGAATAGTTATACACTTACAATAATTTAACACACTTGAATGCACTCTATATGACCTATTAGACTAAGAAATTTTACTCAGGCATGAAGGATAAAGGATGAAAGGATGGAAAATCATCACTTGTTGTCACTATATGTCACTTACATGCTTAGATAATTATTTTGAACTTGAAAGAAATAAGACTTGTACTAATTCTTAAAGGCAAAATATGACATCACTCCAGCAGGGCTTCACCATACATTGTGTGGAAATTATTTTTACTAGCCTAAGGGCTATATTTATTGTAGAAGGGAAGTGAGAGGGGAGGATTTTTATCACTAAAAATAGGAATCAATCTGTTATAAGCCTCCAATCATGATTGCAACTATCTCTGTAAATAATGCTCATTGAGGCCATTTGATTCATCCATGTCACCTCAAGTGGTTACATAGATTGCTCTCTCAAAGATGCTTCCTCAATGGTTACACCAATATAATCAAGATGTTCTAATTTGAGTAATAACATCAATGTGGTTATTGTAAATGAATCCACCTGTTATAGATTTGTCTCAATGCTAATAGCTTCTCATCGGCTCATCGAGGTGTGTAACAACATAAGGGAGAGTCTTTTCAATTATACTGTCCTCGAAAATGAAACTACATGAAGCCTACATGTATGCATTCATAGAATTTATTGGAATGATAGCTCCTTGTGTATGCCTACAAACATCTATTGAAAGTTCATCCTAGCTCAACCTTAGTCAAATGTTCAATCCTTTTAGAGCCCCTCAGCCTTTCTTCTTTTGGTTAGCCATAAAAAATGACTCAAATCTTGATTTGATCAAGGTGATGTGATCCCTCTGATCTACTTTATTTCACTCTATCTAATCTTTAATGGATGAATAATGTGAGCCCTTGGATCTTTAAGCCTTTGAGTGAGGACTATTGATTTACCTAAGATCCATTGTTTAAATGCCAATGGCTAGCCCATCACCCTGAAGTTGATGTTTGTGCAACTGTCACTCTAATGGAACCATTCTTTCAAGGTATTTTCTTTAAAACTATTTTCTCATGGATAATTATTCGGCCATTTTTTCAAAAAGTGCCTTCAAATTTTGATTTTGGCCCACTTTTGCAAAGAATAACCCTTCAACGTTTTTGTAAATGTCCCTTCAAAAATCCTAAACATTCCCTTCATATTTTTGAAATGTCCCTTTAGAAAGATTTAACATTCCAGTTAGAGTTTTTAAATGTCCCTTTGAAAGTCCTGAACATGCCCTTTGGCTTTTTGAAATGTCCCTTCAAAAATCTTGAAAATGCCTCTTTAGAAAGCCTAAAAAGGACACTTTTCTAAGAAAATAACCTTTGAGAAAGTGTGTAGGGCACTTTCATGAGAAATGATCTTTTGGAACTTTCAAAATGTCCCTTTAGAATTTTTAAAATGTCCCTTCAAACTTTTTACAAGGACCAATTCCTTCAAACTTTTTTCAAGTGCCTTTTCCTTCAAACTTTTTCCAAGTGCCTTTCCCTATAGAAAAAATTCTTTAGAAAGATTATTTTAGAAAAAATGTCTAAAATAATTCCTTCAAAAAAATTGTTTCAGACAAAATGTCCAAAACAATTCCTTCAAAAAAGTTATTTCAGACAAAATGTTTGAAACATAACTTTACTAAAGGAAATAACACTTGGCCAAAAGATTAAATAAAAGCTTCTTCAGGGAAATTGTTTTAGATAAAATGTCTAAAATAATACCTGAAACTTGTGAAAAAAACCCAAAACATAACTTTTCTAAGGGAAATAGCACTTGTGCAAAAATACCAAACAAAAGCTTCCTCTGATAGACAAATTTTGAATGCTGCATTTAACCAAAATGAAAGAAAAGATGCAAAAATTGGGAGTGAAAATTGGCCAACATTCTTGGTGATTACTAGGGGTGGCATGCTTACTATGCCTAAGACTAGTTTTATAAATCCTTCAATTGGGCATAGAGTCGTGCATATAAGCACCCAAAATGACTTGAATAGACCTTTGGCTCAAAAAAACAAGCTGGTTGATTCACACACACAAAGGCAAAGACACACAGCAAACAAAAGGAAGGAAATAAACCTGTTCTATAAGGCACTTAGGGAACACAAAAACACACCAAAGGAAACACACATGTGTTGAAATAGAACACTTAGGGAACACAACCAAGATAAAACAAAACTATACTAAACACACACACTTATGCTACTATTTATAAAACATGACTTACAAGGACTAATAGAAAAAATTTAGATGTATCCCATTCATAGGGATATGCAATTATTATCCATTCATATTAGTTAGTTGAAAGGAGTTATTTTTCTTTCACTTGATAATGATGTAAGGGCCACTCCATAAAGGATCAAACTTTATATGTCTGCCTAGTTTTGCTCTATCCTCATCCCATTTTAAAACCAAGTCACATTCGTTAAACACTATTGTACTTTCTATTTTGTCAAAGGACTTCTTCATGAGTACTTGGTGGTGTTCCATGGCCTTGTGTGCATTATATCTCACTTCTTGTAGCTACATTAGTTTACTAATCTAACTTCCATTAGAGTATTTTTAAGTATTTCCAGCCGATGTGCAAGTTCTAGAGTAAGGAGTTCTTGTGATATGGACAACCTAGCCTCTCTCCCATAAACAAGCATAAAGGGAGAGCTACCAGTTTATCTCTTAGGATTAATCCTATTAGCCCATAATTCTATCTTCAACTTGGTGTGCCATGCTCTTTGATTATTCTCTAATGTCCTCTTGATGATATTGATGAGATTCTTGTTAGTAAACTCAACCAATCGGTTACCTTAAGTGTAATATTTGGATGAGGTACTGAATTAAACTCCATTAATATTTTCCTAATCAAAAGTTTTATCACTTATAAAATTAAGTACATTATCATAAATGATAACATGGAGAACTCCAAACCTTGTTATAATGTTCTCATAGAACTCCAAGATAACATTTCACTTGCCTCCTTCAATGCAATAGCCTCTACCCACCTTGTGAAGTAGATAGTAGCAATTAATATCCATTTGTGTCCAACACTTGATGGAGGGTTGATCACACCAATGAAATCAAGGCCCCATTATATGAAAGGCTAGTCTACTTGGATAGGATTCAATGGAAGGGTTGTAAGATTCTATTTGCCTTCAAAGAAGGCACATTGAGGACACATCTTAGCCCAATGGTAATAGTCCTTAGAAAGACTAGGCCAATAGTAAGTAGCCCTCATTAGCTTTACAACCATCATCTTAGGAGATAAATGACCTCCATCTACACCATTATGAAACTTTTTTAGTAGCATACCAAACTGATCATTGTTAACACACCTCAACAACACACCATTCACATCTTTCCTAAAGATAAAACCATTTACAAGACAATAAGGAATGGTTTTCAATCTAAAATACCTCCTTTGAGACTTATTCAAGCCATTGGGGAACCCACCATTTTGAATAAAAATAATGATGTCTTATGTCCAACTTTAAACTTGTATGTGATCTGTTGATTGGAGGTAAACTTGGTTGATCAAGACTTCCACATTTGGCTCTTGAAAATCTAAAGCTAAATTCTCACATAACCTTTTTTCTCTTAACTATTTTTTCACCTTAATATCCACATCATACTCCATTACCTTTTTAATCCACCCAGCTCTCTTTTAATTGAGGTCTTTGCTTAGGAGAAACTCCTTAGTGTTAGGATGAAAAACCATGACATGTATCTTGTTATTTGAAACCATGTGTCTAATTTTTTTCATTCCTCTTATCATAGCTAGAGCTTATCTCTCAACAAATGTATACTTAACCTCATAATCTTCTAATCCTTGGCTAAAGAATGCGATTGGTTTCTCTACCTCTTCATCATTATTTTGCATAAGCATAGCTGAGATTATATCAAGGTTAGGAAAGGTATAGAGTATGAAGTCTTTGGCAAAGTTTGGGTTCAAGAGAGTAAGACATTTCAAAATGGCTTGTTTTATTGCCTCAAAGTTATTCTTACCTTCCTTTGTCCAAGCAAAAGCTTTGTTCTTCTTGAGCATGGCTGTGATAGGCTTTACCAAAGCTATAAAACCTAGAACAAACATTATTACAAAGTTTATTTTCCCCAAAAATCTTTGAAGATCTTTATTGTGTTGAGGCAAATACAAGCCTAGAATACCATCAACCTTTTTGGGGTCAATAGACAAGCCTTATTTTGAAACAATATGACCTAATAGCTTACCTTCATAGACAATAAATATGCACTTTTTTGGATTAAGGGATATTCCATACTCCCTACACTTCTTAAAAACTTGCCTTAGATGTTCCATATGATTAGTATCATTCTTTAAAAAAATAGTTATATCATTAAGGTACAAAAGCAAAATCTCATTGATCAAACCTTTAAAATCCATGTCCATTGCCCTTTGAAATGTAGCTCCAACATTATATAGACTAAATGTCATCTTACTATAGGCAAAGGTACCCTATTTTGTAGTGAAGTCAGTCTTGAACTAATCTTATTCATTCACCAATATCTGATTGTAGCCTAAATAGCCATCAAGGAGTGAAAAGCATTGAGAACCTGAAACAACTTGTAGAATTTGTTCTATGGAAGGTAGTGGATAATGATCCTTGAGAGACACCCTATTAAGGTCTAAAAAATACACACAAAGTCTAATATCTCCATTATTATTTTATGTAGGTACAATATTAGCCACCCAAGTTGAGTGTTTGATAGGAAAGATGATCCTAGACTCAATTAACTTGGTTAACTCTTTCTTCATGAGTTCCTCTATATTGGGGTTGATAGGCCTTTGTTTTTTCCTGACTAGTTTATCTCCAAGTTCTAACTCAATGGTGTGATGAGCTAGACTTGGATCAAACCCATTAAAATATTTATATTCCCAAGAAAAAATGTCATGAAACTCTTTGCATAATTCAAAAACACCTACCTCGCAAATAGAGAACATATCTTACCAATTTTTAGAAGATTGTCCTTGTAAATCATGACTCTCTCATAGTTATCTTCTTTCATAGACATGCTCACTCTTTATTTATTATTTTGATCATATTCATTGAAAACACTCTCAAAAGTAATCAACCCTTTAGGTATCTTATTTGTCTTTAGCTGAATAACTTGTTCTTCATATTAATCATGCAGTCTCTTTTGGTTCCTGGACGAGAATTTTGCCTCATTTTGTAAGAAGTGTGAAATGTGTTTATCACTCTCAAACACTTTTCATGACACTTGATTATCTAGAATATAAGGCATCATAATGACCTTGATATGAGACTAATTTTTCTCCTTCCCTTTATCAACAACTACATCAAACTATGCTCATATGGTAACTAATCTATTAACATGTTTATTTGAATCCTTTGGTATAGGTTGTATGTTGAAGGCATAAAAGTCTTCAAGTAGGTCCCATACCCTATGATTTTAGGATTTAAACAAGGGATTATTGATTTTACCTTGATTTATCATTTCATGGATGACCAATTCACTATCCCCATAAACCCTCAAATTCTTGATCCCTCTCTTTTTTACCCAGTGGAGGCTATGAACTATACCTTCATATTCTGCTACATTGCAGGTGTAGCTAAAATAAAAACTATATGAGGAGTAGTATTGAATTTTTGATGGAGAAACTAAAATAACATTATCTCTTTCACCTACTTTGCTTCTTGAGCCATCAAAAAACATTTCCCATATCCCTTCAAGTTCATGATCTTTATTAGTGAGTGAAGGAATGGTAGCATCTTCTTCATGCATATAATAAACTACTAAATCAATCTATTATATGAATGTATATAGATCAAGGCCATGCATTTAAATTCCATACTTATCAAGGAAAAGATCAAAAATAGCTTCAAGGGGAGAGGATGCTTCACCATCCATGACACCTTCTTCTTTACTAATTAGACAAATTTTACTTGAATTTGTCTCCATGTATGGCTCAATATGAAACCCTACTAAGGGTTGTGTCCTTATAGTCACATTGGTTTTATAACTTGTTTTAAAATATATAAAATACCAATAATTAGAAAGGTACCCTCCTATCTTAGCCGTGAAGTCCCTTGACAAGCAGATAGTAAAATGAGATGGAAGGTCTACCACCACAATGCCTTGTATAATGGGGAAATTTGGGAAATCATGTAGAAAGAATTTAAAACCTCTAACCAATACCACTATCTTGGTTGGAGTCCTATCAAGCTGCAACACACATTTACTATGTGGTTTAGACTTCAATCCTAACTTACTAGCCACCACCTTAGGCATGATAGTGGTACTAGCTCCATTATCTACAATATAATAGTGAGCTAACCTGTCTCCAATAATGAGTGTGAGGTAGAAGCGTGGAGGATTTTCAGATTTAGTGTAGGGATCTAAGACATAATTTGGAGTATTTTTAAGGGATACACAATTGTGTTTTGAATTTTGAAGGTATATATGAATGCTTGTAAGCTATTCTTGTAAGAGCTCCTTTTGACCAGGCATATGCAAGATTTCCCAAAGAGATATGCTTGTCTTTGTATCCTTCAAAGAATCAACAATGTTTAGAGGGAAATTATTCACATTTTCTTGTATTCTTGAAGGTATGAAGGAGATTGAACTTTTTACATTGTAGGCTTGATAACCCTACTCACATTTGGACTTTGTTGAGGAACATGACTGGTAGTAGGTATTGCACTAGGATTCACACTTTGTGGCCTTGGAGAGACATTGATTAGAGTCACATGTACTCCTAGAACATCTCATAGAGATCTATTTTTGGATGAAATTAATGTGCTTTGATTCAAAAAATAATCATCCTTCACTTGAATGTTCATTATACCTATACTTTGGCTACTACTTTCTCCATGAATATCCCTTTGCATGAGATTCACTTCTTCTGATGTCATGTAAGGAGTAGCTTCTTCTTATGCCACAAAAGCTTGGTTGTCTTCTCCATCATCATACATAAACTAACCTTGAGGTTATACCCATTAGTCTAAATGATCCTCTCCTTAGACTAGATTAGCATGTACTGGAATAAAAACCTTTGTGGAAGGAGTGGAATTAGGATTATAGGCATTGGGATACTTGTTGAAACCTTGTTGACCTTGTTCTTGTAAGATCTCATTTTGACCAAGCATATGCAAGACTTCCCAAAGAGATATTATTGTCTTGGTATTATTCAAAGAATCAACAATGTTTGTAGGGGAAGTATTCACCTTTTCTTGTATTCTTAAAGGTAGTGAGGGAGCTTGAACTTGTTGCATTATAGGCTTGATAACCCTACTCACATTTTGACTTTGTTGAGGAACATGACTGGTAGTAGGTATTTCACTAGGATTCACACTTTGTGGCCTTGGAGAGACATTAATTAGAGTCACATGTACTCCTAGAACATCTCCCATAGCTCTCTTTTTGGCTGTAATTGATGTGGTTTGATTCAACACCTAAACATCCTTTACTTGAAATTTCATTATACCTACACTTTGCCTACTACTTTCTCCATGAGTATCCCTTTGCATGAGATTCAGTTCTTCTAATGTCACATAAGGAGTAGCTTCTTCTTATGCCACTAAAGCGTGGTTGTCTTCTCCATCATCATACATAAACTAACCTTGAGGTTATCCCCATTGGTCTAAATGATCCTCTCCTTAGACCAAGCATGTAATAGAATAACAACCTTTGTGGAAGGAGTGGAATTAGGATTATAGGCGTTGGGCTTCCTATTGAAACCTTGTTGACCTTGTTCGTGTAAGAGATCCTTTTGACTAGGCATATGCAAGACTTCCCAAAGAGATATGCTTGTCTTGGTATTCTTCAAAGAATCAAAAATGTTTAGAGGGGAAGTATTCACCTTTTCTTTTATTCTTGAAGGTAATGAGGGAGCTTGAACTTACTGCATTGTAGGCTTGATAACCCTACTCACAGTTTGACCTTTTTGAGGAACTTAACTGGTAGTAGGTATTGCACTAAGATTCACACTTTGTGGCCTTGGAGAGACATTGATTAGAGCCACATGTACTCCTAGAACATCTCTTAGAGCTCTTTTTTTAGTTGTAATTGATGTGATTTTATTCAACACATAATCATCCTTCACTTGAAAGTTCATTATACCTACACTTTGCCTACTACTTTCTCCATGAATATACCTTTGCATGAGATTCACTTCTTTTGATGTCACGTAAGGAGTAACTTCTTCTTGTGCCACCAAATCTTGGTTTTATTCTCCATCATCATACATCAACTAAACTTGAGGTTATCCCCATTAGTCTAAATGATCCTCTCCTTAGATCAGATTAGCATGTACTGGAATAAAAACCTTTGTGGAAGGAGTGGAATTAAAATTATAGGCATTGGGCTGCCTATTGAAACCTCATTGACCTTGTTATTGTAGGAGATCCTTTTGACCAGGCATATGCAAGACATCCCAAAGAGATATGCTTGTCTTGGTATTCTTAAAAGAATAAAAAATGTTTAGAGGGAAGTATTCACCTTTTCTTTTATTCTTGAAGGTAGTGAGGGAGTTTGAACTTACTGTATTGTAGTTATATAGGGGTGGAGCTCTATAGCCTTATTGAGGATAGTATTAAGGTTCACGTAGAGCACTTGCCTATAATTGAGCTTGATTGAGCTGAGATCATAATGACCATATCTCTTCATCTTTGTCCACAACATTATCCATCTACTTGGGAATAGTTCTCAGCTTGGCATTGGTATTAGGAACTTGTGATACACTTGGAGCTTCAACCAAACTATGAGACATCAAAGGCATAAAAACTCTTAGAGGTAGCTTTCCAACCTATATCAAGTTATTCTCAGTTTCAATAGATATCTCATATGTGTCTAGTAGAGTAAATCCTCTCATTGACTATAACACTACTACCACATCAATACTAATAGCCTTGAGATAAGTGGGAAACACAAAGATTGAAGGAGGTCTCATGATAGGTGGTAATCTATGCCATGTCCTTTGAAATATTTCATTAAGATCTCCCATGGATTTGTTAAGACCTCTCTTTATCATATTAAGCTAATTTATAAGTGAAGTATGGTCACTCTTATTCTCAAATCTAGTTACCAACAATTCCCCAAAGCCATCCCAACTTATAATGCAACGACCTTCCAAAGTTCTATACAAGTTATGTGCCTTATGTTTTAGAGACATAGCAAGAAATCTAATGGCTATGTTGGCTTAGGTGATAGTATGGAAGTTATAAAAATTTGAAATGTCCCTAATATGCTCAGATGGGGTAATAGGACCCTCTCCAGTGAAACTAGGGAGATTCTTGGTAGCATTGGGAGGAATAGGGTTGTATGCAGGAAGGTCGATTTGATTTTGGGTGTTAAATGCTGGGAAAGGTTGATGCCTATCCATGTATCCTGTTTCTTCTTGATCTCCTATCTCTTAAATCTCCTCAACTTCTTCTTCTTCTTTAAAACCTCCTTGCCTAGGATTTCTAAGTGTTAAGAATGATTTAGGGTGTTTTTTTCAAGAAGAGCTTCAACTAGAGGAGCTTGATCAAATATTCTAAATGACCTAGTGAGGACCATGAAGTATAATATAGAAAAATTGATCTACAACTGAATATTCTTACCTTTTTGAGTTTCCAAATTCTATATTAAGAATATTTATGTAACCTTAGGCTTGTCAATACCAACATTCACCTTGACATGTAAATAATTAGGACTAGCGGTCCCCCCAGACATGTTAGAATTGTTGTCACAAAATATTTCACCCTAGAAGAGAATGTTTAGGTATCTTTAAAATTTTGTTAATTTTGGAAAATTTACAAGCATGTGGGTATACCTATAGAGGAAATGAACCTCTAGATTTAAAGGGCTAGCTCCCTGAATGTACCTCTATAAAATAACTTCTATCTAAACTAGTTTGCTTAAAGGGAAAAGAGTTAAAAATTACATAAAAGGAAACCTAATCTAAGAGTGGTGATGCACTAAGATTATATTCCACATGAATATCTTATTCTAGTGCACAATATAGCAAAATGCATAGACCATCTTCAAGATCTAAATATTCTAACACAAGTATTTTAGTATAGAGCTGAGATGTATAAAATAACACAAGGCAAATGAATTGAAAGGTAAGTTGAAAATTCCAAGAATATTTATACACTTACAAAAATTTAACACACTTGAATGCACTCTATATGACCTGTTAGACTAAGAAATTTTACTCAGGCATGAAGGATAAAGGATGAAAGGATGGAAAATCATCACTTGTTGTCACTATATGTCACTTACATGCTTAGATAATTATTTTGAACTTAAAATAAATAAGACTTGTACTAATGCTTAAAGGCAAAATATGACATCAATCCAATAGGGCTTCACCATACATTGTGTTGGACTTCTTTTTACTAGCCTAAGGGCTGTATTTATAGTATAAAAGAAGTGAAAAGGGAGGATTATTGGAACTAAAAAGAGGAATCAATTTGATATAAGACTCTAACTATGGATGCAATTATCTCTACAAATGATGCTCATTTGGGCCATTCAATTTATCCATGTCACCTCAAGTGGTTACATAGTTAGATTTCTCTTTCAAAGATGCTTTGCCAATGGTTACGCTAGCATAATCAAGATATTTTGAGCTGAGTAATGGCATCAATGCAATTATTGGAAATGAGTCAACCTATTATAGATTTGTCTTGATGATAATATCTTCTCACTAGCTCACTAAGGTGTGTAATAGCATAGGGGAGATTCATTTTCATTATATTGGCCTTGGAGATTAAATTTCCTAAAACCTATGTGTATGCCTTCATGACATTTGTCAAAATGTTGGATCCATGTGTATGTCTACAAACATCCATTAAAATCTCATCCCAACTTGACCTTAGTTAAATGTTAAATCCCTACAGAGCCCTTCAACCTTTATTATTTTGATTGGCTATCAAAAATGACTTAGATATTGATCTAATCAAGGTGATGTGAGCCCTCTGTTCTACTTTTTTTTTAATATCTGATCTTGAATGGATGAAGAATGTGAGCCCTTAGATAATTGAGCCTTTAGCGAGGACCATCAATTTGCCTAGGACCCACTGTTTAAACACCAATGGCTAGCCCATCATTGTTTAAATGCCAATGGCTAGCCACTCACCCTGAAGTTGATGTTCATGAAATTGTTACTCTACTAGAACCATTATTTTAGGGTATTTTCCTAAGACCTATTTTTCCACAAATAATTCTTTCAGCCAATTTTATAAAAAGTGACCTTTAGATTTTTATTTTGGTCCACTTTTGTTGAGAATAACCCTTTAGCCTTTTTGTAAATATCCCTTTAAAAATCCTTAACATGCCCTTTAGCTTTTTGAAATATCCCTTTATAAATCCTAAACATTCCCTTCAGCTTTTTGAAATGTCCCTTCAAAAATCCTGAATATGCCCTTTCACTTTTTGAAATATCCCTTCAAAAATATTGAAAAGGCCTCTTTGGAAAGCCTAAAAATGACACTTTTCAAAGAAAAGACCGTTTGAGAAAGTGTGTAGGGTAATTTCATGATAAATTATATTTTATACCTTTCAAAATGTTCCTTCAAACTTTTTGAAATGTCCCTTCAGACTTTTTGCAAGGACCAGTTTCTTCAAACTTTTTGCAAGTGCCTTTTTCTTTAGACTTTTTGCAAGTGCCTTTGCCTGTAGACAATTCCTTTGGAAGAATTATTTCAAACAAAATGTTTGAAACAATTCATTTAAAAAAATTGTTTTGGATAAAATGTCTGAAACATAACTTTGTTGAAGGAAATAACACTTGGTAAAAATACTGAACAAAATCTTCTTCAGGGAAATTATTTAAAACAAAATATTCAAAACAATTCCTGACACTTGTAAAAAAACCCAAAACATAACTTTGTTGAAGGAAATAAAACTTGTGAAAAAAGATGGAATAAAATCTTATTCTAATTAACAAATTCCAAATGCTGAACTTCACCAAAATGAAAGAAAAGATGAAAAACTTGGGAGTGAAAATTGGCCTATAGTGTCCTTTGTGTAGGACTATCCTAATTTTCTAGGTGCACCTGTGTCTAGATATATAAGGTTTGTTCCTATGTGCATGCATTCTAAAACTTTGTATATGGCTTATTTTGACTAATTTTGAGAGCAAACCCTAATACTCTATGTGGAGGGTATTCAAGTAATACAAGCTAAAAAGTTTGTTTTTTATTTGGGTAGGTTGGATATCTTCAACACCCCACTATGATGAGAGTTTCCTACATACCAATACTCCAAAGAGGGATCTCCCCACCTAAGTGTTGGTACAAGTGAAAGTGAATTTAGTGTGATAGTTGGCTTGAGTTAATATTCTTAAGACTATAAATATGAGTAGTCTGAGCTTAGGAATGTTGTAGATGGTAGTATGTAGAAGTAGGGTAGAATAGGGATTGATAACTTTAATTATGCACAACTTGTTCTGATTTTGTATTTGTAATTTTCATCTAATTTCCATCTAGTGGTTAAAGGGATAAAATTCATGTATCTATACTCTTATGGTGCTTGTGTGGGTGTTAAAAGAGGTATAGGTTGATCCTAAGAGGTTTAAGATTTGAAAATATATCTATTTGTGGAAAAAAGAGGGAAATGATAATAACACCATTATTGGGACACTAATTCCATGTGGCATTACTATCCCTATTATGGTGTTATTGTCTAAGTGGTAGAGCACTAGGCACAAAGGTCTAGTATACATGAATGACTATCCAGGACTACTTTAGGGATGACCAAGGATGTACGTGGCCTACACTAAGGATAGATAAGTGTGAAAATAGGCTTTAGGATAGATCAAGGGATAAGCTAGGGATAAGTGGTCTTAATTAGAAATCTTAGCACTCAAGTGTCACTTTTAGGTGATTACATATATATTATTTTTTTATATTAATATGATAGGAAAGGAATCCAATCTTACACACTCACACACACACACACACACATACACCCACCCACACAAATGGAAAGGTTTCAAGATTCTCTTGTTGATTTTCTATTTATTTTGTAGTATGATATATCCTAGAAGGCTCTTAGTATTTTATATTGATATTAATATAAATATAAATTATTTGTTTGTATTAATATGATAGACAAGGAACACTAAAACCCTTCCTTATGAATGTGTGTGTGTGTAATAATCTATTAACACTTGATTTTGATGCTAATGTAGATATATATTATTCTTTGGTATTAATATGATATATAAGGAACCCTATGACCCTTATTTTTGAATAAATTTGTGTGTGGGTGTGTGTGTGTGTGTGTGTGTGTGTGTGTGTGTGTGTGTGTGTGTGTGTGCGTGTGCGCATGCATGCATGTGCACGCGCGCGCGCGCATGTGTGTGTGTGTGTGTGTGTGTGTGTGTGTGTGTGTGTGTGTGTGTGTGTGTGTGTGTGTGTGTGTGTGTGTGTGTGTGTGTGTGTGTGTGTGTGTGTGTGTGTGTGTGTGTGTGTGTGTGTGTGTGTGTGTGTGTGTGTGTGTGTGTGTGTGTGTGTGTGTGTGTGTGTGTGTGTGTGTGTGTGTGTGTGTGTGTTTGTGTGTGTGTGTACGTGTGCGCGCACGTGTGTGTGCGCGTGTGTGTGTGTGTGTGCACGAACCTTGTATTATGTTAAAATTTATTTCTCAATTCTATTTTTTGTTTATAACAATTTATTATTTCCCTAATATGTTTATTGTTTTAGTTCTTCAACATTAGAGATTAAATTTGGCATCATTTATGTCTATTGTAATCTCTTTTTTCCCCTTCATTATCCAAAGATGCCCTTCACACTTTCATATTATTTCAACTATCCTAAATATTTAAAGAAGAAAAAATAATATTAATAAAATAATATCTCTATTACAAATAAATGAATTTCAATCAAATTACAACACAAACATCAATAAACATTTAACAATGCTTAAACACATACAAAATAATAAATCATATCTTATTAATTTTCTAAGAAATCAAAGTAATAAAAAAGAAAGGAGGGATTAGAAATGTGTTTTACTATTAGAATGCACCACTATAATTATTATTAATAAAAAAATAATGGTTACAATAATAAAACAATAGGTTGGAATTCACAACCCATAATCTTTGTTGAAGGGAAAATCTGACTCATATACAACAAACATCAACATAACATGACAACCTAAAGTTTCAAAAATCAACCAAAAAAGACAAAGCACAAGATATATCCAAAAAATTTGGATAAGTTGGGTCATCCATGGGAGGCTAGGAACTCCAAGAGAAAAGCTCATCTGAAGGATGAGTGTGCACCATAGAACCATATTGAGTAGCATTCAGGTTGGAAAAAGAAATAGTGATGCCCCAACCAAAACATGTTTGAAAAAGGATACCAACCAGACCATCTCCTTGAATAGGTGAGATCCACTATGATAGGATATTGGTATAATTATTATAAGGAGATAATAGACTCTAACTTCCCTCCTATCCTATGTTGAGGAGGAGGAGTGGAGAAGCGATTGTAGTTGTGAGAGCAACTTCACTAGTGCCTAAGTGCCAAAAGAGGAGAGCCATAAGGTGGATGGCTTGGGGGGATAGAACTCATAATTGAATGAATGATCCCATAGTGGTTGAATAAATCTTTCAAGTGTTAAAATTTTATCCACACCTTCTCTTCTTGAGCTTGAATCTACTAAGATCCAAAGAGATAAAAACTATCATGTCATTAACATATAACTAATAAGATGGTTCTTCAATGTTAAACATATTTGAATTTATAGACATCCATAAATGAAATACAATTATAGATATAAATAAGTTCCAAAGAGAATAAATATAAACCAACCATTGATCATTATCCCCAAATAAAACCATACACCAAGAGAATGGATCTGGGTGGAAAGGTTGGAAAAGGATGTGAATCCAATGCTAAGTAGATTGAGCTTTTGGACAAGTCCAGAAGAGGTGTTTGAAGGACTTGGATGTTGAAAAAGATAGACACTTAGGTTGATAAATTCTAATGTGTGAAAAGTAATCCGCAAGAGGAAGGCCTTGGTAAACTAAACACCAAAGAAAATGAGTGAGCTTGGGCTCAAGATTAGAGTTCAAAATCTTGTTAAGTCTGGTGACCCAAGTATTAAATGAAGAATTAAAATTCCAATGCCTATTTAACCTATCCAAAAGTAATGAGAACAAACTCATGATTTGATAAATGAGACATAGAGATTAATTTTAAAATTAAGTGTCATAGTTTGACATTTAGACTTTCCACCATGCACATGGAGGTTGTAGACTCATATTATGAAAATGACATTAGACATCAATTATTAAAAATGGAAAATAGAAGGTGAGTCTAAATTTATCAACTTATGTTTTTTTTATCAAATGCCTTGAATCCAATCACATGATGAAGTCAAATACTTAACAATATGAATTATTTTTTTAAATAAATGCAAAGATTTTATACTCGACATTTTTGCTAAGGGAAAACTAGTATTGGTCATTGTGGGGAACCATAAATATTGTGATCATCAAAGGAAATACCACTAAAATAACTATAACCAACCCATTTTAGAAAGGGTTTGACTACTTCAAAATCTTCTTCAAGTGTTTATGGAAATTAATAACCTTCAATTTTGACAAGGGCAATGGTAATCAATAGAGTATGAAACCCAATGTTTTTCCAACTAGTATTACCATAATGGGTAGTTATAGAAATGCAGTGCCATAGGAGGATTTCCCATGCCTCATTAACTTTAATTTATCAAACAACCTATTTAACATAAAGATAAATACTTTTCATGTAGATATCAATAATGCACATACCGCATTTATCATGAGGAAGACAACAAATATCCCAAGAAACCCTATGATAAACTCTTGTTTTCTTAGCATTGGCCCAAATAAAATCCATAAGAACTTTTATTAATTTATCATAAGAGGCTTTATAAGGGGCCCAACTAGAATAATAATAAATATGAGTGGCCAATAGAATCTTAGTATAGAATTATAATTTACCAACTGAAAAGAGGTGTTTAGATATCTAATAGACAACCTTTTATCCACTCTATCAATGGCATATTTTCATAGCTCTAAAGGAGAGTTATCAAAATTAAAAGGAATATCAAGGAATTTTAATCTCTCTCCCTAATATATCCACTTACAGTGAGAATGCTTAAGCCATTCAAGCACAGGTATCATGATCTATCTATTAAATTAGGTTTTTTCCCATTTAAAACTACAATCCCTCTATATTTTCAATATTGAGAGATATAAAAAGATTCATCAAACTTTGATACTAAAAATTAAATTTTTATTTTAAGAAAATGAGAACCCTAAAGTTTTTTGGTGAATGGAGGACCTTTTCCAAACCATCAATTTTTGCCTCTAGGTGTTAAAGTCAGAGAGTACGGCTTTGGAAAGTGTTGTAGACACTATTTTTGAATTATATAGCACCTCAATCTTGTACACTTGGAAAATACATATCATAGATGTACCTTCAACTTTTAAACTTTTCTTTCTGCCAAAAGGCTTATGTAGACTATCTCTTTGTGCCTAATTACTTGTCTCTTAGTCTAACCAATATTATTCTAATGACCCAGGCCTTCTATCTTGCCCAAAATGTTGTAAAGCTACTTATCTTCCACTTCTACAAGTTTTGGACCTGTACCTATTTTCTAGCTGCCCAAACACTTTATCTTAATCAAACAACTACGTCAACATAAGTGTCTTATCCAACATAAGTGTCTAGTACCCTAAAGTCATCCAATTTGCAAATGAAACATATTCCTATGGTAAACCTAAGTTATTCAATGTGAGATATTTTCCAAAAGGATTATTATAAATACAAGATTAACCTACCAACTTCTTGATTACTCATAAGGCAAACCTAGCATAGACAAAAAATCACTCAATCAAGCACTTAAGTGAGCAAAGCTTACCTATTTTATCCGGATTCCATATCATTCATAGCGATAACATATCTATAGGTCTAAAGTACTAAAGGAGCATTCCATGAGCCATATTTTCCAAGTTATAAGATAGGTTACTATTATACTTGCTTATCACACATTGCATGATTCACACACAAGCCAACACAGGGGATAATTACATAAGTCTGAGGTGCTCTTCAGAGTATTGGCTATGTAGGCATTTCATGTGCTTTAAGATTTTTACAATATAATACTCTAGAAAATAAAGTTGTTTAAAAGGAATGACAATATTCAAATTTACACTAAAATACAGTGAACAATATAGATTTGTCTAATCTCAAATGTGAAATGCATATAATAAGTACAAAATAAATAAAGGACAAAGAGAGTGTATCTTATTTAATGTTTTATTTTGGATCATGGTAGTGGTTAGGAGTCATGACAAGGTTGTGTTGAAGGTCTATATTTTTTTCATTCTGTGTTTGACTATTTTTGACCTCTGGATAGTAATGTTGATCTGGGATAGTAATGTTGACACTTATGTCCATATCTAATGCTAGTTTCTAATGAGAAATATACAAAGGAGTGACCTCAAATTTAGATCAAACCTATATTTCCACCTATATAATATTTATATGTCTCAACTTATACTTGAATGTGTGCCCAAACAGATAATAATCCAACTCTAGTTCTTTTGCATTGTACCTCTTGTAACTTAGTAAAAAGGGGCTAGTAATGTGAGTTAAACTAGACCTATCAACCCTGTTGTTTCTAAGTTTTGCCTACATATCCAATATTCCTAAGAGGGCTTCAGACTAACATGTAGTTCTCCTTCCTATGGATGTGTATGGAATTATTACATTATGACTATATGATATTTCTCCTAGTAATTCTTGGTACAAGTGATGTAATGGTATATTTGGCCTTTTGAATGCTTTATATATTTAAAATAATGTTGTATATAATTTGATAGCTTGAAATAGACAATGTTTTCTTATTATAGAGTTACCTTATCAAATTAGAAGTTCTCTTAATTAGACGATAGACTTTGCATATATATGAACCTTTTGAATTTGAATTGGAACCTAATGACAAGTGAAAAAATGACCATAGGATGGAAAAATAGGGTCGACAAAATGATCATAACATGAAAGATACGTTAAAATATAAAAAGATAAGACTAAACAATTGCATCAAATCTAGACACTAACATAAATGATAGTGTCTAATATGAATGCAAGTGTCTAGGGGCTAAAAACATTTATAAAATGAGCAAAATAGATAGGGATCTCTAGTATACACTAAATTTGGATAAACAAACATAAAACACAAGCCTAAGGGGCAAGTAAATCAAGTGAAATAAGATGGAATCAAAGATTTCCCTGAGAGACCATGTCACGAGATGTCTAATTCCTAGTAAAGAGGTATATACATATAAGAATATTAGTAATATATGTATTTGTAATAAAATGGTTGTCTACATTTGTGTTTCTTTAACCTAGTAATGCAATAAAAATGGGAATTACTAGTTTAAAGGAAAATACAATGAATACCATGGTGTGGAAAATACACCTTGTCTTTGTTCAAGTTGTGTCTTCAATATTTTATCCTTGATCATTACCTACAACCAAGCATATGCCAAAAAATAAGATAAATCAACATATATAAATTGTGTAAGTAATACTAAAGAGTATCATAAATAAATAACATGGATAGAGTACAAACACATTTATATATATATATGTGTGTGTGTGTGTGTGTGTGTTACCTAGTAACTAAGTCTAAAGTGTTGGAAATTATAATGTTGGAAACTAGAGAAGTAGACAGGGGAACTTGTAGCCTCATCCATCTTCTGGCCGAGAAGATGATTGAATATACAAGTGGTAAAAGAGTGTTACTCCATGGTGGTGTTGTACCTATAGTAAGGAGAGTTGGAAGGTGATCATGCCCTTAACACATAAGAAGAAGGGTAGTGCTTCAACCATCGAAAGTATCATTTCATGAGGGGCACAACTCGAGTATAAAATATATGTATGTGTATAACTCAGTATAGGGTGAGTGAAGTAATCAAACTCACCCCAAAAACTTGATGAAACTGGATGATTTAATCCCTCCAATCACATTAAAAAGAATAACCAATCATTATAGATAGGTAAGGCTCAATACAATCTGCAAATGTTCAATTAGGGTATCAGTACATTGGGGTATCAATACATAAAAAGTTTAGAATTTTGAATCTAATTTGGATTTTTGTAATATCAGGCACATTTTGGATAACATATGCACCTTGGATATGTCTTGTGTTAGAACTATGTTTAGTAAATGGTACCAATGTATAATATTTTGCCATAAATGTGAATATGGATAATATATTGTGTATGTTTTGCCAAATTAGAAATTCGTATAAGTGTAGAGAAAATTATTACAAAGCATGCCCCCACCACATATAAAGGAATATGACACTGGAATAGGTACCAATCTGGAGGAAATGTTTTTCCAAAACATGCCCCCATTGTAAACTAGAGATGTTAGATACTAAATAGATGTAGAGAACATGATTTACAAGAATGACTCCAATATAATCTAGAAACATGAATGTGTAGAAGTCATGTCCATATGACATGTACCCCACTAAATCTAATAGCTGATATAAGTACCATATACTAAATAAATAGGGAGAACATGCTTTCAAAGCATGTCCTCACTATAATCTGAAAGTTGTGCCAAGTGTGTTTTGATTGTGTAGAATATGTTTGTAAACATGCCCCTACTAAGATGCCCCCATTTTAGGAGGAAAGAATATAGTGCCTAATAGTTGTCTCCTCATAAAATCAATAACAAATAAATTGCTTGGTAACATTTGAATAGGCATTCTTCTAGTAATGTTGTAGCCAAGAATTTGTAACATTGGTTTTGGTAGTATCTAAAATGTTATAAGATATTTATGTAATCAAATTTTTAGTTTTTTTTGATAATGCTTAAAATTTTTCAAATTTTATATAATATGGAAGGGCTTATTGTCTATATCCCAACACAACTTATGGTTTTGAATTTGGATAATCGAGGCTCAAGATATGGTCATTTGAAGTCATGTCAAAGTGGTATATTAGGTGGGTTGGAATAGAAATTTTAAATCATTTTCATTTTGAACCTTTTTGAATTTGAGCTCTAAGCCTGGAGAGAAATAATTTCATTTAGGATAGCTCCTCATCCTTTATGATTTGATATGCTCTAGAGTGCCTTAGTCAGTTAGGATTTTTTTGAGATGGTATGCATTTGTTTGATAATTTTAATTTTTTAAAAATTTGCATTTTGAGCCTATTTTTTGGCATTTGTGTAGGCTATCAAACTCTAGTATCAATTTCATTGATGCTTGTGTTGGGACAATGATGCAACCATCCACTATTAGATGTTATCATCTGATGTATATGTCTGGTATAGATGTTAAAATTTAATGTAGTTGTCCTATATGGATGCTAGCATCCAACATTAACATCTTTATTTTTTGTTCTTAGCTTATTAATATTTATATAACATATTTTGATCATTGATGAGTTTTTATTGTTGTTTTCTTGGTTGTAGAAGGATGTGCATATTTGAGAGTTTTAGCATGACTGACACTATTCAATAATTTTAGCATGACTAAGACTATTTGATTTTAGTAGAGTTGGATTTAGATGAGGCTGATTAGGCCATCATTGATTAGGAAAGATTGGGGCATGTGGCCAGCCCAATCAAGATATGTTTTGAATGATATCCACCTCCTTACCACTCTAGTAGAGAGGTGGAACTTAGATATCTATACATTTTATCTCCCTATGGGTGAGATGACCATCATCTTGGGGGATGTCTATTGAATCTTTCAACTATCAATTAGGGGTGAGAGGGTGTAGGTTACCGATGATGGTAATCATGGCTAAATTTAGTGGTTACATGTATATTTTTTTGGTCAAAGGGATCCTAGGGAAGATTTAGGTAGTATGATTCATCTTGATAACATTATCAGTGGTGATGTTTTATGACTGCATAAGTTTTTTGGATTGAAAAACACACTTATATTAATTTAAAATAAAACTTATAGTACAATGTTAGTCATACAAAAAATAGGTGGAAAATTCACACCTTGGATGTCAAACTGAGATAAGAGAGCCTCAGGAGAAACAAAAGTCCAAAATAAAAAGGCCATAACCTGATTGATAACCATAGTTAAATTAACTCAAGTGCACATCAATAAAAATAGATAATGAAATAACACAAAAATAAGGAAAACACTAAGAAAAAACTATGAACATGAAGGTTAGTGGAGGCGGTGGAGGCAAAGTGTCTTGAGACTTCCCTCCCCAATCATCCTAGGCCAGGGGATATTCATCAACAAGGAGGCCCCCCAACCATCAGCTTACTGGCTAGTTTCAAAATCATGTTGTATATAAAAATATTGGTAGGGAGGAGAGATGGCTAGCTCCAACTATGAGAAATTATTATACAGAGGGGGCCTCCACCCCGCCATTACCAGTATCTCTACCTCTATCATATCCTCTTAGAGGAGATCATCAATGAGAGTAAGGAAAGGATCTCTTCCAATTTTGAGACCTCTGGCTAGGAGAGTGGTGAAACCTCCCCCTAGCCCATAATCACCAAGAGGAGAGTGGTGAGGTGGGGGATCAGGTGGTTCACACACAAAGAGCATTACCCCAATGGTCTAGGAGGATCTACAGATGATGAAGCTTGAACTAGATTTTATCCATTTGACTTTGAATCTAAAGGGTAACATTAGTAATAACAATAACTTTATTAGTTTTTTTTTATTATTTCATTATTAAAACAAGATTCATTTCTATATTTTCAAATTTAAAACAAAATATTAGTATGGAAAATCTACCAAAATATATTATATCTTGAAGGTAACAAGGCAGAGTCCCCCAAGAGATCCATTTTCTAAGTGAACATTTTAGGACTAAAGGGTTTGAAAAGGGTATGAATCCATCTTTAGGTTGACTAGGCATGAGGGAAAAACCTAAAGGGATGCTTGATGGTTTCTTGGTGATGATAGGATGGGCAAGTGGGATTTAACACCCCCATGTGTTTGAGCCTATTTCCCATGGGCAAACCTTGGTAAATAATATACCAAAGTAATTGTGTTTTTTGGGGTTCAATATAAGCTACCCAAATGTTATCAATTCTTTGGACTCAAACTTGATGGAGGGATTAGAGAGATCATCAATGGTTAAGAGCCTCTATGCCAATATATTGAGGGTATAACAAATTATAACCCAATTTAGGAGAATATCAATGAAATGGCATGGTCATAGGCTAGGACTAGTCCTTCGACCATTACGTGACAAATGAAACTCCAATCTTGTGTAAGGATTCATCAGATATGGAACTCTATAATTCAAAAATGAATTCTACATCTTCCTTGTTAAGATGGAATTTAGAATTTAGAATATTCTAAGGAATATATTCCCTAGAGGCCTTATAAAATAGATCACCAAACATGGGAATACATTTATGAAATAACCTTAAGCTTTAGATCCAATAGACCATGAAAAAAGGGACATTATGGAAGGTTACCTAAGGAGACCACCATAATGACTGGGAGTTTAGAAAATGACTACTTATAAAACCATCCCCCACCCAAATGAGGTCACGTTTGATATTTTCCTAAGACTTTTAAATAATTTACATGATAAATGTGCCCCCTACTTTGACAAACACTAGTGATATAAGTACACTATGAAAGCCTATGCCTTGCTAGGATTTTATGTCGAGTGGGAAACCTTGAGAAATGTAGTGCCTCAATAAAATTTTCTAGGATTCATCTTCTTCTAGGATTCTGATGATCTATTTAACCCTAAGATAAATCCCCTGAATCTTGATGTCAATAAGCCCCAACCCACTAGCTTCTTTAAGATGACAACAAATGGCTTAGGAAACTTGATGTAAGCTCTGGTGCCCCCCATAATTGGCCCATATAAAGTCTCACAAAATATTTTCAATATTTACATAGAAATAATTTGAAGGGTGCCAACAAGATTAATAGTACACATGAGTAGTAGTGAGCACCTTAGAAAAATTGGGAACTTTTTGGCCAAAGTCAAAGTCTTAGTGATCTAGAAAGAGATTTTTTCTCCACTCTTTGAACCATGTAAGACCATAATTATGTAGGAGATGATTTAAATTTAAATGGAATGCCTAAAAATTTAAAATGAACCTTGAGAATAATCTATTTCCACATATATCCCTTTAACCAAGGAGGATTGGGTGATAAATATTGATGATAACACTGGGTCTTATGCCATTGGATAAATGACCCAAATGCAAAGCAAAAAATATCTAAACATTCCATGGCATGTTTAATAGAGTCTTCATCCTCCTATAGACTGAGGAAAGAGTCATCAACAAAGTTCCTATTAATTGATTGGTGGTCTAAATTAGGGAAATATATCCCTTTGATTAGACCCTTAGAAGTATAATTGGACAATATATAACTAAAACCTTCAATAACTAATACATAAATCATAGGGGCCAGGGGAAAACCTTATTTTATGGATATATGGAGTTCAAAGTGTTGATATTTGGATCCATTGATGGTGATGTAGGCCCCAACATCCTAAAATAACATATTGACAATATGAACAAACTTAGGGCCAAACCCTAGAGCCTATATAATAACTTTAATAAAAGGCCACATTATTCGATCATAGGCTTTTTTGAAATCAATCTTGATGAACAATGCCTTCTGGTTAGATATTCTATCCCATTCCATACCTTCCCATACATATTTTGATGTGGGTTTTATGCACACCTCAAAAAGTTTAAATGATGTAGACTCTAATATTTTGGGATCTCTATGGAATAGGGTTATACTATGGGACATAAGTTATAGGTATGTGGTTAAAATAACTAGGTGGTGGAATAACAGGTTAAACTTGTGGGTTGTGTTGTGGCATGAATTTTCACCCTTGGAGAGAGTTTTTTTGGCTCTCTCCAGCTAAACCATTAAATGGGAACAACCTTAGGTTGTGGGTATCTTATAAGGAGGTTAAACCTCCAGAGAGGGTTGGTTCCCTTGGATCTATCACCTAAACTAATCTCTTGCTTGGAAAAGGGAGAGAAATTAGCAATAATTCATGAAAACATGTAAAATAAGGTGATGCACCAATATTTTTGAACACTTATAATTACATAAGACATAGTATTAGATACTTTCAAGCTTGAAAATATCACTTCACTCACTCTTTGATCAACTTTCACATAAGTATTTCACAAAAAGGAATAAATTAGCTTATCAATCTAGCATAAAAGGGCAGATCTCAGGGCTTTTCCATGTCCAAACCAATCAAAAAACTACCTATGGTTCTTAAAATGACCTGTGAATATAAAAACCACCTCATGAAGGTGAGAAAAATTAGACAAAGGCAAAGGAAATTAGACGTTCACTTAACCACATCAATGAATTCATGAAACACACTTCAATTTCACTTATGAATGGAGGAATTTGATCTTTTATTGCATCAAATAGGTGTTGGAGTAAAAAATTTGGCATAGCCTAGGCATGCCAAAAGTATATGAGTCTCTTTCATTATGGGAGAAATGGGAGATATATAGGAAAAGGGGGAGAGAGATATGGAAATGATCAAATAAAAATCAATAAATGAAGCTCAACCACTTTTTGATCGATTGACATTAATATTGATTCTACAAATTAACTTTCATTAGCTCCAAATAGATTTAAAACCCTCTCATTGGCTTAGAAATTCACTTGAAGATAAGAACTTTCTAAGGATGTTGATTCATGATCCATTAAAATAGGAAAGTCTCCAAAGACTTTGAAACTTCATTGAGTTCTCCACTTGCCTTTCTCAACCTCCAAACTCTTCATCTTTTTAATGAGATTACAACACCATGCTTCATCTCAATATGTATTTATATTATTAAAAAATCACTTGAACTAATTCATTTGTGTCCCTTATGGCATTCATTTCACATTCACACTCTGCCATTACTCCAAATCCTAAACATAGAACCACTATAGATTAAAATCAATTACCATATTGGTTTTCATATAGTCATAACTTTAATTAAGATACATAGGTTACTTAGTCTCTGGATCATTAAAAATATGTAAAACATATGCCTAAGGGATTTTGAGAGGTTTAGCTAAGATTTAATGGTGGCATATGAATTTTCAAGGTTTTGCTTCTGGTAACCTAGATCATATTTTGATCTTGCATTTATTCATTTGCATACTTGGGTGGTGAAATTTTTCTATCTAACATGTATTCCTATGTGGAATTTCCTCAGGCTACTTATTTCATTTGAAAATAATGACCATTACCACTTCAAACACATGCCTTCATCCTATGCCACCTGGAACTTGATCAAATATGCTCCATCAATTTCCTTGAGAATCTCCTAGTTTTGACCTTCATTATTAGCTGTTGATCTGATTTAGGCTTCCCAAAGTGTGACACTTGGTAGTTCCATGTGTTGTATGTGTTCTCTACTATCAATATCCATCCAATTAATTCACTCACACCATATGGTGGCCTCACATGTAATCTACTCTCATTGACCTTTTGACCTTGATCTGCATCATCGATATGATTTTGCATAATTGAATTTGCATCATAGATGTTTGATCTGTCAGATCAAATGATTTTTTATCTTTATTTAAACATATGATCTACTAAAGACTATAAATTTTCTCAAAATTCATCATAATCGAGACTCTTGGCACCATTATATTCATTCTCAATATGCTCTGGCCTTTTAACTTCATGCTTGCCATCAATCTTTGATTGTAGAATCGAATGTGCACCATAGATCTAGATTGACTTATTGACCTAGCTATCACTTTCATGCCATTGATCTACTATCCAGGATTCCAAGATCATGAAACTTGATAGCCCTACATTCAATTTTAGCCTATTGAAGATTTTTTTAATCCAAATGATTATTTTCTATGGATTTAATTTGATGTCCCTAGGCACGTCCCACACCACTAGATCATATTTGAAGGCTTATATCTTGAGATATAAAACACATCAAGACACCAAACTTGTAGGGGATGACCTTGGCACAAAATACATCATTTTCATGCAATTATTCAACCTTGGTTGACTTCCTAAGTACACTTATGAAATTCACAACCAAACTAACCTATTCATACCTATATGCCATGCTAAGATAGTCTAGTCCCTATTGATCATTTTAAGGACTTATAAAGACCAAACCACTGAGTCACAAGATAAACTGACATGATGTGCAAATTTTATAATGGTAGGGGTGACATTTTAAACTATTAGCTCAAAATTATCAACATCTTGGTCACTCAACTGGGAAGCATGCCTACTATGCTTGAGAAATAGACCATTTACATGACTCTTGGACTCATTAATAATGACAAATCTAATCTATGACTACAAGAAACCTTTTGACTTAAAATAAGACAACCATTCCAGCAAGACAAGGAAGGAAACACATAAAGTAGGGAGACTAATCTAAACAAAACAAGTGTGCAAATAAAGAAATTATTTAGGATGAAACATAAACAAACTAGTGTGCTAGAATAACACTTGGAGGAAAACAAACAAACTAATTATATGCAAGTAATTTATCTCTTCAATAGCAATGTCTCAGATGTATCCTATTAACTAGGATAGGAAGATCCTCACCATCCATATTTTCAAGTTCGAGGGAATTATGGGATTTGTATCTAGAGATTGTGTATGGACCACTCCAAAGAGATGCAAACTTTGTATGCCTTCCTACTTTAGCTCTATCCTCATCCTACTTGAGGACCAAATATCCTTCTTTGAAACTTTGTAAATAACTCTCTTATCAAAGGCTTGATTCACTTGTGCTTGGTGGATTTCCATGGCTAACATGGACTAATTTTGAACCTTTTCTAGCTCCATAAGCTCAACATATCTGATCTCCATTGGTTCATTCTCTAAACATTAAATATAATACATTATTTCTAAAATAGGAAACTTAAGAGAAATAGGTAATATTTCTTCCTTATCATTTACCAACTTGTATGGAGAATTGGCTATTGACATTTTGTAGGTGATCCTATCAACCCATAGAGCTGATTTCAAATTGAGATACCATGACCTTTGATTATATTCAATAGTCCTTATTATGATCTTTAATAGGTTCTTATTTATGGAATTATCAAATCCATTTCCTTGTGGATAGTAATTTGATGAAGTGATGAGATAAAAAATATGTTGAAAAACCCATTGGCTGATCCTAGTCCCCATAAAGGCCATATCATTGTCAGAAATAATCATTGAAGGAACTCCAAATCTAGTAAGCAAACCTTCATAGAAATCTAGAACATTAGATTCATTTACTTCTTTCAATGCTACTTCTTTTGTCCACCTAGTGAAGTAATGTATAACAATTAGTATCCATTTATGTCCTAAACTTGAAGTGGGGTTAATGAGACCAATAAATTCCAATCAACATTGGACAAAGGGCTGGTCCACCACAATTGGTTGGAGGGGTAAGGATGCAAGTTTCACTTTTCCCATAAACATAACACATTGTTTACACTTATTAACCCATGCATGATAATCACCAAATATGTTTGGCAAATAATAGCCACCTCTCATTATATTAAGGGCTATGGTACTTATATAATAATTCCCTCCACCAGTCCATCATGAAAATGCTCAAGCAATCTCTATGTTTGGCTTGGGTTTATACATCTTAACAACATCCCATTGATATCTTTCTTGAACAAACCACCATCAACAATAAATTGAATTGATTTAAATTTAAAATATCTTCTTTTTGAAAGACTTATATGAGAGGGATAAATACAATCTTGGAGATATCTTACCATGTAATGAAACTAGCTGGAAGGTGAGGTATGACTAACTACAACCTCTTCATCATTTGACACCAAAACCACCTCATTAGCCTCTTGTAAGTCTTGGTATAGATGCTCATAAAGTCCTTTTCCTCTAATCAACATTATTACCTTGATTTCAATATCATAATCGATTATCTTTGTTATTCAACTAGCTCTTTCCTTATTTATGTCTTTGTTCAAGAGAAACTCCTTGATACCTGGATGGGCAGCCATTAGGTGTATCTTATTGTTAGATAACAAGTATCTAATTTCTTGAGAGACCTTATAATTGAAAGTACATGTTTGAAATAAAAGAGTACCTTACTTCGTACTCTTCCAATCCTTGACTAAAGAAGGTGATTAGTTGCTTTGAGCCCTCATGATTCTATTTCATAAGAATGCCTAAAATGGTGTCTATGTTAGTATAAGTATAAAAAATGAAATCCTTTGTGAAATCTAGGTTTATGAGTGTAAGAGCACTAGTTATGGCCTTGTTGATCTCTTAAAAACTATTTACTTCTTCCTTGGACCAGTTTAAACTCTAATTCTTCATTAACATGGCTATAACTGGTCTAGCTAAAGTGGCAAAATCTAAAATATATCTTCTTATAAAATTTATTTTCCCCAAGAAGATTTGTAAATCATTTTTGTGATTGGGAAAGGAAAGTTTAAGAATTAAATCTATATTTTTAGGATCTATACTCAAACCATATTTTGAAATCACATGCCCAAGGAGCTTACCTTCATGAATCAAGAAGACATACTTTTTTGGGATTTAGAGACACCCCAAATTGCCTACACCTTTCAAACACTTGCTTGAGGTGAACCATGTGCTCACCTTGAATCTTTGAGAACACTATTATGTCATATAAATAAATAAGTACAAACTTGTTAATAAGGCCCTGGAATGCCATATCCATGGCTCTCTAAAAGGTTGCTCCAGCATTGGATAAACCAAAGGGCATCTTTCTATATGCAAATATCCCCCACTTTGTAGTGAAGGATGTCTTGAATTGGTCCTCTTCCTTGACCAAAATCTAATTTTAACCACTATATCTATCCAACAAAAAAAGCCTCTCTGAACTTGCAACCAAATACAAATTATTTTCCATATATGGCAATAGATAGTGATCTTTAAGGGAAACCTTTTTCAAATCATGGAAGTCAACACATAGCCTAATTTCAGCATTCTTCTTTTGTAATGGAACAAGGTTTTCCACCCAAGTTGAGTGCTTGATTGAAAATATAATAATTGACTCTATGAGCTTATGAAGCTCATCTCTCATCAAGGGATTGATAGGCCTTTGTCTTGGTCTCACTGGTTTAGTTTTAGCCTCTAACTCAATGGTGTGTTGAGCTAGATTTGGATCAAATACCTTGAGATCACTATATTACCATGTAAACACATAAACAAAACTTATACATAATTCAATGAAAGATTCATTTTGTGAAGGAGTGCATACCTTACTCAACTTCAAGTTCTTACCAGTTGCAATCTCCATATTGGGATATTATTATTCCTTTGTTGACAAACAAGACTTTTCATTTCTCAACTCATCATCACCACTGAATATATTCTCAAGCATGACTAATCCCTTGGGTAACTTATTTATTTTTTAGTTTCACAATCTGATCACCATACTGCTGTAATAACTTTGATTTATTTCTTGAGGAAAACATAACCTCTTCTTACAAGAACCTGACAATTTGATTTTCATCTTCAAAAACTTGTTAATTCTCATGGTTATCAAAAATATAAGGCCTCAAAACCACCTTAATGTGTGACTATTTTTTTCACTATTTATATCAGCAAGGATATTAAATTATGCTCTAATTGCAACCAATCTATTTGCATGTTTGTTCTCATCTCTTAGTATTGCTTGAATGTTGAAAGCCTAAAAGTCCTCAAGTAAGTCCCACAACCTATAATTATAAGATCTAAATAATATTTTTTTGAATAAATTAATACCTATTACTTGGTGAACTAAAATTTCACTATCACCAAAAACTTACAAGGTATTGACTTTCATCTTCCTAGCCCACTCTAAACCATGAATGTGTGCCTCATACTCTATAATATTATTTAAACAACCAAATTGGAAATTTATAAAAGATAAATACCTATGATTTTTTGTAAAAATCAACATCATTCCAACCCCAGTACTACACTTATTTCTTAATCCATCAAATTATAATTGCCATAGACCATCACTAGACTTGTCATCCTTCATCATGGCTGAAATTGGTGCATCATTCTCATTGATGTAATAAAAACAAAGTCCCTCTTCGTAAATTATATTATAAGGGTCATGATCATGAAAATTTAAGCCCCACTCATTAAGGAATAGATCTATAACCCTATCTAAAGGTGATTCAGTTTTCACTCCACTAGTTTCTAACACCTTATCCAAGATGACACAGTTAGTGTTTACAATACTTGGCATTTATAGATATAAATGGAAACATGAAATAGGTTTGGAATGTATTGTTACCTTGGTACCATACCTAGTTATAAAATAAAATATGTCCAATCAATTGGTAAGTATCCTATAATATTTAATATGTCCAATCAATTGGTAAGTATCCTATAATGTTTGAGGTGAAGTCCCTTGATAGACACATGGAAAAGTGGGGAGGCAAGTCCACCACAACTACATCTTGCTGAATGGTAACATTAGGACACGCATGTAGTGTCAAACTCAGATATTTAATAATGCCTACTATATTTTTTGGTGATCCATATAGTTTTAACACTCATTTATTATTTCGTTCATAAACAAGACCAAGCTTATCTACAATTTGTTTAGGTATAACAGTGCTACTAACTTCATTATCCACCATACAGTTATAAACTAAAGTGTCACCAACTATCAAAGAGAGGTAGAAAAGAGGAGTTTTATTTTATTTTACCTCATTTTGATCCACATTTACCATCTTATGTACCTACTATACTTGTTTCTTAGTTGTCTAGTTTGAATTAGTTAAGACAACACCTTCTTTCTCAACCAGTTTTGGAGACAATCTGAGAGCTAAAAGCTCTTGAATGAGCATATATTTTTATCCTAGAATAGATAAGGAATCCCACATACTAATACTAATGTTAAAATTATTCATTTTATCCACTATACTAAATTTATATCCATTAACCTTTGGATACACTTTCTAAACCATTGGTTGCTCATGAACTAAAGGTATTTGATGGACCTTTTCAACCTTTATATTCTAATTTTAATATGTTGTAGGGGTATCAAGTTGATCTTGGGTACTCTTGGAAACAAAATTATGAGTATTGGAATCATTAATCATAACTTAAAACTCATAAATGGCTCTTCTTTTAGATCTATTTAGACCTATAACTTGGCCACTCGTATTGTTAGTCTCATCACCCTGATTGAATGCAACATGATCATCTATTTGCCAATTCACATTACTAGAACTAGGCTACCATTAAAGTTGTTGAATCTCTCCTTATCATGCCAAACTTTTTTCTTGGTACTAACTTCCTTGAAGAGAAAACTCTTCTTGTGGCATTTGTTGCATAGTAATGTTTTGTGACACCAAGGCTTGGCTCTGAGCATCATTAAGATTGGAGAAATACCAACCTAAATCCTACATCAAGTTGTTTTAAGGTGGTGTGGGAATAATAGATTTTGAAGTGGAAGGTACATTAAGATCAAGATTTTCATATGGTTTATCTTGAGTTATAGATCCTTGTGGTTGGTAAGGTGGTCTATTTTCTCTAAACCCTTGCTAAGGAGGCCTTTGATCTCTGAAGGGTTGATAGGTGGTTTGATTTTTTTTTGATAAGGCTTATTAGCCTGATATTTCTATCTCTTGAGTTACACTATTTCATTTCCAAAAAATTGTCGTAAACCTTTTAACTCACTAGTCTAATTAGCTTGACTAGAAGGGGCTAAAACTTGATCTTTAGGGGATGGAAAAGGAGCTAAAGATGGAATTTGAGGAACTAGTCTAGGCTTAAATTCTAGGAATATAGGCATTAAAGGCCTTGAAGAGAATTTACTAGCTTGTATCAAGCTATTCTCTACTCTTATTGTAACCTCATAAGCATTTAGTAAGGTAATACCACCCTTTAACTATATCATCACACTAATATCAAAGTTGAGGGCTTTTAGGTAGTATAAGAAGACATATTCTAGGGATGGTCTAATAAATGTAGGTATCTTAGTCCATGTCTTGAAATCTAAGGTTAAAATTAGACATGAACTCATGAGGAGCTATTTTTATCATAGTCAGTTGTTCAACTAAAGAGAGTTGATTAGATTTGTCCTCAAATTATCTGAATAAGGCTATACCTAATTCACCCTAGGTAGCAATGGAATTCAATGAGAGGTTTCTATACCACTGTAGTGTTTTTCCTTTGAAGGAAGTAAAAAGCAATCTAATAGCTACATTCTCTTGAATAACATTATGAACTGAACAAAGGATGGTGACATCTTGGATGTGCTCAATAGGAATTGTTTGATCTTTTCTTTAGAAGAATGGGATACTCTTAAGAGAAGACACAAGAATTTCATCAAACTAGGATAAATTCAATGGACTACATCTATTGAATGGAATAAACACTTGATTTTTAATGGTCATCTAGATAGTGTGAATTACACTACTTAGGATAATAAGATGAGCATGAGATGAATATTGCCTTTGATGATATGGATTTATCCTACTAAATATTGTTTTTTTATATGAAGTAGAAGGTAACTCAATGAATTTAAAAGGAACACCTTTACTAATTAACCTTGTAGTAACCTTTGGCATGAGAGTATTAAATGGATGATGCTATGAACTCTACAACCTAAAGAATCCTTAGCTTATGATGATGATGAATGTTTTCCTCTATTGTAAATACTTCTCCTTAGCTCTAAACTTTAGCTATGATAAGGAGAATGATCCCATCGGGCATGCCAAAAATTATTGTGGCACTAATTTTCATCCTCAAAGAGAGTTATTTAGGATCTCTCCAATTAAGCCACAAAATGGGAAAAACCTTAGGTTTTGGGTATCTTATAATGAGGCTAAACCTCTAGAGAGTGTTTTTTCCCTTGGATTTATCACCTAAACTAATCTCTTACTTGGAAAAGGGAGAGAAATTGATAATAATTCATGAAAACATGTAAAATAAAGTGATGAACCAATGTTTTGAACACTTATAATTTCACAAGACACACTATCAGACACTTTTAAGCCTAAAAATATCACTTAACTCACTTTGTGATCACCTTTCACATAATTATTTCATAAAAAGGCATAAACTAGCTTATAAATCTAGCATAGGAGGGTAGATTTTAGGTCTTTTCCACTTCCAAACCAATAAAAAACTATCTATGGTGCTTAGAATGACCTATGAAAGCTAAGAAACACATCACAAAGGTGAGAAAACTTAGATAAAGGTAAAGGAAATTAGATGTTCACTTAACCACATTAATGAATTCATGTAACACACTTCAATTTTGCTTGTGAATGGAGGAAATTAGTCTTTTATTGCATAAAATAGGTGTTGGAGTAAAAAAATTGGCATAGCCTGGGTATGCCAAAAGTATATGAGCTCTTTCATTAGGGGAGAAATGGGAGATATATAGGAAAATAGGGAGAGATAGAGGGAAGTGAGCAAACAAAAATTAATAAATGAGGCCCAACCACTTTTTGATTGATTAACATTAATCATGCTTCTACAAATTAACTTTCATAAGCTCCAAATAGCTTTCAAGCCCTCTCATTAGCTTAAAAACACACAAGAAGATAATAAATTGCTAAAGATGCTAAGTCATGATCCATTAAAATAGAAAAGTCTCCAAAGACTTTGGAACTTCATTAAATGATCCACTTGCCTTTCTCAACCTCCAAAATCTCCATCTTCTTAATGAGCTTACAACACCATGCTTCATATCAATATGTCTTTATGTTATCAAATAGTCACTTAAACTCATTCACTATGTCCTTTCAGACATTCCTTTTATAGTCATAACTCTACCATCACTCCAAATCCTGAAGATAGATCCACTGTAGATGAAAACCAATTTCCCTATTGGTTTTCATATAGTCATAACTTCAATAAAGATGCATAGGATACTTAATATTTTGACCATGAACAAGACTTAAAACTTACACTTGAGGGATTTTGAGAGGTTTAACTGAGCTTTAATGGTGGCATACAAATTTTTAGGGTTTTGGTTTTGGTAACCCCGATCATATTTTGATTTCACATTTGTTCATTTGCATGCTTAGGTGGTGAAATATTTTGATCTAACATGTCTACCTATGTGGCATTTCCTTAGGCTACTTATTTCATTTTAAAATAATGACCATCATCACTTTGAACATGTGTTTTCATCTTGTACCCCCTATAATTTGATCAAATATACTCCATCAATTTCTTTAGGAGTCTCCTAGCTTTGACATTCATTATTAGCATTTATTTGATCCAAGCTTCCCAAATTGTGTCACTTGTCATCCCTATGTGCCTTATGTGTTCTTTACTATCAGCTTCCATCTAGTTAATGTACTCATACCATGTGTTGGCCTCACATGTAATCTAGGCTCATTAACCTTTTGACCTTGATCTACACCATCGATCTACTTCTACATGGTTGAATGTACACCATAGATCTTTGATTTGCTAGATCAAATGATCACCATTGATCTTTATATGAACATACGATTGAACATGGGCCATTGATTTGCTCAAAAGTCACCATAATCAAGATACTTCACACCATTGAATTCATTCTTAGGATCCTCTAACCTTTTTACCTCATGTTCACCATTAATCTTTGATTTTAGGATTGAATGCATGTCTAGATCTAGATTAACTTATTGACCTAACTATCACCTGCATACCATTTATCTGATATCTAGGCTTCTAAGATTGTGACACCTAGTATCCCTACTTTAAATTTCATCTTGTTGAATATTTTTTGAATCCAAATTGCTATTTATTATGGCTTTAATTTGATGTCCGTGAGCATGCCCCACACCAATAGATCATCTTTAAAGGCTTATATATTGAGATAGAAAACACATCAAGACACCAAAATTGTAAGGGATGACCTTGACACAAAATACATCATTTTCATGTAATTATTAAATCTTGGTTGACTTCTTAAGTACACTTGTGAAATACACAACCAAACTGACCTATTCAATCATACATGTTGTGCTAAGACAATCTGGTTCCTATTGATCATTTTAAGGACTTTACAAGACTGACTCACTAATTCACAAGACAAGCTAGTCTGATGTGCAAAGTTTCAAATGGTAGGGGTGACATTTTTAACTATGAGGTCAAAATTTTTAGCATGTTGTTTAACCAATTTTTGTGGATGGATGCATGGAATTTAATAAAAAGGTAATCACTAGATGAGTTAGATGGGTGGAGAATTATTATGTGGTGGGTAAATCTCAAAAAATATATAAAAGTAAAAAAGGGTAAGGTATAAAATAAGGTTTTATGTTCTTAAAAAGTAATTTCTAAGGTTGTTTCTTTGGTGGACAAGTATATCCAAAACTGGTATTTGCTATTTGTAGCTTTTGCACACTCACAAACAAGCATAGTTAGTAGTCTATGGGAATAACTATAAGATGATTAATGATCTCAACTAAAGGTTGTTCTTCTTAGGGATATTATTTCACACCATTATATAAGAGATTATAGTTCAACCCAAGAAGTTATCTAGTGTAGCTATGGCTCACACCTATAAAACTATATCAAAAGAGATATTTCTACACACCTTAGATTATCAATTCAACTTGTACTAACTATCTAAATCAATGAAACCTATCAATCCTCAGTTGTTATTACACATCTAAGACTAAAATTAATTAATAAAATAAGAAGATTCATTCATAGCATTATCACATTTCATAATTATTGAATCAATACAAGCAACGAATCTTCAAATTCATCAACATAGAGAGGGAAGAAGAAAGAAAAAACCCAATTGCATGACAATAATTTCTAGATCTCTTCTTATATGTTCATCCAAAACTTTAAACCTTTGAAAAGAGGGTTATGTATGTATTTAAAGAGCTTGGGGAAAGGGTTGCCTCATCCTCCAAGTTTAGAAAACTTTGATTATACTCTAAAAGATATATGATAAGTCTAAGTTACATGTCATAACTTATAGATACCTCAGACATGCAACATGTGCATGCTGACAAAAATGATTTAGTTAATTATAATATGGATGCACCTAAGACTTAACTATTCATTTATAACCACTACATGAAAAATTATACAAAATAGCCTTTTATCTTTAGGTTAAATTGGCTCTTGGTTGATGTTTTTAAAAATTGTTGTTTGAATTGTAGTTGTGCTTGTGCTTGAGGATGTAGTGACTGGAGTTGTGCTTAGTGATGAACTCATTGATTAAACTAGAGTTATGATCAGATTTGTAGTTTGAGGTGGCATCGATGTAGATTTTATTACTAGCATTGTGGGGTTTGTGGAGTAGAACTAGTAGGTGGTGCTAATGTTTCTTTTTTATTGGCATCCAACTCTTGGTAATAATTTTATGCCTTAGCATTTTGTGTCCAAATTAAGTTCATGTCAAGAAGATGAGGCCTAGTCACCCTACCAATTTATTCCATCAATTTTATATGTTCTATCTTAGTGGCTCAAAATCTAACCTAGAAGAATTTTACCTCTATTATTTTTTTATTGGCTATGATCAACTTAGCTTCAATGTCCTACAAGATTAGTCTTTGTAAACTCAATTGAATCCATATGAGACTTGATGAATCATCTAATCAAAAGTAGCTTGAACTACCAATTTCTCTCTATTATCCTAGACCATTGTAAATTGAAGCTTAGTCAAAATTCACTTTGCTTGATTTTCTTGTTTGACCAACTTGTTTACTATAACTTTAGAAGATTGTATCTAGTATTAGGCCTCATGTGTTCTTATTATGGATAGAATCAATGCATTTAATGTCATTAGATCTAGTTGGTTAAATGCCTTATTAGGGGTTTACAATACCAAGAAATTCAAATTATTCTCATCTTTTCTAAGAATCATGAACAATTTGGTTATTAAGTTTAAATATGGATCTAAATTGTCTCTCAAAGAATGAATTGAATCCAAAATATCATACAACCTAAGTGCTACATTTTACACATCTTGTTCATTACCATGGGGGACTCAAATCACTTGTTATTACTCCATAAGAATTTCTAACTCTTCTTTCAACTCTAATCTAGATAGATCCATCCCCTCATATATAACTATGATTTCTTCAATATGGTATACATATGGGACTTGAGGTCCTCAGTGTATGGGGACTGACCCTTCTTCTTGTTCTACCTCTTTAAAATGGAATAAAGCTCTTATTTTTCCTTCCAAAATCAAACTCCTACCAAAACTATCATCAATTTTCATCTTTTAGATTTGTTGGACCAATATTTTATCCTTATCAAACAATGAGCTTACTATTGGAAGCTCAATGATCTTTAGATTAGGTCTATTAGAGGTTAAAGCTCATAATTTCTTGGCCTAGCATGAAAGAGTGAGATTCAAAGGATATGATGGTTGAGCTTCTACTTACACATGCTCACTAAGATCATGCTCAAGTTCAGAGGAAGGCTTGGTCATTAAATGACAAATTATTTTAGACTAGTATATGTCTTTGAATTGTGGCATTGGGTGTACAAAATAGACTGGTTGCTTTTTGAGATCCCTCTTAGTCATCACTAATGTTGTTGTTGAGATTGGTATTAAAGAAGGTAAAGGTGAACCCAATTGGGTAGAGGAAGTATAAATTTGGGTGATAAGTTGGCTCATGGATAGGATGGACAAAGCTATGATTAAAGGGATGGACACTGAAGGAATATAAACTATAGTAATAGGGGCTGAAGAAGGTGAAGTGACATTAGGTAGAGTAATAGATGGGTGCATAAAAAGGAGACCAATAGAAAGTGCTTACATAGGAATGAATGTTAAAATAATTAGATTAGGGATGGTATAAACAATTGGTAATGACATCAAAGGAAAATGCCTAAGGGGGCTATGAAAATAAGACCCTTACTAGATGACTCACTGATTATAGGTGCCTTTTCTTTCAATATTTGTAAGCTTAAGACCCCAAATTTATATAATTCCTCCTCATTCACCTCTTGTGTTGGCTTAACTTCCAGTGAAGGTTGTACCTCTTTGAGTGTTTGTATGGGTAGATTCTGAGGTATGTCCCCCTTTAGTTTTCATTGATATCATTATGTTGCTCTCCTAGTTTTTAGAACAATCATTTGTTGGGGAAGAAGAGGGAGAATCATGCTAGATGTTAGGGCTATTGAATCTATTATTTCTTCTTCATTAGAAGAATCTAAGTAAATGATATTGATATATTCACCTCATGTGATTTTATTTCCTTGATTCATATCATCTGTTAGCTCATACTTAACCTTCCTCAATTCAATAACTTATGCTCATATTAGAGGAGTTGTTCCTCTTCCTCTTGTATAGGGGTAGACATTTCATATTCTTCTTATTGTTCATGTCCTCTAGTAAGTGATGCCTCACCTACAAATTATTCCTAATCATGTGGTTGTTCTTGAGACATGAGTGGAAATTGGGGATCTTATCCCTCTTCCACTAGTTATTGATATGGCTTGCCACTCTAGAAGTTAGAATATCTCCATCCTCTTGGTGGTGGGATCCTAAATTTTGCCTCTTTGAGTGTGAGAGAGGGTTAAACTTATATTACCCTCAATAGGTCCTTGCTCAAGCCTACAATCATTTCTATTTATTTCACCTCTTCATCATCATTAGCATTTAGAAATAGAAAATCATGATAAAATGGTGTTGGGTGAATATTTTGTCATCAACTAACTGATGACAAAATGGGTATATCAACCACAACATAGGGAGATTTACACCATGAAAAGTGTGGGTTTACTAGATCTGGAGGAGGTAAATCTCTCCTCTCATCAAGGGGAGGTTCCCTATTAATATTATCAGCTAGATATATATATATATATATATATATATATAATTAAGTAGAAATTAACACATGGGGTGGTACATCAGCATCTACCTCTCTCTTTTTTTAGAGGTAATGTATAAAGAACAAAAGAGAGAAATCCTGGTCCTTAGCTAATAACATTCCTCTCCTTTCAAGAATGGCATCAAACTAGAAGCAAAAAATCACTTGAAGTAACAAAGTCCACAAAAACACTCATGTAAGCGCAAAGTCTTCCATAGCCTCCTTCATCGATTCAAAACAAACGTAACTGTAGAATGAAACGAAGCACAAAGTCTTTGCCTAAAACTACAAAAGATAACTGAATCAAAAAGATAAAAATAGCTCAAAGTCTATCTTCTACCTTTTAGAAATGCCCTCAGATAATATTAACACACCCACTTTGCTTATTAAATCAGATAAACAATATATTACCAGGAAAAAGACATAAGAATAGTTTCCTAAATAACACAGATAATTTCAACACAAAGTCTAAAATAAACCTGCTTCTCATTCATTTAACAAAATATGATTTACAAATTTGAGCACAAAGTCTCAAAAAAGTGTTTCAATTTTGGTAGAGTTTTTGCTCTCTATTATCTCAGATTTATTTACAAAAGAGGTTTCCACTATATATAGGGATAAACTCTCAAAATTTAGAAAATATTAAAATACAAAAATATCTTAGTCAAAGATGACTCATCTTTGAATTTGAGATATTTTTCTGGAATTTTTACATGTAATTACATATTACAAAATTGCATGCACTTTTTACAAAACAAAAGTGCATAAGGAAAGAAGAAGAGAGGAAGGAAAATAACTTCAGTTCTTGCTGCCAGATTTCTTTAGATGAGCATCGTACATAGTAATGGATGCCTAAATTCCTATGCCGTCTGGTGTAACCATGTTCTTGGAGATGACTCTGGCTTTGATTAAAGCATCCTTCAATGTTGTGATGGCCTTAATATGACCAATTAACCTAGATTTTAGATTATCCAGAGTCCGCTGAGTATCCAAGATATTTTCCACCGAGGTCATTGAGAAGGACTTTTCTTCAAAATTTCTCTGAATCATCCCTTTGAAACTTTGGATCATTTCTTCTACAGAGAGAAATTGATTATCCCTCAAAGTTAGGTTGCAAGGCAGTTCTTCTAGTTTATTGAGTAGGCCCATGTTGCTCTTCTCGCTAGCATCCCTGGAAGCTTTGAGATCCTCAATTAAATCCTTGAGTACCTGGATCTTGAACATCAGTGACTCCTTGATCTCAATGTAAAAATCTTTGCTGGAGATGACACTGATAGATATCAAGGTGCTCTTCTTCAAATCCTTCATCTCCCTCCATTTGCTAAGATCTTTTTCTGAACTATCAATCTCTTGAGAGATAAGGGATACCAGGTCATCTAATTATACCCTCACCTTCCTCATCTTGTCTATTTTCTCTACAACCTCTGCAAGCAAAGAAACTCCCTGAGTATGCATTTTTTCAATGTAGTCTTCCAGGACTTTCCCCTTCAAGTAAGTTTTCTCTACCTTTTCAATGATAGGGTCATCTATGGAGAATGCCTCTGGAGTTGCTGCTTTAGGGGGAATAGTGAACCTCCTTATTACTGCCATTAGCTCCTCTATCTTGGCCTTGTAATAATCTTTCATTTCCCTTTCTCGATCAAACTTCTAGACCATGATGTCCATAGCAGACTGAAGGTCGCTTTTCACACCTTTGTGAGTAACTTTTCCAAGTTCAACATGAGAGATGGAATAGGTACTCATTTAAAAACCCTCAAGGGTTGCATCTTATGGAGGCTTGGTAATTTCTAGAAATTTTTGTCCTTTTTCCTCGACCAATTTTGAGAGGATCCTTGGCCTCTTAGGAGCCTTAGCTTTGATTGGCACTGTTATACCAAAGTCAAAGTCATCTGGAGAGATGGCTAACTTCTTTCTTTTGGGTGTGAATGCTAACATCCAAGGTAGGAGAGAAGAAGTACCTATCATGGCAATGGTTCCCTCAATTGGTGTTACTATGGCAGCTTCTACACTACTAGTGGTGATAGTGGTCGCAGTTGGAGTAACAGGTGAAACTGTACCAACTACTGATTCTGGCTCTTGTGCAGAACTTTCCCCCAAATTGAAAGAGGGAGATGACAAACTTGAAATGGACCCAGAGGAGCGAGGAGTACCTATAGAAGTGACTTGAGGATCACCAAATATAACCCTGGAAGGAGAGGTGGCTCTAGATGAGGGAACACTGATAGGAGAGAGAGGAGAAGGGGAAGCCATAGGAGACTGAGGTGGAGAAGGAGATATGCTTTTGAGTGGTTTTGCTTCTCCCTGTGAAGGTAGAGGTTCAATGCTTGGCTGTCCTAATGGCTGGTCATATGTCTCCATTGGTTGAGCTGCCTATTCTTGAGAACTTTGTTTTATAACCCTTTTAGCCACTTCTTCTGACCCCTCAGTAGTCTTTGGCTTTTTGGAAACAAAGATGATTCTAGGCTTGTGAGGCCTAGAAGGGGAAGGAACATCACCTTTGTTCTTGGTCTTGTTCTTTGCCTTCTTTATTTCTGCTTAGTACTTAGCCTCAGATCCCATGATAAATTCTTTTAGGATGATCCCTTTGGCTACTAACCAATCATTGGTGTTAGCTAATATTGGCTCAAATCTTTTCCTTAGAGAAGTTAGTTCCTTCTAAGACTACTAAGTTAGAGGAAGAGGGGAGCCATCAACCTTTTTAGCTAGGTATCTACTATTGTTAATGTTCCTATCATCGACCAAATTGGAGGGGATCTCTACAAGCCCTAGATATTCAATTTGCTCTAGGGTTAGCCTGTAATAGTCCATCTTTCTGATTTCTTCGGCCATCCTCAAGTCTATCTAGATGTCCTCAATCATAGGCTCATGGAATTGAGTTTTCTACTTGATCTTATCTTTGACTCCCCTATAGTCAAATTTGTCTCTTCTCTTGAACTATTTTAGAGTGACCATTTACATCTCTATTTCCATGACTTTGGCTTTGGCTGCTGTTGCAATAGAATACCTACCAATTTTGATTAAAAATCTGAAGCTTAGCTTTTTTAGCTCCATTTGTCTGGTATGCACGACAACCAATTATCAGTAAAGCTCTATCAGAACTAATTTGTCAGAAGGGAACCTAGGGAGCATATAGGGGTAGCCTTGGAAAAAGCCAACCCAAAGATAGTAGAAGGTGGGAAATTAGAGGAACATACACCCATAGTCGTTGATGACTATCCAAGCATCGTCTGATACTCTCTTCTACTCAAGTTGAGGGTCGAAGAAGCATAAAAATATGGCAAAGAAAGCATCATTCACCCTTTTGAAATGGGGGATTGATCCTTGCAGAGTCAGTTGAGGGTAATATGAGTAGACCGGGGTGGTCTTTATATCCCCTTCAGTTGCTAAACCTGGGAAGTTCCGCATCGAAGTAGCTATGTACACAAGGTATGAGGTCATATAAAACTTAGAAGAAGTCTGCACCTTGGTTATCTATTTGTAAAGGGAATTGTTAATTTGTTCACCCCAAAAGATGACTTGCTTACCTTGGAGGATGATCTTGATGAATGGGTACATCCATTCATGGAACTGTGAGGAAGACGGGAGGCCTCACACTCTATTGAGAAGGGTGATTAAGTCACCAACTTCTTTAATGAAGTCACTCCTCAAGAAGTTCCATGGCCATCTAGATAGACTAGACCTAGGTGTCTTCAACCACCTATTGTTCATGACCTTCTTATCCCTCTCAAGGTCTTTGCCATACTCCTTCTGGGCTTCTACGAAGTTGATCTTGGTTACTTTAGTAGTTGAATGGCACATGAAGACCTTGTCAATGAATTTGTGATCCAACCGAATTATCATATTACCACTGGTATTTGAGACTGACTTGGTCTCTTTGTTGTAGAAGCGAGCACATTGGAGGATGAACTCTGTATGATGTGTTGCCACTGGGAAAGTGGCAACTAGGTGGATGTTGCTTTTAACAATCCTCTTTATCTCAAAGCTTGGGTTTGTTGCCTTCATTCGAGCTACGAACTTAGCCATGTCCACATGACCAATTTTGGTGTCCCAAATGTTGTCAACATTGGAGGTGACCGAAGTGATCAAGAAGACACCTTAGTACTTGTACTTCATTGTCTTTGCCTTCTTAGGAGACGCTTTCGACATTGGGACTGGCCTTGATCAAATGAGTGCTGATGAACAAGAGCCTTCAAAAAGAACTATAGCCATGATCACAAAATTATGAGAGAGTGGATGAATTGGGGAAAATGTATTTTAAGTTATCATGGTCAATGGAGGTCACTTAAAAAAGCCAGGTCAAAAAAAGGGGCAAAAAATGAGGAAAAAAGGAAAAGAAAGGGAAAGGACAAAAAATCCCTTGGAGTTAGAAAAATCCAAAGGGGGAATGAAAAGGTTGCAAAATTTTCTGTCACTGTAGGATAAATGGGAAGAATTCAAGAGTGATGAAATTCACTGCCCATGCAGGATTAGCCTGCACAGGTGGTAAATTTCACCACCTTTACAAACTGGGAAGAAGGTAAGGGCAACAAGATTCACTGCCCCTATAGTTTAGAAATGCATGGTAGGGGTGGTGAATTTTGCCACCCCTGCACATTGGGCATTCTTTGGTAGGGGTGGAAAATTTCACCACCCCTACAAGTTAGGCAAGCATTGGCAGGGGGACACGTGGGTGGCAAAATTCACCACCCGAGTGCACAAGGATTGCGTGGGTAGAAAAATCTGCCACCCACACAGGTAAAAGGTTTGGGGGGCCAAGGCACAAGCGGCAAAATTTTGCCACCCATGTGGGTCTTAGGAGGAAACCTATGGGTAATAGAGAGGGATGGTGATTTTAGCCATCCTAATAGGTAGGTAAGCTTGGAAGGCCGATGGGGGGGAACAAGAAGAAAACAAACAAAAAAACACTCAAAACAAAACCAAAAGAAGAAAAAGATGTTGAGACAGAAGAAGGAAAAGATAATAAAAACTAAAAACTAAACCTACCTGGAAAGCCACCCATGCCACAGGCTCAAATCTATGAAAATGCACCTCAAATCGCTCGTCAGATCATCCAGACATAAAAAGCAGCAGGAGAGGAGGAAGAATGAGAAGAAATGAGGCCTAAATCACATTATATGGGGTGAAAAACAACCCCAACAACCTGCCACATGTGGCAATAAATGCCATGCATAGAAATTGAGGCATGCATGGGCAACAAATTTTGCCACCCTTGCATGTTTAATTTAGTTCAGATGCAGGGGTGGCAAAATTTTCCACCCTTATAGGTCAGGATGCAGGGGTAGCCAAATTTGCCGCCCTTGCAAGAAAAATGCAGGGGTGGCAAATTTGTTGCTCATGCATGAAAATGAAAGAAAAGACCAACTCTAGAAGAGGTAGTCTAGGGGAGGGGTTTTCTTGGTCGCAATGAGATCATAACTACTCACATTCTTAGGCTAAAATGAGAATGAATTAAAAACCCATCTTGAAAACAAACTTAGAGAGACAAAAGATGAAACAGACAAGTTTTGTAGGGGGTTGTTCCCAAAAATAGGCTAAGCTAATTTTAGAAACAATAGCTGGCTCCTATTGGGGAACTTCTATTAATCAAATTGATTAGCAAGAGTAGAAACAAGTCTCTAAGTGCCTTCATCCAAGCCATTGGGCTACGGAGTCAAGCTAAAAATGAAATAAAAATAGACAAAACATAAAAACTATACATATATACAAATAGACTTATCCAAGCCTCAAGGATTGAACAGTTTTAGATGCTACCCACTGTGAGGAAGAGCGAATGGTGTTCCATCTTGGTATTCTAGTAAGAAGCTAGCTTCACCATAGAGCTTTCAAATGGTGAATAGACCTCTCCATAGGGAGTCAAATTTGCCATGCATCCCTTTTGGTTCTCACCTCTTGTCCCACAACAAGACTTGATCTCTGACTTGGAATTCACAAACTTTAGCTTTTTTATCAAAAAGTGCCTTTACCAAGTTCTGATGCTCCATAATCTGATCCACTACCATGGCTTGTTGCTCATTCAACTCAATTAGACACATGATCCTTTTGTCGACTGAGCTTTCAAAGCTAGAATCTTTGATTGCTTTAGTTAACCTGAGCGCTGGTAGTTTAAGGGTGATGGGAATTTTCGCATTCAATCTATATAGAAGCTAAAAAGGTGACATACCTATAGCTCTTTTGGGTGTTATTCTGTCTGCCCATAAAGCATCATACAATACTTTGTGCCATGTTCTCTGATTGTCATCCACCAACTTCTTGATAATAGTGACCAGGGTCTTATTACTCGATTCTGCTTGGCCATTTCCTTGAGGGAAATAATATAAAATATGGGATAGGGTAATCTCATAATAAAAACAAAATTGAGTAATTTCATGTGATGAAAAATAGGCTGCATTATCTGTTACAATCTTTAGTGGGACCCCAAACTTGGAGATGATATTTTCTTTGAGAAAATTGCACACTACTTTAGACATAGCGTGCTTAGTTGGGATGGCCTCCACCCACTTAGTAAAATAATTTGTTGTGATGAGGACATAATCATGTCTGGCACTAGAAGATAGGTTGACTATGCCAATGAAGTTAATACCCCACTACTGAAATGGTTCCTTGATCACAACTGGCTTGAGAGGCAAAGCGGCCAATTTAGGCTTCCCAACAAATTGCTGGCACAATTTGCACCTACGTACCCATTTGTAGGCATCCTGAAAAAGCATGGGCCAATAATACCTTGCTCGTAGAATTTTGTGCACTATCATTAGTATAGAAAAATGCCTTTCATAGGCCAAATTGTGGAAAGACTATAAGAGTCTTTCTTGTTGTGCTTTGTCAACACAACAAAGAAATGCCCCATCCAGGTTTCTCTTGTAAAGACCATTGTCCCACAAGACATAACCAACTGCTTTTAATTTGACATTATGTTTCTCTTTATAAGAAAGATGAGTAGGACACTCACCATATGTTAGAAAATTGGCAATGTCAAAATACCACTCATCAGTGGTTGCAACAAAGAGGACCATAAACACGCCTTCAATCTCTACTTTTTCATTTTCTACTTCATCTGGAATGTTGTTGGTGATCAACTAGAAAAGACCCCTTCCTCGTACAAGCTTGGTAGGTTTGATATCCAGATCAAACTCCTGAGTCTTGGCAATCTAGTTACCTCTCTTCTTATCAAACTCCTGCTGAGTCAAAATGGATTTTAATGTTGTGTCGGGTACAAGAACTTTAGTGTGAGAGTTTAGGATATAAAACCTGAAATGCTTGACCACTTTGACCACTGCATATGCATGCTTCTCTATAAGATAATATTTAAACTCATGAACCTTGAGTGGACAACTCATAAAAGAGATAGGAGATTCTACACCTTCTTGATTTTGTTAGACTAAAATGGCCGATAGTGTATGCTCAGAAGCATAACTATATATTTTGAAAGTTTTAGTATAATCTGGACAAACCAAGATTGATACGCGAGTAATTGCTTCCTTAATTTATTTGAATGTTGATTTGCCCTTAGCAGTCCACCTAAATGTAGCATTGCCTTTCATCATGTTGACAATGTGATGGGTTTTCTCAGCACACTCGAGAATGAACCTAAAAAAAAGTTCACCTTTCCAAAGAAAGAGTGAACTACAGTCTTGTTGGTAGGCAGAGTAAGTTCCTGGATGGACTTGACTCTTTCTAAATCAAATTTAATACCTTTTCGAGACATAATGTGTTCACGAAGTTTCCCCTCAGTAACTCTGAAGATAGATTTCTTTGGGTATAAAGAAATACCGTTATGATGAGAGCATTCTAGTATCCTTTTCAAATGATGGACATGCTCAGAATGGTGCTTTGAAAACACTATTAGATCATCCAGGTATACTATAATGAATTTTCCCATTTCATCCTTGAAAGCGAGATCCATCACCCTTTGAAAAGTGGCACCTGCATTTATTAGACCAAAAGGCATTCTTTGATAAGCAAGTCTGCCCCAAGGTGTGGTGAATGTTGTCTTATGTTGATCTACTTTTTTGACTTTGACCTGATTGTACCCCAAAAAATCGTCTAGCATTGATAACATTTCTGAACCTATTACCATCTGCAGGATTTGATCCATGATAGGAAGAGGGTAGTTATCTTTTAAAGATAACTAGTTTAAGTTTCTAAAATCCACGCAAATTTGAATTTCACCATTCTTCTTCTTGACAGGCACTATATTGGCAATCCATGTTGAGTGATGGATTGGGAAAATTATCTGAGCATCAAGCATTTTTTATATCTCAGCTAAAATAGTACCTGAGATTTTTGGATTATATTGTCTGGACTTTTGCTTGTAAGGTACAGAGTTTGCCTTCAGAGGAATGTCGTGGCAAATGTCATTTGGCCTAAGTGATTTTAGATCATCATAGGAATAGGCCAATACATCCATATATTGGTGAAGTAGACTAGCAAGCTCAAATCTTTCCTCGGGAGTGCAGCATTTCCCAATGTTTACCATCTTAGGATCATGCTTGGTTCCCAAGTTTACCTGATCAAAATCTTGAGAGGAGTTTAAATCTGTTCACTATTGTTTAATAAACCTATCATGGTTATCAAACAACTTTTCTATGGAAACCAGACCTTTGGGAATCTTATTCCCCTTAAGTTGTAGGAAATCTTCACCTGCATTCGTATTTGACTTAGGAGTTGCTTCACATTTTCATAGTTCACTACCTTCAAAACACAGTTGTTTAAAACTATTCTTTTGCTCCAAGAAGGTGATGATTTGATCGTCATTGTTAAATACTTGCCAATGGCTGGCATTATCAGGTACACTTGGTGAAAGATCAATTTAATGGTGTATTTATCTCCCTTAAAGTCTGGGTGAGGGACTAAGAGAGTAGCAGAGATAGCCAATGCATCTACCCGGTCATTGAATTCCCTTGGAATGACAAAGATATTGAAAGTGTCAAAATTTTCAATCTAATCCCAAACCAGATTGTGATAGTGGTGTAACCTTTCATTTTTTGTCTAATAGAGGTTCCTCACCTAGCAGACTATCAACTTAGTGTCTCCTTTAGCATGGAGTAGCCTAATGCCCTTTTCTCTAGTAGCCTGTAGTCTGAGCAATAGGGACTCGTACTCAGCCGTGTTGTTGGTATTGTTGAACTACAATTTGTACGACAAAGGAATAATGTCTCCCTGAGGAGATAACAACACAACCATGGCTCCTAAACTAATAGAAGAGTAGCTGCCATCAAATTCTAGGGTCCATACCTCGTTAGACAATGCTTTTATTTCAAAAACTCCTTTGTTTGGGGGAAGAGGCTCTTCCATGTGTTCATTTTGATTTTTCAATTTTCTCACTGTGTCAGCTAAACATAATCTCAAGTTATCACCTGTGAGAGTTTCATCAAATGCCTCATGGATCTCATCTGTAGAGAGGAAGTAGTTGCCCATGCCTGAGGACTCAAATAAAATTTGAGCTTCTGGTGCTGATGATTAGGTAACTACATACCTTGCTTCTTTTTTAGGAAGTAACTTTTTCATGACACCTTGAATTGGGATTCTTGCTTCAGACAAGTCCATACTTAGCTCACCTCCAATGTCTTTATATAAATTTTGCCTGAGTAAGATGCCGTAAGAAGCTGGAACATCAGCCACTAAAACTGTCATTTTTATCCACTTTTCTAGAAAAGCCATGAAAATGTATTGAGCATATTTTATTTGACCAAGGAGGGGAACTTGCTTGTTTTCCATAGAAAAACAACTCCCAAAAGTTTTGGTCAGAGTTAGGCCAAGAGAATCCACCACCTTTGTAGGCATGACATTATCTGAGGCTCTAGAGTCTACAATATAATTACTCAGTTTATAACCATTTATAAGTAGGGAAACGTAGAAAGGTTCTATTTTCTCGGGAGTCACAACAAGATTGTTTTGGGTTGGTTTATCTTTAGGAGGATCATGAACGGCCTTCAAATAATCTTATCCTATGGGGACAACTTTGTTTTTTACATATTCTGCTAACCTATCAAATTGTTCTGGGTTAGCCCTCAAATATTCAACCTCTGTCATTTGAATTTTAGTTTTTTTAGCATGATCAATTATATCAAATAATTGAAAATAACTTGAAACAAAGGAATAGAATCCATCATGAGGGACTTTAGTAGGCATGGCACTGATCTAAGCAACAGAAGTGGAAGGTATTAGGGGATTGGAGGTACTTACTTTTTTATGAATTACCTGATCTTTTGATTGCAGGGGTAATGGAGTCCCTCATTTAGCGATGAAAACTGCTGGCTGGGGTTCTTCCTTTGCCTTTCCTTTGTCAATCTGTGAGGCCAACTGATTTTGAGATCTGGTGAAAATAGCGTAAGATCCATCCAAACCTTCCCTGTTACTTCTAGCTTTGTCCTGGTAATCCAAGAAACTGATATTAGAGTCGCCAGCTAATTCTTCTTCCTACTCATCAAAGAGATTAGCATCTTCTTGTTGGTATAACTAAGGTTGGAATGAATTTTTGTGTTCAGCGTCTAGGTAACCGACCATTGAACTGGCAGGTGCTGCTTCAATGGCCAATCTCCCTAGAGGGGGAGGTAGGCGATTTGATTTCCCTTGGTTCCAGGTAGCATTACCCTGATATTGTTGATTCTAGAACATTCTCCTGGGCATATCTCGATAGGTAAGAGTCGACATACCTTGGGCTATTTGCCTCTTCAAAGCTATTAGTTCATTCATCAACTTCTACACCATAGGATCTGTAGTGCTTGAAGAAGAACTTTCAGCAGGTGAAGAGAATTTATTTTTACTAGGGTCTTTTCTGATCTTATCTGCCAAGATAAGATCATCTTTAATCTTAGTAGCCAAATTTTGAGCCAAGGCTAGATCCATAGGGCTGGCTCACCTCAAAAGGAAACTTACTTTGGGAAGCTGCAAATTGATGAAAAAGCACTTGAGATTTTCTAGAGTGAGCTGAGCCACAGTTGGAATCCGGTTCCTCAACTTGTTGAATTTAGTTATGAAATCCCTCATGGGTTCCTGGGATTATTTTTTCATCTATGTTAGCTGAGCTAACAAAGCATGTGCATCTTTAGCAGGTTTAAACCTGGCTTCAAATTTGGATTTGAGCATATCCTAGTCAGTTATTGACCCGGCCTGTAGGTGATAGAACCAATCTGTGATAGCTCCTTGCAGGGTTTCCATGGAAAGTCTTACTGTTACGTCTTCAAAGTTGACACCAATTACACCACATGCTATGGAGAAAGCTGTAATATGCTTGTCGGGATGAAACTTTCCATCACCAAAAAACTTAAGAATTTTTTTCCTAGAACTACGAGGTAGTTCATGCAAAGGTGCAGTTAAATTAAGAGGACCAAAGGAATTGCCCCACAGACCTTGAGCCATTATGATAGGATGATTAAATGGTGGGATAACAAACCTTGGTGGGGTATTTATAGGAAGGGCCTGATTAACAGCAGGAAAAGAAGCTCTACCTTGCATTGTTGACTTGATAGGGTCAAGAGGAAAGCTTCTAGACCGTTGATGAGAAGGTGGTGGAAGAAATAGATCAAAATTGCTCTTCTGTGCTAACTCAAACATGGGGTTAAAAACACCCTTGGCTCTCTGGCTTCTTGTGTAACATGGAGTTGCCAGGTTTTGAATGAAAAAGGGACTGAAATTGCTTCAAGTTGAAGCTTGAGGCTTCAAAATGCATGTTCGTAGTCCCCAACAGAGTCACCAAAAAACTATTGGGTGAATATTTTGTTGTCAACTAACTGATGACAAAATGGGTATATCAACCACATCATAGGGAGATTTACACCATAAAAAGTGTGGGTTTACCAAATCTAGATGAGGTAAATCTCTCCTCTCATCAAGGGGAGGTTCCCTATTAATATTATAAGCTATATATATATATATATATATATATAATTAAGTAGAAAGTAACACATGGGGTGGTACATCAACATCTACCTCTCTTTTTTCAGAGGTAATGTATAGAGAACAAAAGAGAGAAATCTTGGTCCTTAGCTAATAACATTCCTTTCCTTTCAAGAATGGCATCAAACTAGAAGCAAAAAATCACCTGAAGTAACAAAGTCCACAAAAACACTCATGTAAGCGCAAAGTCTTCCATAGCCTCCTTCATCGATTCGAAACAAACGTAACTATAGAATGAAACGAAGCACAAAGTATTTGCCTAAAACTACAAAAGATAACTGAATCAAAAAGATAAAAATAGCTCAAAGTCTATCTTCTACCTTTTAGAAATGCCCTCAGATAATATTAACACACCCACTTTGCTTATTAAATCAGATAAACAAGATATTACCAGGAAAAAGACATAAGAACAGTTTTCTAAATAACACAGATAATTTCAACACAAAGTCTAAAATAAACCTGCTTCTCATTCATTTAACAAAATATGATTTACAAATTTGAGCACAAAGTCTCAAAAAAGTGTTTCAATTTCAGCATAGTTTTTTCTCTCTATTATCTCAGATCTATTTACAAAAGAGGTCTCCACTATATATAGGGATAAACTCTCAAAATTTAGAAAATATTAAAATACAAAAATATCTTAGTTAAAGATGACTCATCTTTGACTTTGAGATATTTTTCTAGAATTTTTAAATGTAATTACATATTACAAAATTACATGCACTTTTTACATAACAAAAGTGCATAAGGAAAGAAGAAGAGAGGAAGAAAAATAGCTTCAGTTCTTGCTGCCAGATTTCTTTAGATGAACATCGTACATAGTAATGGATGCCTAAATTCCTATGCTGTCTGGTGCAACCGTGTTCTTGGAGATGACTCTGGCTCTGATTAAAGCATCCTTCAATGCTGTGATGGCCTTAGTATGACCAGTTAACCTAGATTTTAGATTATCCAGAGTCAGCTGAGTATCTAGGATATTGTCCATCAAGGTCATTGAGAAGGAATTTTCTTCAAAATTTCTCTGAATCATCCCTTTGAAACTTTGGATCATTTCTTCTACAGAGAGAAATTGATTATCCGTTGAAGTTAGGTTGTAGGGTAGTTTTTCTAGTTTATTGAGTAGGCCCATGTTGCTCTTCTCGCTAGCATCCCTGGAAGCTTTGAGATCCTCAATTAAATCCTTGAGTACCTAGATCTTGAAGATCAGTGACTCCTTGATCTCAACGTAAGAATCTTTGCTGGAGATGACACTGATAGATATCAAGGTGATCTTCAAATCCTTCATCTCCCTCCATTTGCTAAGATCTTTTTCTGAACTATCAATCTCCTGAGAGATAAGGGATACCAGGTCATCTAATTCTACCCTCACCTTCCTCATCTTGTCTATTTTCTCTACAACCTCTGCAAGCAAGAAAACTCCCTGAGTATGCATTTTTTCAATGTATTCTTCCAAGACTTTCCACTTCAAGTAAGTTTTCTCTGCCTTTTGAATCACAGGGTCATCTACGGAGAAGGCCTCTAGAGTTGCTACTTCAAGGGGACTAGTGAACCTCCTTATTACTGCCATTAGTTGCTCTATCTTGGCCTTGTAATAATCTTTCATTTCCCTTTCTCGGTCAAACTTCTAGACCATGATGTCCATAGCAAACTGAAGGTCACTTTTCACACCTTTGTGAGTAACTTTTCCAATTTCAACATGAGAGATGGAATAGGTACTCATTTCAAAACCCTCAAGGGTTGCATCTTATGGAGGCTTGGTAATTTCTAGAAATTTTTGTCCTTTTTCCTCGACCAATTTTGAGAGGATCTTTGGCCTCTTAGGAGCCTTAGCTTTCACTGGCACTATTCTACCAAAGTCAAAGTCATATGGAGAGATGGCTAACTTCTTTCTTTTGGGTGTGAATGCTAACATCCAAGGCAGGAGAGAAGAAGTACTTATCATGGCAATGGTTCCCTTAACTGGTGTTACTATGGCAGCTTCTACACTGCTAGTGGTGATAGTGGTCACAATTGGAGTAACAGGTGAAACTATACCAACTACTGATTTTGGCTCTTGTGCAAAACTTTCCCCCAAATTGAAAGAGGGAGATGACAAACTTGAAATGGACCCAGAGGAGTGAGGAGTACCTACAGAAGTGCCTCGAGGATCACCAAATATAACCCTAAAAGAAGAGGCGGCTCTAGAAGAGGGAACACTAATAGGAGATAGAGGAGAAGGGGAAGCCACAAGAGACTAAAGTGGAGAAAGAGAGATGCTTTTGAGTGGTTGTGATTCTCCCTGTGAAGGTAGAGGTTTAGTGCTTGGCTATCCTAATGGTCGGTCATCTGTCTCCATTGGTTGAGCTGCCTATTCTTGAGAACTCTATTTTGCAACCCTTTTAGCCGCTGCTTCTGACCCCTCAGTAGTCTTTGGCTTTTTGGAAATAAAGATGATTTTAGGCTTGTGAGGCCTATAAGGGGAAGGAACATCACCTTTGTTCTTGGTCCTATTCTCTGCCTTCTTATTCATTTTTGCTTGGTACTCGTCCTCAGATCTTGTGATAAATTATTTTAAGAGGATCCCTTTGGCTGCTAACCAATCATTGGTGTTAGCCAATATTGGTTCAAATCTTTTTATCAGAGAAGTTAGTTCCTTTTGAGACCACTGATTTGGAGGAAGAGGGGAGCCAACAACCTTTTCAACCAGGTATCTGCTATTGATAATGTTCCCATCATTGACCAGATTAGAGGGGATCTCTGCAAGCCCCAGATATTTAATTTGCTCTAGGGTTAGCCTGCAATAGTCCATCTTTCTAATTTGTTCGGCCATCCTCAGGTCTATCTAGATGTCCTCAATCATAGTCTCATGGAATTGAGTTTTTTGCTTGATCTTATCCTTGACTCCCTTGTAGTCAAATTTGTCTCTTCTCTTAAATTGCTTCAGGGTGACCATCTGCATCTCTCTTTCCATGACTTTGGCTTTGGCTACTGTTGCAATAAAATACCTACCAATTTCGATTGGAAACTTGAAGCCTAGCTTTTTTAGCTCCATTTGTCTGGTATGCATGATAACTAGTTGTCAACAAAGCTCCATCAAAACTAATTTGTCAGAAGGGAACCTAGGGAGCATATAGGGGTAGCCTTGGAAAAAGCCAACCCGAAAATAGCAGAAGGTGGGAAATTATAGGAACATACACCCATAGTCATTGACGACTGTCCAAGCCTCATCTGATACTCTCTTTTTCTCAAGCTGAGGGTCAAAGAGGCATAAAAATATGGCAAATAAAGCATCATTCACCCTTTTGAAATGGTGGATTTATCCTTACAGAGTCAGTTGGGGGTAGTATGAGTAAACCAGGGTGGTCTTTCTATCCCCTTCATTTTCTAAACCTGGGAAGTTCTGCATCGAAGCAGTTATGTACACAAGGTACGAGGTCATATAAAACTTAGAAGAAGTCTACACCTTGGTTAGTTATTTGTGAAGGGCATTGTTAATTTGTTCACCCTAAAAGATGACTTGCTTACCCTGGAGGATGATCTTGATGAATGGGTACATCCATTCATGGAACTATGAGGAAGATGGGAGGCCTCACACTCTACTGAGAATGGTTATTAAGTCACCAACTTCTTCAATGAAGTCACTCCTTGGGAAGTTCTACAGCCATCTGGATAGATTGGATCTTGGTGTTTTCAACCACATATTGTTCATGACCTTCTTAGCCCTCTCAGGGTCTTTGTCATACTCCTTCTGGGCTTCTACGAAGTCAATCTTGGTTACTTCATTAGCTGGAGGGCACATGAAGACCTTGTTAATGAATTTGGGATCCAGCCAAATTATCATATTATCACTAGCATCTAAGACTAACTTGGTCTCTTTGTTGTAGAAGCGGGCACATTGGAGGACGAACTTTGTATGATGTGCTACCATTGGGAAAGTGGCAACCAGGTGGATGTTGCTTTCAATAATCCTCTTTATCTTAGAGCTTGGGTTCATTGCCTTCATTTAAGATACAAACTCAACCATGTCCACGTGGCCAATTTTAGTGTCCCAAATGTCATCGACATTGGAGGTGATCAAAGTGATCGAGAAGACACCCTGGTACTTGTACTTCATTATCTTTGCCTTCTTAGGAGATGCTTCCGACATTGGGACTGGCCTTGATCGGATGGGTGCTGATGAACAAGAGCCTTCAGAAAGAACTATAGCCATGATCATGAAATTAGGGGAGAGTGGATGAATTGGGGAAAATGCATTTTAAGTGATCATGGTCAATGGAGGTCACTTTAAAAATCTAGGTCAAAAAAAGGGGTGAAAAATGAGGAAGAAAGGGAAAGAAAGGGAAAGGATGAAAAATCCCCTATAGTTAGAAAAATTTGGAGGGGGAATGCAAAGGTGGCAAAATTTTTTGCCACTATAGGAGAAATGGGAAGAATGCAAGGGTGGCAAAATTTGCTGCCCATGCAGGATTGGCCTGCACAGGTAGTGAATTTTGCCACCTTTGTAAACCAAGAAGAAGGTAGGGGTGGCAAAATTCACCGCCCCTGTAGTTTGGAAACACATGGTAGGGGTGGCAAATTTTACCACCCCTAGACATTGGGTGTGCTTTGGTAGGGGTGGTGAATTTCACCACCCCTGCAAGTTAGGCAAGCATTGGTAGGGGGACACACAGGCAGCAAAATTTGCTACCTGAGCGCGTAAGGATTGTGTGGGTAGAAAAATTTGCTACCTACGTAGGTAAAGGGTTTGGGGGCCAAGGCACGGGTGGAAATTTTTTTCTGCCCATGTGGGTCTTGGGAGGAAACCTGTGGGTAATGGAGAGGGTAAGTGATTTTAGCCGTCCTAGCAAGTAGGTAAGCCTGAAAGGCCAATGGGGGGGAAACAAGAAGAAAACAAACAAAAAAACACTCAAAACAAAACCAAAAGAAGAAAAAGATGCTAAGATAAAAGAAGGAAAAGAAAAGAAAAACTAAAAACTAAACCTACTTGGAAAGCCGCGCATGCCACAGGCTGAAATCTATGAAAATGCACCTCAAATCGCTCATCAGATCATCCAGACGTAGAAAGTAAGAGGAGAGGAGGAAGAATGAGAAGAAATGAGGCCCAGATTAGATTATATGGGGTGAAAAACAACCCCAACAACCTACCACACGTGGTAATAAATGTTGTGCATGGAAACTGAGACATGCATGGGTGGCAAATTTTGCCGCCCTTGCATGTTCGGTTTAGTTTAGATGTAGGGGCAGCAAAATTTGCTGCCCTTGCAGGTCAGGATGCAGGGGCAGAAAAAATTTCCACCCTTGCAAGAAAAATGTAGGGGCAGCAAAATTTTCTGCCCTTAAATTGCAAAGGTTAAAATGCACTGGCGGAAAAATTTGCCACCCGTGCACGAAAATGGAAGAAAAGACCAACTCTAGAAGGGGTAGTCTGGGGGAGGGGTTTTCTTGGTCACAATGAGATCATAACTACTCTCACATTCCTAAGCTAAGATGAGAATAAATTCAAAACCCATCTCAAAAACAAACATAGAGAGACAAAAGACGAAATGAACAAGTTTCATAGGGGGTTGTTCCCAAAAATAGGCTAAGCTGATTTTGGAAACAACAAATGGCTCATGTTTATATATGAGGCCAAGGGTTTGGACCTTATGCTAGACTTTCTCTTGTGGGTCCCAATATATATAGGGGAGAGTGGGTAATGTATATGATTTTATTACATTTATAGCTTCCCTAAACTACCTCCTTAATGTGTATTACATCCCCCAATAGTGATGTGGGAGCTATATAAGGTAGCTTTCTTATTCTTTGTCACCTTATCATCGATACCATTCCATATCTAGAAGGCAATATCCTATTCAACTACCTTGTCTGGAATAAACCTAGGAAGGTGAAGAGGTTCCTCTTTATGGCCAATAACCATGATGACAATAGTCAGGGTATAGCCAGTAGTCTCCCACATTGGCAAGTGTTTTGGTGATGTTGGGTGAAATCTTAGCCAAAGGCTAATCATGAATGGCCATCCAGACCTGAGGGTAGATATCTTCAAAAATCTTGGTGATGTTCCTAACATATGAGTATATGTGTATAAAAAAATACTAATCACAAATTTTGTTCTTGATTACATCTGAGTTGGGATCCAATAAGACTCCATTATACTTATATACCATTCCCATAATTACATCTAATAGGTAAGACACCATTTACAAGTTTCTCCCATGTGGCCTCTTATAGACTTTGCTCCTGTAAGTAGGTGCTAATTACATCCCCTAGTGCATAGGTCCACTCTAAAGTATTGAGTAAGTATATCATGAGAACCCAATCTATAAGCAAGAAGTGGATACTTGTATGGCTGAAGAGTCTATTCAATAATTTCATGCCTATGTAAATCCCCATTCTAAATTAGGTGATGGGGATGGGATTCTTAATGTATTCCCTTATAGTAAATGTTTCCTTTGGTAAAATATACCTTGCTAGTGTTTATTCCACATTGTTGGCCTTCTTCCAAGTAACTATAATATGCAAATTAAATGTAATATCTAGGATAGGGATACTTAAATACCTCATGAATGCATCCCCTAAGATGTACACAATGAATGTGTTATTATCAATGTAATGGAGGTAACTACCATCTATTATTCTGCCTTCAAAGAAGAGGCCTTATATTAAGTATATACATGATATAACCTCTAAGTTAATAGTTTCATAATGAAGGGTTTATTGTTTGAATGGGAGTAGGTCCTTTACTAACTATTTATCCTCAACCTTGATGTCTTCCTCTAATACAAATGAATCCACATTCTCTATAGCTTCCCATAAGATCAAGTAATTAGGATAATAGTCATTAAATACAATTGTGTCAAAAAATTTCTCTAAATACTTATTAGAATCATCCACATTCTCTACAACTTCCCATAAGGTTGAGTAATTAGGATAGTAGTCATCAAATATAATTATGTCAAAAATTATGTCTAAATACTTAGTAGAATCCTTGATCAAAAACTTGGAGGGTGTTGACGGTCCTTTATATGACCTAGATAATGATGTCATGGTTATTTTATGGATGATGGTATGCTTTAAGCTTTTGAAAATGGTGTGTACTAAACTAAATTATGTGAATTGTAAATCAGCATGGTTGCAATTAAGGATTTTGAGATAGCAGAAGGCTTCAGTTTACTTGATCTTTTGAAAATTATATGAGATGAGCTTGGTCAGAGGCTCAACATTATAGATTTTTGAATCCATTTCTAATTCATGTGACATTAATTTCCATCATCTTTGAGCTTGTCACCTTCATTAAATTTGAACTTGACCACCCTATCCTAATGTACATGCCACATAGGATGCTTTTTCATTTGAGGTGCCACAATGTTGCCTTTCCTCCTTTTACATTTGTCATTGTGTGGTCTAGTAAAGGGAAGTCAAACTTTATCTTTGAGCTTAAAATACCTTGAAAAGTATAATGTTATTCATAAAAAATCTTTTAGAAATATTTTATCCCAAAGTCTTCAACATAATAGTTGTCTAAGGCTAAGTACTCTTAGAAAAGATTATGGTTCAGGTAGAAGTAGTCACATATAAAGTTCCTAAAATGAATCTTATGAATGAGAGTTCCCAAAAAAAATCTTTTTAAGAGAAAATTAATTAAGAAAAACTTTTTGAAGAAAAGCCTCTAATGAAAAGTCTTCAAAGATAAGTCATCAACTGGGACAAAGTTTTTGAATGGAAGTTTTTGAAGACCAAAATCCTAAAAAAAATCTCCCAAAGAGAAATTTTATGATGAATAAGTTTTCTATATAAAACTTCCAAAGAGAAACATTCCAAGGATAAACATTCCAAAGAAAACCTTTCGAAGAGAAAGTTTTTAGAGAAAAAGCTTTTAAAGACTAAAAATTACTGAAGAGAAACTTCCCAAAGAAAATCTTTTAAAGACCTAAATTAGCCAAAAGAAAATTTTTTGAAGACCAAAATTTGACAAAAATAAACCTTCTAGAATAAGCTAATTTGAATACCTATCATGCAAAAAAATTCTTCTTTACATTCCACTAATATATTAGTTTGAACAAGTCATTTCAAATGGAAATAAGTATACCCCAACATGATTCAATTTTCAAAACACCAAGTTTATATAGATAATAATAGCCATCATAACTCTCAAAAACACATAAATACTCATATAAAATATTCATACTCTCTAACAACAAAGGGGGTCCCTATTTTTACAAGAATATATAGGGTGGGGTGGGTAGAATACAATAAATAATGACTCACAAGGGTGAATATTTTTGAGTTTTCAAGAAGCCATAGTCCATGGCTTTGCAATCCAAATATCAACCATAAAATCATATCAAAATGAATTATTAAATCAAAAACTAAAAATAGATTCTTAATAATCCTTACAACATACTAATGCCACTTATACCTTAGATCTATGTGTGGAAAATTATGTTTTTTTATCTCTTGTCTCAAGATTTTAGGCAGAGACATGGGGGTGAGCTCTAGATTTCATTTTGATTGGGAGTTAGCTGCATAAGCATTAGGGATATTAGGAATTTGTATACTACTAACTAGGTGTCCATAGCCTCAATAGAGATACCTTTAATCACGTATTCCTCCTTTCTTCATATTTTCTATGATGCATGATACATTAATCTTATTTCATCATGTAGGATTTGAATCCTTTTCTATTTTTTTTAGAATTTTGGATTATGCCTTTTATTTTTAAAATTTTCATTTCTCTCTCTCTTTTTTCTTTCTAAATAAAAGTGGGAATAATGTGACCACTATGAGTTAGTCTTAGTAAACTTTTGGTTTAATCAAAATGTCCCTATCAAATTTTTTCCATGTCTATGGTTATTACTATTTTCACTAAATATTTCATCCTAGAGGAGGGTGTTTAAGCCTCCTCCAAATTTTGGAAACATGGGAATACTTATAGGTATTTGGGTTTACCTATAGTAGAAGTAGACCTCTAAGTTTAAGGGCCAACTCCTTGAATTTGTCTTGAAGTGCCTATCACCTATAATACTAATTATTTATGGGAATAGGGATAGAAGTATGCATGAAATAAATTTACTCTAAGGGATGCAATATAAGTATTTATACCAGACCATCATACTTCTTTCACTAAGAAACAAGACCTACAACACTAAATTCAAAGTCCCAAAATGCTTTAGCATTAGTATTTCAATATGAAGGTGATATCCATGAGGACTATCCAAGGTAAATGAACCAAAGATATGTTTTAGACAGTAAATTCACTTGTACACTTGATAATAGACCCGTACACTTGAAAAAACTTCATATGACCTATTAGAGTCAAACAAACTGCATCAAGCATGAAAGGATTGAGAGAAAGCAAGGATAAATGAATATCTCTTAACTATTAACTATACATCTCTTCACACACTTTGTCGAGATGATATATGAACTAAAAATATACTTTATTTATTATTATAAGTCAAATTAAAATGCCAAAACTAGCAAGGGTTCACCATACATGGTGTGGAATTAGTTTACAAGAGCCAAAATGGCTACTAATTATAGAGTTTGAGAGAAGAGAGAAGAGAATGAAGTCCAAGAGTCATAAGAACACTTTTCAATCTAAGAAAAGGAGTTACATATGTAGGAGAGAATAATATGGAATAGACAATGTAAGGTATACTTGGAAAAATTTATCTTAAATCATGAAACTCTTGAAATGTGGTGTAGGATCCATCATTTACTTGCCTAGAAACTACCTTCATCATTTGGCCTCCTTGGAACGCTCCACAATAGACTAGGGGTAGATGAGATCATTGAATTATGAGGGAGGGGTTATAATAATTATCTAACATGCATTGGAGGTGCCCTTAATAATTTTTGGGAATAAGTTATTAATTATGCAATAAAATATGTAACACATAATTCATTCCTCAGAATCATAGTAGTAGAGACATATGAAAGAAAATGCAGATCTAAGAAAATACAAACATAACACTAATATAATGTGGTTCACCCAAGGTGGGATACATCCACCAAGAATCTCTAAATAATATTATAAACAAAAGTAAAAGACAAATCTCAATAAGAACCTCTTATAGAGATAAATTTCTCCAACCTGAATTCACTCTAGAATTCATGAGATGCTAAGTTACACCTTAAACCCAATCACACCAATCGAAGAGAGAATTACATAGCTCAAAATGAGATAAAAAATGTAATGAATAATGTGTTACCCCTAACCCCTATTTATACTTTTAAAAATCCATTGAAAAATGTTCCATAACCATAGAGATAACCATATCCCTACAAAATAAGGAAAAAAATAAGGGAGGTTTCAACCACATAATCCCCTGATTCTCTCAACACCTTTAAATCATAGCCACTTCCCAAAAATATGCCAAAAATAGGGAAATTAGTTAAAATTTGTCCCATAATTGTAAAATGTAAATATTTCATGTTAAAAATGTCTTGGTAACATTATTTTTACCTTATGGTTGAAACAGACTCCATATTTAACAATCTCCCAATGGATTTCATTTCCCCTTGAACAAAATTTAACACTCCTCCATGATCTTCATGAATACCAACCAAAGATAAACATAACCTCAACTTCTCTAATGTGACTACTTTGGTCATCATATTTATAGGATTCTAGCTCATATGTATCTTTTCTAGATTCACCATTTTTTCCTCCAAAGCTATCCTAATGAAATGATACCACAACTATATGTGCTTCATCCTTGAGTGGAAAGCAGAGTTTTTAAATAAATGTATAACACTATATCACTATGTAATCTTCCAAATTCCTAATTATGCCCCAATTCATTAAGTAACTATTGTAACCAAATCATCTCTTTTCTTGCCTCTATAGTAACAACATATTCAACCTTTATGGTTGATAAAGCCACAACCCTCTGTATCTAGGAAATCTAACTAACTACTATATCCTTGATAGTAAATACATAACATGTCATATTCCTACTATCAACATCCCCATCCATATCTGAGTCCACATAAGTATGGAAAGTAGTGTCTGATCCACCAAAACATAATGCTATACCCATGGTTCCTCTCAAATATAAAATAATCAACTTCACTGCTCGCCAATGCTCATAACCTGGATTAATCATGTACCCACTTACTATTTCCATTACATGGGCAATATATGTCCTAGTAAAAACCATAGCATACATCAGGCTACCAACCATTGATGAGTAAGGTACCTTGGACATATTTAGCTTTTCTTCTTCTATCTTAGGACACTACTCCTTTGATAATCTAAAATGGCCCTTAAAGGAGTCCCAACAAACTTAGCATCTTGCATACTAAACCTCTCTAAAACTTTATTCATGTACTCTTCCTAGGATAGGATCAACTTCCTCTCCTTCCTATCCTAAATTATCTTCATACCAAAGATTTACTTCACTACACCTAAATCCTTCATAGAAAAGGAATCACCAAGTTACTTCTTAAGTAGTTGAATCTATTTCATGTTCTTTCCTGCAATCAACATGTCATGTACATACAAACATAGGATAATATAATTATCATCCTCAAATATTTTGACATAGACACAATGATTAGAATGACACCTAGAGTAATTGTGTTCCAACATAAAACTATCAAACTTCTTATACCATTATTATGGATCATGTTTCAGGCCATACAAGCTCTTATTTAGTTTGCACACCAATTTTTCCTTTCCTTCATCCTCATAGCCTTGTGGTTGCTCCATATATAATTCCACCAAATCACCATGAAGAAATGGAGTCTTCACATCTAATTTTTCTAAGTGAAAATCCTCTACTCCAACTATACCAAGTGTAGTTCTAATAGAAGTCATCTTAAAAATAGGAGAAAAAATCTCATCAAAATCAATTCCTTTATTCTATGCAAACCCCTTGACCACCAACTAGGCCTTGTACCTTTTTCCTTCTTCCATTTTTTTCTTTGATTTTTTATACCCACTTGTTTTGAAATGCTCTCTTTCCCTTGGGTAGCTTCACCAAATCCCACATCTAGTTCTCCATGAGAGAACTATGTTCCTCTTCCATGGATTGCTCCCACTTCTCCCTAGCATTCACCTATATTGCTTCCTCAAAACATTTTGGTTCTCCATTATCAATAAGTAATAAACAACTCAAATATGGGGAAAAACATTTAGAAGTTTGGGGTTCCTATGTAGGAGGTTCCTGAACTATCTCCTTGGACACCTTACCATTTGTAATATCATCCAACAATATGTACTCTTTTTGTTCCTATTTATATAAATCATCCTTATACATGATGTTTTCTTTAAAGACAACATACCTAGACCAAAATATTTTCTTGTCTCTAAGAATTCAAACCCAAAAAACCAAAGTCATCCTCACCATAACCAATAAAGGTGCATCTCTCAGACTTAGCTTCTAACTTGGTCTTATCTTTTTTGGGAACATAAACTAATGCCTTATATCCAAAGACCCTAAGAAAAGAATAATTAACTTTCTTACCAAACCAAGCTTCCTTAGGTATGCCTCCATCCAAAGGCATTGAAGGTCCTTTGTTAATTAGATATACTATTGTGCTAATTGCTTCTACCTAAAACATTAGGGGTAACCCTAAATTCAACCTCATACTCTTATCACACTCTGTGATTATCTTGTTCGTCCTATATAACACTCCATTATCTTGTGGTGTCCCTAGAACCATCTTTTGCCTATAAATTCCATTCTATGAATAATAATCATTAAATGCTTTGTTACAATACTCACCTCCATTGTCTGACCTAAGACATTTCAACTTGAGACTTATTTCATTCTCAACCAAGAATTTCCATCTCTTGAATGTTTCAAACACATCATATTTATTCTTAATGCAATAAACTCAAACTTTCCTAGTTGCATCATCAATAAATATAACATAATAATTTGAACTACCAATAAAATATACCTGAGCTAGCCCCCATACATTTGAGTGAACTAACTCCAACTTATTTTATTTCTTCATAAGTCCAACCCTTATTAACATAACTCAATTCTACTTCCCATATGCAAAATCATCACAAAAGTCTAAATAAACCTATTTCAATCTAGGTAACTTATCTTTCAAGATCTCCATGCCCTTCCAGCTCATATGCTTGAGCCTGTAGTGCCACAAATTTCCATCTCCATCTATAGTAACTAAATTATAGTTATATAAAATACTATTCAAATACAAAGTGACAAATTTCCTACCTCTCAAAACCATAAAAGCACCATTGGTAACTTTTCAAGAGTCTATTATAAACAACACCGAATGAATCTCATTATCTAACTACCCCACTGATATTAATTTTTTCCTTAAATATGGAACATGTCTGACATCCTTTAGTAGCCATGTGTTCCCATTCTACATATTCACATAAACACAATCTTTCCCTAATATACTACATGGTTCATCATCACCAAGATAAACATGTCCAAAATCTCCTTGAACATAATTAGTAAAATGATGCCTATATGGGGTGGTATAAAAAGAAGCCTTTGAATCTAATACCCAAGCTTTAGAAACATTATCCAAGGAAATAATTAAATCATCCTAACTAACAGTACATATTTTCATATTTATCTCCTTTGTCTCCTCATGTTTGGTCTTCTTGTCCTAAAGTTCCCAACATTCCTTCTTTGTGTGTCCACTTTTCCCATAGTGCCAACACACCATCTTGGCTCTAGACTTAGATCTTCCCTGACCATTTGAATTTCCATAGTTTCCTTTGAATTTTTCCTTATCACCCTCTAGTATCTACCATAAAATCATTCCTTGAAGATGATTCCTTGGTGCTCTTCCTTTGCATTTCCTCGCTAAGAATCACACCTATAACATCTTCAAACTTTAAACTTTCCTTAGCATTGATGACATTACTCACATCCTTAACTAGGTTATCCCAACTATTAGGTAAAGATCATAAAATCAAAAAATCCTTAACTTCATCTTCAAATTTAATACCAATAGAATTTAGCATACTCAAAACTGTATTAAAATCATTCAAATGATCATCTACATAACCATTTTATATTAAATAACATTTTCATCAAAAATATTTTATTATAGGTAGAGGGTTTTTCATGTAACTCCCTTAATATATTCATTATACCAAATTTGGTCATCTCCTCTAAAATATTGAAGGCAACCAAAGATGCAAGGCACAACTGTATGGCTCCTAGTGCTTTCCTATTGAGCAAATTCAAATCTACTAATCCATACCTAAAGGTTGGCTTATTTTCCCCATTAAAGGGTGATGAAGATCCTTTTTAAACAAATAATCCTCCATCTACATCTTCCATAGTCTAAAATTCTACCCATTAAATTTTTCAACTCTAGACCTTCCATTATCTACCATAGCTCCCACTCAAACTAATATATTTCCCTATGATTCACCACTTTAGGAAAACTACTAAAGCTATCTCTAATACTATTTGTTAGGAATAAATGATTAAATATGAAATAAAATATATAACATAGAATTCATTCCTTATAATCATAGCAATAGAGACATATGAAAGAAAATGCAGATCTAAGAAAATACACACATAACACTGATATAACATGGTTCACCCAATATGGCCTCAATCCATGAATAAGATCTCAATAATATTATAAAACAGAGTACAAGACAACTATAGAAAATAACCTCTTATAGAGATAACATTCACCAACCCAAATTCACACTAGAATTCTTGAGATGCTAAGCTACACCTCAAACTCGATCACATCAATTGAAGAGAGAATTACAAAGCTTAAAATGAGATACAAAATACAATGAATAATGTTTTACCCCTCATGCCTATTTATACTTTTCAAAATCCATTTAAAAATGCACCATAACCATAGAGTAACCATATCCCCAAAAAATAATGTAAAAAATAAGGGAGGTTTCAACCACATAATCCCTTGATCCTCTCAACACCTTTAAATCATACCCACTTCACAAAAATGTGCCACAAATAGGGGAATTGGTTAAAATTCATCCCACGATTGTAAAAGTTAAATATTTCATGTTAAAAATGTCATGGTACCTTTATTTTAAACTTAGGGTTAAAATGGACTCCATATTCAATAATCATCAACACTCTTTTGGCCAAGTGTTCTCACTGCCTATAGTCATAATCACTCCTCTTTCACTCATTTCTCACACATAGCATCAAAGAGGTATTTAATTTTCCAAATAATTCCATACAAGAGAGTGTATGAAACTTTTAAATATCTCTCATGACTTTAGATTCATCAATTAGACCTTAAAAGGCCTCCCACTTGAATTTTTCACCTTCTAATTTGGTGGTCATTCCTTGTTCACTATGCCAGTTTGGACTGGTTGAGATGAATATTCTTGTAGATACACATGTGAAATTAACTAAGGTAATAAATGTATATGAGAGGGTACCTAAGTTCTTATTATTCCTCCCAAATTGAGTTGCATCATTTGAAAATCTTCCATACCTGTACAACACATAAAAATGTTAAAACAATCCATTTTTCACCCTATCCATACAAGTAGGGTGTGACTAAATATTATGGGAAGAATCCCTAGAGAGTAATCTACAAGTTTCAACCATCTCCCAAGTCATTCTATCCCTATTATATGGTTTTCCTTCCTCACCTTCTCAATCAGGTTACTAATAAGGGTTTTAGAGGGTTTTAGGTGGTTTTCACCCATAAGGTTTGTTCATAAATTTTTGACATTATAAACATGAAAAAATTACACTAATACATGGTTTGGGACCCTCTTAAACATATCCTATCTCCTCCAACTCCCATGATATGTGTCCATGCATGTATGGGCTTCTAAACTTGTCCCCTTGAGCTCCTTTCTTCATTATGTACAAGTCTAAATTGATTTGAGCCACAATATGGCTTCTCTATGGTCTCCTCTACATGAAAAAATTTATTAAACACCTTATATCTCCCCAATCATGTGTCCCAATTATTTTTAATGCTCATATGGTGTTGGAAAATAAATTTAACCCCTTTTAGGCATTAAGCTTAGACTAGGCCTAGTGGACTTTGACTGCATCCATGTGAGTTTGGAGAACCCTATTAAGATTATATCAACTATGTATATTTTTTCATGTTTTTTAATGTGCAACACCAATTTACATAGCTCAATTAAAGTTTATATAATATTATAACCCCTTTCCTTCCTAATTGCTTAGTTTTAACACTCTAGGAGTGTCTTCTATGTAAGATAGAACAGAGGGAACTTCCTCTATTACCTAAAGAAAAATAATGATATAAGGGCCTTTATTAAGTGGTGGGGACCATTTGTATAAAATTTTAGGGTTTTTTGATACTCTTAACACCCTAAAACACCCTAAAATCTAAGACAAACTTTTGAGAAAGTTGATTGTGTGCATAATGCTAAGTATGGTATGTAGGTTGTCTTAAAATCCCCTTCCTACCATATTTTACACTATAATGAGAATTAAGTAAGGTGTATAATATTATAATTAAGGTTATCTTAAAATTTTTATTATTCACAACCTTGCCCAACCTTTCATTGCATTCTTCTTGCTTTGACAGGTCTAGATTGCAAGTCATATGACTGTGTTATTTGCTCAAGGGAATGGTATACCTTTCAGTAGATATTAAATATTTATGCCTTGTGTTATGATTAAATATATTTTTTAATTAATTAACACTATCTTATATTCATTTATTTTTCCCTACACCATATCTGTGCTAAGTTAATCACCAAAATAGTCAACCTTAGAAAACTGTTAACTACAATCAACTGTAGTTGACCTCGTTGGAGTAACAAGGGTGTTTGTAGGTGAATAATAATATTGAAAACCTATGTTAATCCTCATAAGTTTAATTTTAGGTCCTTTAATAAAATTTAAATTATTATTTCTACATGTTTCCATGTTTAAATCTCCATCGTGAGCCTGCAAATGTCTACAGTCAACTCTAGGTAATCTTCTCATGAGTAAGAACACACTTGTAGGTGGCCAAGTAGGTCAAAAACTTGTTGTCAAACATACTTTTATGTTCTTATTATCATAAATTACTTTATTAACTTAATGATATCATATAACATATACATATGTCTCCATATTGATATCTTGGAGTGAAATGTCACCTAGAGTTCATGTTACTACAGAGAATACTACCTATCTGTAGTAAACAATTTCATGATTTGGAAGCCTCCTTTACATCACTGGTGGGACTAAAAATTCACTCTCATTTTGAAAGATAATAACCCTTCATGAAGGCTAAAATGTGGGTGAATTTTAATTCATCTAGGATTTTTGATACACTATTATATGGCATCACTAAAAGTTACATAGGGCCCTATTTTGGAGTTTTTAGGGAAACTTGTCCCTAATGCTCAATTCTACATATGCACATAACATTTCATGCTTGTTTACCAATATAATGCCTCAAACATGGTTTTAATAGTCTATTAAACATTATAAGATCTAAATAAAGGTCTCAAAACATGTTCACACTCTATGGGACATTTTAATATTTTTGTGGGAGCGTATAGATGCATACACAACAATATACAAGGTAGTGAGGGTAAAATATGGATTGTGCATATGATGTGGTTCTTCCAACTAGTTCAAACCTCTTATATATCTATAAATTGATATGTTACCATATTTAAGAGCTTCAATCAAGTCATATTCCCTATTTAAACATTATATTCTCCTTTAGACACTATAGGTATGCCCTAAAGTTACAAACAAGGTAGTGAAGTTAAGACATAAATAATTGTACGATGTATGAGAATTTAAAAAGTATCAAACCCTCTATCAAATTTAAAATGGATTCCTTCCAACATGAAAAATTTTAAATCATTTCCAATGATTCATTCCAATGTGCTTGGCCTTTCATGGGGAACTCGAAGAGAGAATTATAGAGCTCAAAATGAGATGCACAGTACGACGAATAATGTGTTACCCCTTATAGCTATTTACAGTTTTCAACATCCCTTGAAAAATTAACCATAATCATAGATTAAAAATAGCTCCACAAAATAAGGTAAAAAATAAGGGAGGTTTCAACCACATAATCCCTTGATTCTCTCAACACCTTTAAATCATACCCACTTCCCAAAAATGTGCGATAAATAGGGGAAGTGGTTAAAATTCGTCCCACCATTATAAAAGTTAAATATTTCATGTTAAAAATGTCTTGGTAACTTTATTTTTACCTTAGGATTGAAATGGACTCCATATTCAATAATCATCAAGATTCTTCTGGCCAAGTGTTCTCACTACCTATAGTCACAATCACTCCTCTTTCACTTATTTCTCACACTTGGAATTAAAAAGGTATTTAATTTTCCAAATACATCCATAAAATTGAGTGTATGACACTTTTAAAGATCCCTCATTACTTTAGATTCATCAATTAGACCTTAAAATGCCTCCCACTTTATTTTTTCACCTTCTAATTTGGTGGTCATTCCTTATTCACTATGCCAATTTGGACTGGTTGAGATGAAAATTCTTGTAGAGACATTTGTGAACTTAAATAAGGTAATAAATGAACACTATAGGGTATCTTAGGTCTTATTATTCCTCCCAAAGTGAGTTTAATCTCTTGGAAATCTTCCATACCTGCACAACACACAAAAATGTTTAAAAAATCCGTTTTTCACCCTATCCATACAAGGAGGGTATAACTCAATATGATGGGGAGGATACTGTTGAAGACTGGAGATTGCACCTGATTGGCAAGAAAATGGATTCCTGCCTTCTCCTTGTAACATGGAAACTCCTCTCTCGCCTGTGGGATGGCAAAGCAGGAGAGGAGAGTCTCTAGGTATGGGGTAGTTCCCTCTGATGTATCTTGTTTGTTTCAGGTAGTGCAAAATATAGATATATAGATATACTAGGGGGGATGAAAAGGGAAGAAAGTGAAAGAAAGAAAACAACCTACTCTAAAGAGGTGATACACCAAAAATGAAATGACCTTCCCACCTCCACACTCAGGATCAAATAAAACATACATACACTGAGACTTAGCAGAAAGACCAGGCTACTGGAAATGATAGGGAGGTTCCTATGGAAAGCACAAGAAATAGGGACTCACCAAGGTGCTAAGAAATACACACTATTAGTGACCTCTCCTATTATATACCTCCAAAATAAAACTCTACTCCTGGCAATAACAGACAATGGCACTTTTTAGATGACTGGTTTGCTGGTTTTGGACCTGTGAGAGCATCAAGGAACAATGATTGGACACAGACCAACATCAAGTCATACATAGAAAAATCCATCCAAGAAAGAGGTAAAACTATCTTTTATTGATTTAGGTGGAGAATTTGGAGAGCTGTGCTCTTTACAAAATTGGAGAAGATCTTTTTAAAATGACCAAGTCTGTGAATTTATATGGGAAAAGCCAAGAGGAGTCTCATTGGCCTTTGCTTGCAAGTGGCTGCTTGAGTCTTCATTAGGAAGAGGGAAAACACTGTAGATGACACATAAGTCTACTGGGACCATGCTTGCTACCTTTTTTTACATGCACCTTGCTCCTCTACCTATTGGGTGGGCCTTTTTTTGTGTTCTACAGGCCTTTTTTGCCGCCTAATGTTGTGAGCGGTAATTTTACCACCCAATGTCATGGACTGCACATGGCAATTTTGCTGACATCAGCTGATTTACTACCATGCATGGCAGTTTTGCTGATGTCAACTAAGTTAGCTGCCATGCATGGTAGTTTTGCCGATGTCGACTGAGTTTGCAGTCTTCTTTTTCCCCGCTGGTTGCTTTGTGCGGCAATTTTGCCACCTATTACTTGTGTTGGCAGTCTCTTTTTCCCCGCTCGCCACTATGTGTGGTGATTTTTCTGCCCATTGCATAAAACTTTGAATTTTTTGTGGGACTTAGACACATTGAACCATTTTGTTGAATTGAGCATGAAACTAAAGATGGACTGCAACCCGAAATTGACTGGCCTTTCATAGCTTTCGAAGAGGGTGACCAAAATTTTTCTAGAGGGGAAAAATTGGGTCAATAAATTGGTGACTTCTAGGGGAAGCATGCCTACTATGCTTAGGACCTAGTTGCCTTTGAATATCCATTGGGCACGGAGTCAGATGTAGCTTGAAAGAATTAATAACAGCCCAAAATATTCCAAGATCAAAATACAAAATTTACCCCCACACGCAAAGGGAAAATGCACAAGACTAAAAACAACTAACTGTGCAAATTGCACTTAGGGAAAATAGGGAAAATGACTGAAAGCAAACTATTATATACAGCTAACCAAGAATGTTTGCATCTCTCCTAGATCGAAATGAAAGTTTCTCAAGTCCCCTTCCTGGTGAGAAGACTTATGGTGGCAGGCAAGTAGCTAAAAGAAAATGAGATTTGGTGACTTACTCTACATGCCTATCACCTGAGTTGGCTAGAAACTGAGGGGATCAAAATCAATCATGCCTCTAATATATACATATTTTGATTGTCCCTAAAGGCCTGTTAAATGCTGGTCTTTGATATTGGTGCTCCTCACCAAGAAATCAATTACTGCTGACTCATCACCGTAAGCCTTCTGATCTACACATTCCTTCTATAATGTATCATGGTCTGATTTGTTTCCTTCTGCCTCACTGAAAAATTTGTTAGACTCATCCTCTGCTTCCTCTTGGCATTCTTGAAGAAGGGTGAATGTGGTGATGTCTAAAAGGGACTCACAAAATGATTTCTCATCCCACAAGACTTCACTTTCCTGTTTAAAGCTCAGTTCTTCAAGGCATTCCTCCTGGAAAATAGACCTCTCCTTTTCCTCTTTGCTGATCAGGTTCTCTAGATTTTCAAAAATATTCTCCTGATCCTCCTCTAACTTAGGCTCTTCAATGTAGTCATCCTCATCAAAACAGCAAGGAAGTTCATCAAATAGAGGAGAAGAGAGCTTACCATGCATTTGTTCCTCTTCGAATTGCTGGAACATCCACATATACGCAAGGCCTGCATCTTCTCCACTGCTGATAAGGTCTTCATAAGGAGCATCAATGATGATTTCTTCTTCGTTGTCACCCATGACAACCTCCTGAAGGACTACAAATTGGATCTTTTGTTCCTCTCCTGCATCTTGCAAAATAGGTTCTTCCTTGAGAAGGGGTGAAGTGGAGAAAGCATGTGGAAGAGGAAGAAGTCCTTGAGCTAGAATCGAATGATTCTCCTCTCTCCACTTGATCAACACTTCATCAATATCAGGCACACCCTGATAAATCTCTTGGAAATGTGTAGATGGGGTGTGTTCAGGTATGGAATGTGTTGTTTGGTCTGAACCGTCCACCACACATTGGCTGAGGAAACTCTCTCTGGATTCCAAATCTGCTATTCTCTTACTCAGATCTTCTTGGAAAAGCTGTTCTTGGAGGCTGCTAGTATCATCATAAGCAGGAGCAGTTTTAGCTTCTTTAAGGTTTTGAGAAAAACCTTGTTCTTCTTCTATTCTGCCCCATGATTCCACTATCTTCCCCCAATTTAGGATCTCTGAATTAAAATTCTGCCCCTACGAACAGGCAGCAACTTTGTTTTCCACAAGGTCATGAGGCTCTTCCACAAGCTCTATAAATTTTCCCTCTCTTTCAAGGAGTAGCTTCATCCTAGCCTCTAAATCTTCAATTTTTTTGGCTAGGTTGTTCTGAAAGAGTCTTTCTTGGAGGTGGCTAGCATGATCCTCTTCAAAGCTTTGAGCTGGTCCTTGGCATTCCTTCCTCCAACTTGAAATTTGCACATCATGCTGGAGAACTTGGTGAGGCTAAGGAATGCAAGGAAAACACTGTTGGTGCATCAGAGGATTCTTTAGAAGAGGGACATGCTCATTGATGGTATTATTCTCAATGGAAGATTCTTAATCTAAGGAGTTGAAAAGATTGATCTCAATGGGAGGTTGTTCTGATGCCATTTGGCGTTGGAAGGCCACGCACACGGGATTGGGAGCAGCTATATTGGATGAGCTGGAGTGAGTAAGTGCAATTTGATAAAATGGATTTGGTGCAAAAGAGGAGGTTTTCTTTAGGGTAGGAGGGGGCACACAAGGCTGACTACCTTGGATAGATGGATTTCTCCATTTTGTTACCTCCTCCTTCATGGACTGCAAGGCCTGTGTTTGCCTAAACAAGCACTCCTCTTTATATATCAGCTCCTGCTGATATCTGTACTACTCTTCTAGCCTGTCAATTTCCATTGTCTGCTTCTCAAATTCTAGCCTCACCCCCTTATAGTTGTAGGGCAACTAGGAGAGCTGCTTGAGGGGATTGCATAAATATCTGAAGTCTGATCACACTCACATGAAGGAAAACAAGACCCATGATTTTGAGCAAAAGAAGTATACATACAAGGAAATTTCTAAATGGCACCAGGCTGCTTAACCAGTGGATTTAACTTAGAGTCACCAGATGATGAAGATAAAATTTGTTGTGACAGGACCAACATGAATCCTGAAACCTTATTGCGTTAAAAACTGGTAAAAACACAGTCCCACTAGGCATGCCAAAACTGTTGACGATTGGAGATTACACCTGGTTGGTAGGAAAATGGATTCCTGCCTTCTCCCTGCAACATGGAAACTCCTCCCTCACCTGTGGGATGGCGAAGCAGGAGAGGAGAGTCTCTAGGTATGGGCTAGTTCCCTCTGATGTATCTTGTTTGTTTTAGGCAGTGCAAAATATAGATATATAGATATACTGGGGGGATGAAAAGGGAAGAAAGTGAAAGAAATCAAATAGCCTACTCTAAAGAGGTGATACACCAAAAATGAAATGACCTTCCCACCTCCACACTTAGGATCAAACAAAACATACATACACTGAGACTTGGTAGAAAGACCAGGCTACTGGAAATGACAGGGAGGTTCCTATGGAAAGCACAGGAAATAGGGACTCACCAAGGTGCTGAGAAATACACACTGTAAGTGACCTCTCTTATTCTATACCTCCAAAACATAACTCTACTCTTGGCAGAAATAGACAACGGCACTTTGTAGATGACTGGTTTGCTGGTGCTGGACCTGTGAGAGCATCAAGGAACAATGACTGGACATAGACCAACATTCAAAGCATACACAGAAAAATCCATCCAAGAAAGAGGTAAAACTATCTTTTATTGATTTAGGTGGAGAATTTGGAGAGCTGTGCTCTTTACAAAATTGGAGAAGATCTTTTTAAAATGATCAAGTCTGTGAATTTATATGAGAAAAGCCAAGAGGAGTCTCATTGGCCTTTGCTTGCAAGTGGCTACTTGAGTCTTCATTGGGAAGAGGGAAAACACTGTAGATGACATCATAAGTCTGTTGGGACCATGCTTACTGCCTTGTTTTGCATGTAGCTTTCTCCTCTACCCACTAGGTGGGTCTTTTTCTGTGTTCTACAGGCCTTTTTTGCTACTTGATGTTGTGCAATGTCGTGGACTGCATGCAATAATTTTGCTGATGTCAGTTGAGTTAGCTATCGTGTGTGGTAGTTTTACCAATGTCAGCCGAGTTTGTAGTCTTTTTTTCCCCATCGATTGCTTTGTGTGGCAATTTTTCCACCTACTGCTTGTGTTGGTGGTCTCTTTTTCCCCACCCGCCACCGTGCATGGCAATTTTGCCGCCCATTGCATAAAACTTTGAATTTTTTGTGGGACTTAGACGCATTAAACTGTCTCGTTGAACTGAGCATGAAACTAAAGATGGAATACAACCCAAAATTGACTGGCCTTTCATAGCTTTTGAAGAGGGTGACCAAAAGTTTCCCAGAGGAGCAAAATTGGGTCAACAGATACCTAGAGAGTAATCTAAAAGTTTCTACCATATCCCAAGCCATTTTATTAATTTTATATGGTTTTCCTTCCTCATATTCCCAATTAGGTTACTAACAAGGGTTTTATAGGGTTTTAGGTGGTTTTCACCCTTAAGGTTTGTTCATAAATTTGTGACATTATAAACCTAAATAAAATACACTAAAACATGGTTTGGGACCCTCTTCAACACATCCTATCTCCTCCAACTCCCATGATATGTCTCCATGCATGTATGGGCTTCTAAACTTGTCCCCTCGAGCTCCTTTCTTCATTATGTACAAGCCTAAATTGATTTGAGAAATAATATGGCTTCTCTATGGTCTCCTCTACATGAAATTTTTTCTAAAACACCTTATATCTCCCAAATAAGGTGTCCAAATTATTTTCAATGCTCATATGGTGTTGGAAATTAAATTAAACCAATTTTAAGCATTAATCTTAGACTAGGCCTAGTGGGCTTTGACTGCATCCATGTAGGTTTGGACCACCCTATTAATATTATAGCACTTATGTATATTTTTTCATGTTGGTTAATGTGTAACACCACATTCCATATCTCATTTAAAGGTTATAAAATCTTCTAACCCCTTTCCTTTTTAATTACTTGGTAAACTTGTAGGTTTCAATAGTCTGGGAGTGTCCTCTATGTAAGATAGAATAGAGGGAACTTCCATTATTACCTCAAGAAAAAGGATGATATAAGGGTATTCAGTAAGTTGTGGGTACCATTTTTATAAAATTTTATGGTTGTTTGATACTCCTAACACCCTTAAACACCCTAAAATCTAAGACAAACTTTTGAGAAAGTTGATTGTGTACAGGATGCTAAGTATGGTGTGTAGGTTGTCTTAAAATCCCTTTCCTACCCTATTTTAAACTATAATGAGAATTAAGTAAGGTTTATAATATTATAATTAAGGTTATCTTAAAAAAATAGTATTCACAACCTTTCCCAACCTTTCATTACATTCTTCTTGCTTTGACAATTCTAGACTACAAATCATATGACTGTGTTATTTGCTCAAGGGAATGTTATACCTATCGATATATATTAAATATTTATTTCTTATGTTATGATTAAATATATTTTTAAGTAATTAAAACTATATTATATTCATTTATTTTTCCCTACACCATATACATGCTAAGTCAATCACCAAAATAGTCAAACTTAGAACATTGTTAACTACAATCAACTGTAGTTGACCCTGTTTGAGTAACAAGGGGGCATGTAGGTGAATACCAATATTAAAAATATATTTTAAGCATCATAAGATTAATTTGAGGTCATTTAATCAACTTCAAGTGAATATGTATATATTTTTCCATGTTTAAATATCCATCATGAGCCTGCAAATGTCTACAGTCAACTCTAGGTAATCTTCTCAAGAGTAAGAATACACCTATAGGTGACCAAGTAGGTCAAAAACTTTTTGTCCAACCTAATTTTATGTTATAAGAATCATAAATTACTTTATTAACTTAATTAGATAATCTAACATATAAATATATCTCCATATATATATATATATATATATATATATATATATATATATATCTTGGAGTGAAATGTCACCAAGAGTTCATGTTACTATAGAGAATACTACCTTTCTGTTGTAAAAAATTTCATGATTTGGAAGCCTCCTTTACATCACTAGTGGGACCAAACATCCACTCTCATTTTGAAAGATAATAACCCTTAATGAAGGCTAAAATGTGGGTGAATTGTAATTCATCTAAGATTTTTGATACACTATTATATGACATCACTAAAAGTACATAGGGCCATATTTTAGAGTTTTTAGGGAAACTTGTCCCTAAAGCTCAATTCTACATATGCACATAACCTTTCAAGCATGTTTACCAATATAATGCCTCAAAAATGGTTTTCATAGTCTATTAAACATTATAAGACCTAAATAAAGATCTTAAAACATGTTCACACTTTATGCAACATTCTCAGGTATTTGTGGGAGCCTATAGATGCATGCACAATAATATACAAAGTAGTGAGGGTAGAATATGGATTGTGCATATGATGTGGTTATTCCAACCAGTTCAAACCTCTTATATATCTCTAAATTGATATTTTACCATATTTAATATGACTGCAAATCATATGACTGTGTTATTTGCTCAAGGGAATGTTATACCTATCGATATATATTAAATATTTATTTCTTATGTTATGATTAAATATATTTTTAAGTAATTAAAACTATATTATAGTGATTTATTTTTCCCTACACCATATCCATGCTAAGTCAATCACCAAAATAGTCAAACTTAGAACATTGTTAACTACAATCAACTGTAGTTGACCCTGTTTGAGTAACAAGGGGGCATGTAGGTGAATACCAATATTAAAAATATATTTTAAGCATCATAAGATTCATTTGAGGTCATTTAATCAACTTCAAGTGATTATGTATATATTTTTCCATGTTTAAATATCCATCATGAGCCTGCAAATGTCTACAGTCAACTCTAGGTAATCTTCTCAGGAGTAAAAACACACCTATAGGTGACCAAGTAGGTCAAATTTTTTTTGTCCAACCTAATTTTATGTTATAAGAATCATAAATTCCTTTATTAACTTAATTAGATCATATAACATATAAATATATCTCCATATTTATATTTTGGAGTGAAGTGTCACCAAGAGTTCATGTTACTATAGAGAATACTACCTTTCTATAGTAAAAAATTTCATGATTTGGAAGCCTCCTTTACATCACTAGTGGGACCAAACATCCACTCTCCTTTTGAAAGATAATAACCCTTAATGAAGGCTAAAATGTGGGTGAATTTTAATTCATCTAGGATTTTTGATACACTATTATATGACATCACTAAAAGTACATAGGGCCATATTTTGGAGTTTTTAGGGAAACTTGTCCCTAAAGCTCAATTCTACATATGCACATAACCTTTCAAGCATGTTTACCAATATAATTCCTCAAAAATGGTTTTCATAGTCTATTAAACATTATAAGACCTAAATAAAGGTCTCAAAACATGTTCACACTTTATGCAACATTCTCAGGTATTTGTGGGAGCCTATAGATGCATGCACAATAATATACAAAGTAGTGAGGGTAGAATATGGATTGTGCATATGATGTGGTTATTAAAACCAGTTCAAACCTCTTATATATCTCTAAATTGATATTTTACCATATTTAATATCTTTAATCAAGTCATATTCCCTATTTAAACATTATATTCTTCTTTAGGCACATGTAGGTATGCCTTAAAGTTATAAACAAGGTAGTGAAGTTAAGACATGAACAATTGTAATATGTATGAGCATTTAATAAGTCTCAAAACATATATCAAATTTCAAATGGATTACTTCCAACATGAAAAATTTCAAACCATTTACAATGATTCATTCCAACATGCATGGCCTTTCATGGGGAACTCAAATAGAGAATTACAGAGCTCAAAATGAGATGTACAATACAATGAATAATGTGTTACCCCTCACACCTATTTATAATTTTCAAAATCCCTTGAAAAATTCAAAATAAACATAGATTAACCATATCTTCACAAAATAAGGTAAAAAATAAGGGAGGTTTCAACCACATAATCCCTTGATTCTCTCAACACCTTTAAATCATACCCACTTCCCAAAAATGTGCCACAAATAGGGGAAGTGGTTAAAATTCATCCAACCATTGTAAAAGGTAAATATTTCATGTTAAAAATGTCTTGGTAAATTTTTTTTACCTTAGGGTTAAAATGGAATCCATATTCAATAATCATCAAGATTCTTCTAGCCAAGTGTTCTCACTGCCTATAGTCACAATCACTCCTTTTTCACTCATTTCTCACACTTGGCATCAAATATGTATTTAATTTTCCAAATACATCCATAAAAGGGAGTGTATGACACTTTGAAAGATCCCTCATGACATTAGATTCATCAATTAGACCTTAAAAGGCCTCCCACTTAAATTTTGCACCTTCTAATTTGGTGGTCATTCCTTGTTCACTATGTCAGTTTGGACTGATTGAGATGAAGATGTTTGTAGAGAAACTTCTAAACTTAAATAAGGTAATAAATTAATACTATAGGGTATCTTATTTCCTATTCTTCCTCCCAATGTGAGTTTCATCTTTTGGAAGTCTTCCATACCTGTACAACACACAAAAATGTTAAAAAAATCCATTTTTCACCCTGTCAATACAAGTAAGGTATAAATCAATATGATGGGGAGGATACCTAGAGAGTCCTCTACAAGTTTTAACCATATCCAAATACATTATATCCCTCTTATATGGTTTTCCTTCCTCATCTTCCCAATTAGGTTACTAACAAGGGTTTTAGAGGGTTTTAGGTGGTTTTCACCTTTAAAGTTTGTTCATAAAGTTGTGACATTATAAACCTAAAAAAATTACACTAAAACATGTTTTAGGTCCATATTAAACACATATTATCTCCTCCAAATCCCATGATATGTGTCCGTGCATGTATGCGCTTCTAAACTTGTCCCCTTGAGCTCCTTTCTTCATTATGTACAAGCGTAAGTTGATTTAAGCCACAATATGTCTTCTTTATGGTCTCATCTACATGAAAAAAGATATAACACACGTTATATATCCCCAAGTAGGTGTCCCAATTATTTTCAATTCTCATATGGTGTATGAAATTAAATTAAACCCCTTTTAGGCATTACGTTTAGACTAGGCCTAGTGGGCTTTGACTGCATCCATGTGGGTTTGGACCACCCTATTAATATTATAGAACCTATTTATATTTTTTCATGTTGGTACATGTGTAACACCAATTTAAATATCTCATTTAAATTCTCTACAATCTTCTAACCCATTTCCTTTCTAATTTCTTGGTAAACCTATAGGTTTCAACACTTTGGGAATGTCCTCTATGTAAGATAGAGCATAGGGAACTTCCCCTATTAGATCAAGAAAAATGATGATATAAGGGTTTTTAGTAAGTTTTGGGGACCATTTTTATAAACTTTTATGGTTTTTTGATACTCATAACACCCTCAAACACCCTAAAATCTAAGACAAACTTTTGAAAAAGTTGATTGTGTGCAGGTTGTTAAGTATGGTATGTAGGTTGTCTTAAAATCCCCTTACTACCATATTTTACACTATAATGAGAATGAATTGAGGTGTATAATATTATAATTAATTTGATATTAAAAAATTTATTATTCACAACCTTTTTTAACCTTTCATTTCATTCTTCTTGCTTTGACAGGTCTCGACTGCAAGTCATATGACTGTGTTATTTACTCAAGGGAATGGTATACCTATCAGTAGATATTAAATATTTATGCCTTTTGCTATGATTAAATATATTTTTTAAGTAATTAAAACTATCTTATAGTCATTTATTTTTCCCTACACCATATCTTTGCTAAGTCAATCACCAAAATAGTCAACCTTAGAACACTGTTAACTACAATCAATTGTAGTTGACCCTATTGGAGTAACAAGGGGGCTTGTAGGTGAATACCAATCTTAAAAACCTATGTTAATCCTCATAAGATTAATTTTAGGTCCTTTAATAAACTTTAAGTGATTATGTCTACATTTTTCCATGTTTAAATCTCCATCATGAGCCTGCAAATGTCTATAGTCAACTCTAGGTAATCTTCTTAAGAGTAAGAACACACCTGTAGGTGACCAAGTAGGTCAAAAACTTGTTGTCCAACCTAATTTGATATTATTAAAATCATAATGCCTTTATTAACTTAATTATATCATATAACATATAAATATGTCTCCATATTGATATCTTGGAGTGAAATGTCACCTGGAGTTCATGTTACTACATAGAATACTACCTTTCTATAGTAAACAATTTCATGATTTCGAAGCCTCCTTTACATCACTGGTGGGACCAAACATCCAATCTCCTTTTTATATATAATAACCATTCATGAAGGATATTATGTATTTGAATTTGGATTCATCTAGGATTTTTGATATTATATGGCATCACTAAAAGTACATAGGGCCCTAGTTTGGAGTTTTTAGGGAAACTTGTCTCTAAAGCTCAATTCTACATATGCACATAATGTTTCAAGCTTGTTTACAAATATAATTCCTTAAACATGGTTTTAATAGTCTCTTAAACATTATAATACCTAAATAAAGGTCTTGAAAAATTTTCACACTCTATGGAACATTCTCAAGTATCTATAGGAGCCTATAGATGCATACACAACAATATACAAGGCAGTGAGGGTAGAATATAGACTGTGCATATGATGTGGTTCTTACAACCATTTAAAACATCTTATATAATCTAAATTGATATTTTAACACATTTAAGAGCTTAAATAAATTCATATTCCCTATTTAAACATTATATTCTCCTTTAGGCACCTGTTGGTATGCCTTAAAGTTACAGACAAGGTAGTGAAGTTAAGACATGAATAATTGCATGATGTATGATCATTTAAAAAGTATCAAACCCTATATAAAATTTAAATGGATTACTTATAACATGAAAATTTTCAAACCATTTCTAATGATTCATTCCAACGTGCTTGGCCTTTCATGGGAAACTTGTTCATGCGCATTCAATGGCATAAGACTATGTGTCTTAAAGAACTAATTGTCATAGTCAGTTTCATGTCATTAGAGAGGTTTAGCTTGTTTGATTGCATTTAAAGGATATTTTAAACAACACTTTACATATTCATAACATTTCCATGACTATACTTAGATATCAAAATATCTCATTTAGCTGATTATGTATGATAGTCATACTAGAAGTTGCCTATGTTGTTCCTTCTTGACTACAACTCCATGGATGATAGATTTGGAGAGTGAGTTTTGGAAGAAATATATTTTTATGACATTTTATATTAATTAAACATCATATCACATTAATTTGAAACCATTTTATAGGAATAAACCTTCTACAATTGATGGACATGTCTGTAACCTCACTAACATACCTCACCTATAACCTAAGAGGTTTAAACTCATCAAATCACTTTAAAACATGAAAAAAAATATGATAAACATGATATTATTAATTAAAAATCCTATATAATCAAATTAAATAACTATATTATATAGATTAGCTCATATAAAAGCAAAACCTATAGGGTGTGGGGATTATCAAACAAAACAAGATAGTCAACTTTTTAAGAAGGGTTTATAAAGAATAGGCAACAATTATATAAAATATTTACATGAAAATTAATTAAACAAATTTTAATATCCACCACCAATATCATTTGACTTGGAAGATCTCCTATTGGCCATATTGTCAAAAGACCTATTGACTAGTTTCATATGCCTAATGGAGTGATGGAGAAGAGAAATAATTTTATCACATTTTTGATAATTAAAAAGTATATAAATCATAAAAATTAAGTCAAAAAAGTTTTATGGTCACTTCCTGAGCTTTTAACATGTGTCTCTCTCCCCCATAGGCTGTACAACTTCTAAAACTCCATTTCTCACTATTTTCTTGATTTCAGTTGGGAACCTATAATTTTTAGATAGGATTAACATTTTTGACAAATAATATAACATATTATATATTAATTAATATTTATGGACACTTTTACATCAATATAAATCATACAACCTTCACAAATAGCTCAAATATGACCCTATGTGATTAGAAATGACATAAGGGGATAAAATGAAATATGACCAAGGTAATGACATATTAAATTACCCTAAATAATACCATGACACACCATATAATACAATAATATACCCTTTTACAAGTTTTTGACTATAGGGGGTTGACCTATTTTGACTTGTGGTTAAAATAGTCAACATTCTTAGCAATTTCCCAAGGGTGGTGTGCTTGCTATGCCAAGACCAGTATCTTAATCCTATCCATTGGGACATGGATTCACCTATGTATAGGTATGAAAATTAATATACCTTTGAAATATAAAAAAACACAAGAAACAAAAAGATCAAGTCATAAAACAACACACCACACACTTGTGCTTCATAAGCACTTATGGAACACACACACATAAACCAAACCAACTAACTCAAACACAAACTAACCTAAAATAAACACTTCCTCCTAGATCAAAGGGGAAGTTTGAAACCTTTTATAATTTATGGGATGAAGTATGTAATGAGGCATGTAGCCTTTTGACCCTTGGAATTAATTCCTCCATCTTCTTCATGATGTTTGACAATCTCATTCGCTTGATGTTCAATGAAATCAAAGCAACTACAACCAGATCAGCTATATAAATGAAATCTTATTATATCAAAATGGCCTCAAATTTCTCATAGGATTACTAAAATACAACCTCCAATGGTGGTTCAACAATACATACTTTCTTAGTTTCTATAGTGTACTCAATAAGATTAGGTTTCTTCTCAACTGCAAGTTCTTTAAGCTCATCAAGGAGATCTACATAGTCCAGCTAATCTTGATCATTGTCTTCCATGGAAAACTATTTCTCCACCTTATCATGTACATGGTCCTCAACCTAGAAAACTTCTTCAAGCTCTTGAAAGAGTTTCATTTACTTCTACCAATCATCCTTATCCTCCTTGTTATCTAGAGCCACCACCTCTCCAACCTTCTTTTCTTGATGTATGAAGTCATCAAGCTAATCTTATTTATGTTACAATGAATCTAAGGGTGGTTCAACATCAGGATAAGTTATTGATTTCTCTTCAAACACTAAATCTTTTATCTTGGTCTCATAATACTCTCCTAGGACTACAACTTATTGAGGAATGACTTGAAGTTCACCTTCATTCTTTATAGCACACTTAACTTCATGCTTGAAATGATCATCAAAAACCTCATGACTAGGTGTATACTCCTTAGGAGTAGATGTTGACTCACCAAGATACTCAAACTATTGATTTATGGAATGAAACATCTGCCATAGGTTATCCTTATCATGATTATCATGTGTAAGAGTTATTTCATCATGGACAACATATATAGGGTCTTTGTCAATCACCTCTTCCTTCATGTTTTCATAAAATTCCATATGGATAAATACAATATGATCTTCAATGTCTTTCTCCTTATTTAATAAGGTAAAGTTACAGTTGTGTTCACCAATGGGATTCCCTATGGTGATTTGTTCTTCATAGATACTCATGACATCTTCTTGATCAACTATAGCTTGGGCTTATTCTTATTCACTTGCTTTCCTTAAAATGGGCTCTTTTTCCAAGAGGGGTAAGGTGGGAAGATGATGTACAAGATCATGGTTTGGAGATGAAGTATTAGGTATGGTGGAGTGGTGGATAGGCACATGGGTTGGATATGTGGTATGAGATGTAGTGTGGTACTTGTTAATGGATTTAGAAAGGGGAAGTGATAATTTGGGTTGGTTAAAAGGAAGAAAACCTAATTCAATAGAATTTTCACCTTGACAATAGCCTCCTTAAGGCTCTCTAATAGCAACATGTTCATTTTTATTCTCTTTGTTTTCCCACATCCTTAGCCTATCTATTGAACATTGGGAATACTTCTTTGGCAAGTTTAGTTTCTCCTTGATCTCCCATTGAGTTTCCTCTTTCTATTCAACCATCCTCAACACATGCATACAAATTTGGGCAATACCTCTTAACTATTCCATCAAATGGTTATGGAGCACATAAATATAATTATCCCATGTTCCCATATTATCTTCATTATCTAACAAATTTAGTATGAGTGCCAAGAAGGATTTGACATGAGATGGGGTTGATGGAGAAGCAAGAGGGTAATGATGGGGATTAAATCTAACTTTAAATTCTTGTATTCTAGCCTATAGGAATTTAGATCTTTCCTTGTAATATCTTTGTGTATAATTAATTGGATCATCTGATTCCTCAAGGCAAGCCTCATAAGAATCCTCTTGAGGTTGATAGGCATCATGATATGGTTGATAGGGATCATATTAGGATTGAGAAGAAGGAATTTATTGATAGGTTTATTCTTAGATTTCCTCATAGGGATATCCAATAACATGATGTTCATATAAAGATGGAAATGAATGACAATAAGGTTTCCATGGATCATAAGATAGGTATCCCTTTTGATAGGACTATTGAGGGGTATAATATGTTTTATAGCAAGGATGATAGGGAGGTTCATAGTAGGGATATTCACCATTGATATTTATATCAACCTCACAGGTAAAATAAAATATAAGAACTGATCAAAACCTTCAACAAAAGATACTTGGGATGCTTAAAACCATAATTTTTCATTCAGAGTCACCATTGGTGCTATCTTGCTTGCTTCCAAAAGCTAATTAGAAGAAAGACACACCAACAATATTTCCACTCTCTTGGACTTTGGTCCTATCGAGCATGCAATAACTATTATCATAAAATATTTCACCCTAGAGGATGGTGTTCGAGCCTCTTCCAAATTTGGGCAACATGGGAATGCTTATATGTATGTGGGTTTACCTATAGTAGAATTAAACCTTTAGGTTTAAGGGATATCTCCTTGAATTTATCTTGAACTGATTATCACCTATATTACTGATTACTTATGGGAATAGGGACAAAAGTATGCATGAAATAAATATACTATAAGGGGTTGATATACCAAAAATATTTCCACCAAACCATCATAATTATTCCAGTAATAAATGATACCTATAACACTACCTTCAAAGTCTTAGAATGCTCTAGCATTAATATTTTAATATGAAGGTGATATGCATGAAGACTATCCAATGTAAATAAACCAAAGGTTAGTTATAGATACTAAGGTCAATTTTAAACTTGAGAATAGACCCATACACTTGAAAAAACTTCATATGACCTACTAGAGTGGAACAACTTGCATCAATCATGAAAGGATTGAGAGAAAGCAAGGATAGATGAATATCTCTTAATTATTTACTATACATATCTTGACACACTTTTACAATATGATATATGAAATCAAACTAGATTTTATTTATTTTTCTAAGGTAAAGCACAATGTCAAAACTAGTAAGGTTTCACCATACATGGTGTGGTATTAGTCTATAAAATCCAAAATCACTACTACTTATAGAGTTTGAGAGAGGAGAGAAGATAATGAAGTCCAAGAGTCATAAGAACACTTGTCAAGTTGAGAAAATGAGTTACATATATAAGAGAGAAGAATATGGAATAGAACATGAAAGGTTTACTTAGACAAATGTAACTCAAAACATGAAACTCTTAAACTGTGGTGTAGGATCCTTCATGTACTTGCTTAGAAACTACCTTCATCATTTGGCCTCTTTAGAATGATACAAAGTAGACTAGGGGAAAATGAGATGATTTCATTATGAGGGAGGTGTTAGTTATCTAGATAACACCCTGTTTAAAGGCTTGGTAGATTTGGCTCTAAAACCTTCACACCTGCACTAACATTATAATGATCTAGGTTGTCAGACACCTAAAATCATATTAGACCTATAAATTCTGGTGAGGCTAGCTCCTATGATGTGTCACTCTACACTACTTACTAAACTAATGAATGTTGGGATGAAAAGGGAGAAAAAGAATTTGAAAAGGAAATCCTACACTACTATTGGTGATACACATGTATTGCTAGTTCCTCCACTCAAATTGAGCTTCTAAAACACTGATTAGACAATCAAATATTGAATCTATAACTCTAATTGAATCCTATGCATCAATATGTCATGAAGAGGTTTTATCAGTTAATATAAACTTGAGGGAAATGGTGAAATAGGCCTGATTCAAGGCACTAACTAGCCAATGTTTATCCATTGTTAGCTTAAACAAATGACATTAAACACTAATCATAACCTGTATAATATCATACCAATATCTAGTTGACATCAAGACTTGAAAAGGGAGATATTTCTACCACATATGCAAATCAAATTGATATTAAAACACTATACTAGAGTAATGGAAATTTGAAACAATCTTTTATTTCTATGAAAAGGTTACAAAACTCAAATTTTGGTAGAGTCTGGTCTTACCAAAAAAGGGACCCCATAAAAAATAACTAAATAGCCTACATATATAGAAAATAAAATAAATATCCAATATTGGAGTTGAAAAAAAAGAGATTGACTAGATGTGAACTCTAGTCAATTTTTGAGTTCAAATTAATTATAATATTCGTTAAATATTTCCTTCTTTCTTTATTTGGCAAAAAACCTTCTTTTTAGAGTTAGAAAAGTGGTGGGACCATATTTATGTCAAATCAAGTCATCATGCATGAAAATCCACACCATTCCTCAATAATAAATTCATTTTAGAATATTAACCAAAGTCTTCAATTTTTCAAGTCTTCAAAATGTTGCATGGCCTTTACTTTTGGCATAGAATTGGAGGTGGTGGGCCCTTGTTGGCTTGTCAACCTTCCTTGCATAAAAATAATTCCATAAATTTCAATATAAATTCATATTAAACTTGAGTTTAATTTCTTTAATATCCTTATATTTCATGAAAATCATGGGAGATGCATGAAACTAGTCAAACTAGTTAACTAAAGAGATATGGACTCAAAGACTAGTCAACTTCCACTTGAACTCAACTTGCATGAAGTGGCACTTATGGATTGAGTTAATAATAATATTTACACATAAAAAACATATATGCCATATCTTAAACTCCATTTTAACTCTAAGATAAATATTTTAACACCAAAATTCATTTATTTGATTGATAAGATGGCCTGTTAAGCTAACTTATGTCACTTAGAAGCTTCTTGGAATCTTAAAAATAGTAAGATATGATTATTTATTAATTTTTAAATATTTTAAAACACCATTATATACCTAAAAAAATCATAGAATGATTATAAAAAATCAAAATCTTGAATCTTACTCTTGGAGACCTCATCTTGCTCAAGCTTGCTTTCTTCTTAACTGTGTTTTGAGAGTCTTAGGTCTATGTAAAAATAGCAAGAAACTCCCTTTTCCAATGTCATTTAAATTTTTATTTATGAGTATACACACCAAATTTGGAGTAAAAAATCCACCTGTAGATGTCAGAGACCTCAAATTTCTTAAAAAAAAGCCCCCTTCTGCATAAAATATGTGCATACTTGAATGTATTTTTGCATATTTTTGGAGTTGATTTCATGTTTTATGGATGTTTTCTAGATAAAATTAATCTTAAATTAGTTAAATTGTCTATTTAAACCTATTTTTCCATTTAAAAAAACCTTAAAAAATGCAAAATTTTCTTAAACCATGCTAAACTAGGCCCTTTTGAAAGCTTGGAAGCACGAAGATTTACCAAATAATAGATATTTTTAAAAAAATTATTTAGAAAACATGATTTAAAAAATTTAAAATTTGAGGAAATGATGAAAAATATCCAAAAATGGAATCTTTAAAATATCTTTTTTCCCTCTCCAACCCTACACTATTCTTGAAAGCATGTTAATTTGCATATTTGACTAGCTATTTTTCCTTGCTCTGTTAGACCATTGAATGTATGAATAATATTTTAAGGATGACATGAAGAGATATATTCAGTCCCCAATATTTTTTAACAACTTAAAATTTCATGAAACCCTTCCTAGGTGAGGAGAAATTGAGAAAAACCAGTTGCCTTTATGTTTGTAATGCTACAAAAATTAGCCTATTTTAAACCTGATGGTACATGAGAATGGAAAATAAAATTAAAAAACCACATAATATATGAGAAAACCCTTTGATTCTAGTTTTTACATCCAAAAATTTAGATCTTTAACCTTCTCTATCTGACCATACCATCATCAAACCTGCAAGGAGGTCACTATGTGCAAACTTGGAGGAGTGCTTGTATGAAACAGTTTTGGCCATTTTCTGAATATAAATGCCATGAAACTTATGATATATATTTTTAATTATATTTTATTTATTTTCCATACCCCTGATGTAAAAAATAAATACTAATATGTACTTCTCTTCTTGAAAGTGAAGAAAATAGCTTATTTTTAGCTTTTTAAAATGAATTTAAGATTTCACCTCCAAGATAATAAATGATATGAATTTCCAAGAATATCTTGCATGATTATACATTAAAATTAAAATTTTACATTCTTTAGAGGTTGATTTTGCCATTTATGGGTCCAAAATAAGTCTTTTTAGCTTAAAAAATACATTAAATTACCTTTTTAAGCCATGAAATTTTAGGATAAGGCTAAAGTTATATTTTTTAATATAACTAAAGGTATTTGGAATAATTTAATGAAATTTTAAGATCAATTTTACATTTTAAAGACCAAAAAATAACTTTTTAGATTAAAAATATCAATTTGATTAGCTTGGAGAGGTTGTTGATGGTTTCTAAAAATTTTGAATTGCAAAGGTTGAAATTTGGCCTTAATAGGCCAAATTACCAACATTTTTGATGATTCACAGGGGTTGACCAGATTTTTGGTCAAAATAACTTACTATTTTTCATTGGCAAATAAACTTTTTAAGGTTGTGTAATACCTTTTCTAACTGACATAATAAGACTGAAGGAAAACACAACTAAAATAAAAAGTAGAGACAACTAACCTACCAAAAAATAGGGAAACAATGAAAGTGAAGCAGATTGTTGCTTGTGCTACTCACTTATTAACACAAAATAAACCTAGAAAAACTAACTTGAAGTAAGATGCTTTCTTCGAGGATCAAATGAAAATTTATTTGATGCACCATGGATCCTTGAAATGCATTCACCATCTCTTAATGGCATCTTCTTGTAGATAGGACCACTTATGTGTTCATGTCTTCTAGATGATGTCATTGGGATTACAACCTCCATTATTAGGTGCATGGGTTTAAGATATGGATCCATGACCTAATCATCTTCCTCTCATATTCTTCTTTGTTGTATCAAAAATGATATCTCTACCTCATTCATAGGCTAGTCATGATTTGTCTCATTCTCATTCAATACTTGTATTGGTAAATCAATTGGTATGCTTAGATTGGTATCTTCATTATGATCCATTTAAAGTAGTGGATCACTGAGATCTTTAACCTCTTGGTATGGATTTAAATATGGATATAATATTTCATTAATTTGATCTTAATGAATAACTATAATAGTACTTTTTATAAGACAATCATCAATCTCCACTGGGGGTAGAGATGGACTATCAAAATTTGCACAAAACTCTCCAAATCATCCCAAAAGGCCTCTTCATCATGATTAACTAAAAGTACATAAAATTCATTAGTATTCTTACCATTTTAAACATGTTGATCACATATTTCTACCTTTTGGATAGAGACATATGAAGGTTCTTTATCTTATGCACTTGTTCCATCTTCATCTTCTGTAGATAATGGCATCTCATCCATCCACTCAAGCTCCAACTCATCTTGATTTTGGATCTCTACAATAGCATGGATTTCTTGAAGATCTAAAACATTAGTGGAATATTTAGATGAATGTTTCTCTATCTCATCATCAAAATCTTCCATCTTAAGCTCTTTAATTTCATTCAATAAATCATGGTATAACTATTGCCAATGATCATCTTTTTCTTGATTACTCAAGTCACCTTTATTTTCTATCTCCTTGGTTGCATCTTCTTAATTTGCCTAAAAAATTAGAGGTTCTTTCTCTAAGAGTGGAATGGTATACCTTTGAAAATACTCCAAGAGATGAGATAAATCCAATGGTTGTGCCATAGATGTTTGATTGTGCTCTTGATACTGTTGAACCTGAACAACTGTCACCTCCTCTCTCTGCATATTTTATTAAATATCTTTCCATGAAGGAAAGGATTTGGGCTCTTAAGGAGGGAGGGGTGAGGGTTGAATGTCAATAATGAATTTGGAGTTGATTTTATCATTTGGTCTTATGCTTGGTTGTTGTATTTGATTCTAGGTTAGAAAATTGGGTTTAGGAGACTCTAGAATTGAAATTATTACAACTTGAGGTATGATTGATATATTATATTTCTGATATGGACTTTGAATCCATGGGTATTGATATGGGGCAGCAAGATGTATTGATCTTTGAGACTGGTATTTCTTATTTAATAATTTTTATTTGTAGGCTAATATCTCCTCAGTAATTATTTGGTTTACCCTCTTCATTTCCTCCATCTCCTCATGAGAATTCAGAGATTTTTGGAAGGGTGGTTGATATTAGAATTGGTCTGGCTCATTTAGATGAAGATGAGATTCATATATATCATAAATATCATACTGTGATGGTATATAGGGTTGTTGATACTGGGAAGAATGACCATAATATGCTTTATAGACTACCATGGCCTATAAGAACATACATGAAAATATCCAAATTTATGCACAACATTGTAACTTTTGTCTTGAAATAAGGACCATAGGAGTACTATAAACTAGATATGAAGAAGATGTATGACAAAATTTTACTCCAATAGTTGAACTCATGTCTCAATGGGCATGGCAAAATTGTTAGCTATCCAGATAGCACCTTGCTTGAAAACTTGATAGATTTGGTTATGAAACCTTCACACTTGGACTAACACTGGAATGATTTGAGATGTGGGACACCTAAACTTAAATCAAACCTCTTAATTTTGGTGAGGCTATCTCCTTTAATGTATCACTCTGCACTGCTTACTAAACTACTGACTATTATGATGAAAAGGCAGAGAAAGAAACTGAAAGGGAAATCCTACTCTACTATTGGTGATACACTTGTATTTATAGTTCATCCACTTTATTTGTGATGTATGAGCATCTACAATAGTGAAAATTCTAGTGTGAAAATTCAAATTTTGGTTTTCCCTCCAAATTGTGAGATTTCAAAATTTCACCTTCAAGGTAAATGTAATTATCAAAAAGTGAAAAGTAAAAAGGTGAAAAGTGATTGTTAGATTTTTGAGGAAATAAAGGGGAAATGGTTGAAACTATTTTCAACCTTAGTAAATTGTTAAAACTTAAAAACAGTCTTTTGTTGCCTTAAGCCCCATTTGGGCGTAGAAGTTAGAAGGAAAGTTCTTGAAAAGAGAGAAAAAGAAGAATTCATTAAGGAGAGAGGATGAGAAGAGAATAAAGGATGAGAGGGGCATAGAAGTGAAGAAGAATAGAGAGGAAGAGTCCTCTCATTCAAGGGAAAGAAGAATGGAATGAAGAAGAGAGAGGAGAATTAGTGAGGGAGGACCTCACTCAAGAAATGTTAAAGGAAAGAGAAGGAGTAGTAAAGAATGTATGAAGGAGAAAGAAAGGCTTTGAAATCCATGGACATTGATATTTAATTGTAAGTTTCTTAATTTATCTAAGGAGAATGAATGTTTTGTTTCATGTTATGGTCTCTTTATGAAATTCTGGTAAATAGGCCTATGTGTGTGTATGCATGAGTGTGTGGATGATAGTTCACTTGAGAAAATTTAGAAAAATACATGAATACTGGTTATTTGTCATGTTTGGAATGAGTTTAAACTGATATTCTATGAACAAGAGATCTAAAAGAGCTTTGAATGTCATAAGAAGCCTAAACAGGCCTAAACAAGATATTCAGGAATTTAAAATACAGCCCACTGTCTTAGGTAAAATCCACAAAAAAAATGTTTGTATGGAGTTGAAAATGGTATGTAAATATGTCCCTAAGGCAGGTATAAACTTAAGAAAGGAATAAACAGGTTTAGAAACCCCTTTAATGTCCAAAAACTCCAACAGTTGGAATTCAGGCCTGTAGGTGACAATATACAGGCAAGTTAAGAAAGTTACATGTTTTGCATGGTAGATGGGTTGATAAGGTCATATTTGATATGAGCATATGACTGGGGAAATAATTTAAGATATTTAAATTATTATACATTACCTTGGAACCCTTTTTACCATTGTTTTTGAGAATAAACTAATGGACCCTGCTGACTGTCATACAAATACAGTCAAAAGACACTGAGTTGTTAAGTATTGGCAAGATTAGAAGGTTGATATATCCTAGAGGATGATTTGAGAAGGTGTATGGTACTAATACAGACCCTATAAAATTTATTTTAACCTTTTAAACAAGCTAAAACGCTCCCATAAAAAATAATAAGCTCTCGGCCTGTGACTGTCATGGGAAAATCCTGAATTAAGTTCAAACCCTCAAAATGAGTTTTAAAGCTTGAAAACTCTTGAAACTTTGTAATTTGACCCTTGATGATGTTATAAAACTATTGGAAGTTGTTTCAAGGTGTCATAGTATGGATAAGTATGGAAAATAACAATTGCCAAGTGGATCCTAAGTGCATGTGAGATGAAGAGCATAGGCCAATATAGGAAAACTGGATTTCTCCAAATAAGTGCATCAAAAAACATTTGATTCACTTGTAAGAAGATAATGGGTATCTGTAATGGTTCTTTTTTTTATTATAAAGTTTTTACATCACTCTGGACAAGATGTTTTGCATTTAAGGAGGGCTAATTAGAACAGTGCATAAAGAAGGAAGTACAATTCCATACAAAGAAACCTTAGGAGATTTTTTATTATGTTATATAAGAGCTTAATGGGTATCAATAAATTATTTTAATCTCATTATTTAGTTAACTGACAAAAAGTTATAGCCAATAAATAGAGAAAATAGGGCTACAAGGAATGAATGATCTAGATAGGTCTGTATCAGTTTGTTGATGGTTTCAAAGTAGTGTAAGAATAGGTATCATCATTTGGTATCAGAGCTTGAAGCTCTTGAGAATTGGTAACTTGTTGTGGGTTGTGATTTCTAATGAGTTGTTACAGGATTTGGTAAGAGGATCAGTAGGACAAGCACTAGAAGACCTTGGGGAGAAAAGGTATGAATAATTTTGCTATTTGATTTGAGTTATTGTGTTGAGAAGCAATCAAGTGAAGGATTTGCAGGTTCAAGGCAGCCAAGCCATTGAGGCTTAAGAGGAGAAGAAGCCAATGAAGGCTTAGTGAAGATCTAAGAAGAAGCTTGGATAGTTTGCCAAAAGACTAAGGTGAAATAGACTTAGGTGAGGTAAAGGATGGAGTTTGAAGCTTGGAGAAGCTCTAGAAGGAGAGCATAGTGGATGCTCAAGAAGAAGATCCAAAGCAAGTTAAGCTTGGATTCATGATTTGTATTTGCTAAAGTGTTGTATAAAGAATTGTTGCAGGATTGAGAGAAGGATCAAAAGACTAGGATGCAAAAGGCCTAGGTGAGATCAAGGAGTTTGTCAAAAGACTAGTCAAGGAGAAAGGCTTGGGTGAGACAAGGGATCAAGAGACCAAGGTGGAAAAGACTTGGGTGAAGATCTCAGAGATGGAAGTGTTGTTGAAGACACTGTAGAGCAGCAAGGTACATGAGGGTACCAAGAAGAAAGCAAGCATCAAAGGTATGGATAGTTTTGTACTTGATAAAGAGATTGATAATTTGAAGAGAGAGTTAGCTAAGATTAAAGATGAATATGAGTCTTGGATGCAGATAGACAAACAATCATGGGTATGGCCAATGAAGAAGAGGTTGAAGTGGCCAATAGATCACCTAAGGAAAAGGAGAAGAAGGCAAAATAAGATTGCCATGAAAAGAGAAGCCCATAAAGGCTTGAATAAGATAAGAAGGTTGCCAAGTGAGCAGCAAGAAGGAGAAGTTGTGAAGAATGTTCGCATTGTGGAGAACAAGAGAAGAGAAAAAAGAAAAGATGAAGTGCCAGGAAGAGCACTTGAGAAGATGAGAGTGTTGATGAAGAGAACACTCATAGGGACCTTGTGGTCTCTTGTTTTTATCTCTAATGTTGTTTTTGCATGGGTAATTGCAGGTATGAGCAGCCTTATGAAGGTCAAGAGAAGGGCCTTGGAGAGTGAAGAGATTGGTGCAAGAGAAGACACCAAGTACACAAGGGAATATGTAAGAGGAAAGAGAAGTAAGTTTGCTTCTGTTGATAAAGAAGAAGAGATGCATTGGTTAATGCATAAGAAAGGTATTGATGATTCCACACAAGCAAGAGAAGAGATGGAAGATGAAGCTGAATTTCATGATGCCATTGAAGGCCAAGAAGAAGAAAGAGAATAGCCAAGCATAAAGGAAGAAGAAAGGATAGATAATCAAGGAGCTATGCAAGTCAAGGAACTAATGGAGCGGCCCATTAAGGAGGTAAAGGTGAGTTCAAAAATTGATTCTTCTTATAAGCATGAAATTGTTGATATACATGTTAAAGAAGCAAAGATAAAGGTAAAGTTTCCAATTAACCATGGATATGTGATGCCTAAATGGTGGAAGAAGCAAACTCCCAAGCAAGAGAAGGTGCTGGTACAAAATCATGGTTACATGATGCCTAAATGGTTTGAGAAGACAAATGATAAGGAGAAACAAGTATGGGTGCCTAAGAAGGTAAAAAGTGAAGGTGTGAGTGTTGAGGTAACAAAACCAAGAATTCAATGGAGGAAGGTGAAGGATGACACAAGTACATGGAAAGGTAAGTCAATTGCTTGCAATGAATGGGATAATGATGTTTTTGAATCATTTAATGATATTTTTATGGAAAATGAAGAATGGAAACTGTCTATGAGAACTAATATGCAGCAAGGAGAAAGTTTCAAGAGGATGGATGATGAAAGTAGAGATGTGAAATCAGTTCACATGTTTGAAAGGAACAAAGAGATAGAAGGTAAGGATACTGTAATTGTATTTGATGAGTATATTGATGATGATAAAGAAGCTGATTTTTATGAAGAAACTATAAAGTGGATGAATGTACTTATAGAGGATGAAAGACAATCTGGTCCTAAGTTTGATATAGGACATGAATATTTGGATGAGCATGTGTTGAGTGAAGAGTTGAAGAGGGTAGAAGAGTTGTTAAATCCTCCAAGAGAATTGTGTAGAGACACATATCAACATGATGTCACCATTGATCAAATGGAAAATGAATTGAGGCAAGAACAAAGAAAGATGGTGAGGGTAGATTTGGACAAAGAACAACATGAAGACAATCAAGGGGCTTCATGGCCTCAATGTTTTTCTACTAAGGTTGCTTTTGATGTTTTGAATGCAGGTATAAAATATGAAAACTTTGGAAAACAACAAGAATATCTAGAAGATATGTATGAAGATGAAGAAGCATGGAAGTGGGAGATGGCAGCTGAGAAAGAGATGAGGAGAAGAATATACCAGAAGAAAAAGAACAACAAGATGAAAGACAAAGACTATTTCAAACAAAGACAAGAATTGAAAAAAAGACCTTGGATCCAGGTATACGAGTGAAGGCTAAAGCATGGAGGAAGCATGACATTTGAACTAAGGTTCAAATCTTTTCTAGAGGGAGAGTATGATGCAGGAGCATCTACAATAGTTCAAATTCTAGTGTGAAAATTCAAATTTTGGTTTTCCCTCCAAATTGTGAGATTTCAAAATTTCACCTTCAAGGTAAATGTAATTATCAGAAAGTGAAAAGTAAAAAGGTGAAAAGTGATTTTTAGATTGTTGAGGAAATAAAGGGGAAATGGTTGAAACTATTTTCAACCTTAGTAAATTGTTAAAACTTAAAAACAGTCTTTTGTTGCCTTAAGCCCAATTTGGGCATAGAAGTTAGAAGGAAAGTTCTTGAAAAGAGAGAAAAAGAAGAATTCATTAAGGAGAGAGGATGAGAAGAGAAGAAAGGATGAGAGGGGCGTAGAAGTGAAGAAGAATAGAGAGGAAGAGTCCTCTCATTCAAGGGAAAGAAGAATGGAATGAAGAAGAGAGAGGAGAATTAGTGAGGGAGGACCTCACTCAAGAAATGTTGAAGGAAAGAGAAGTAGTAAATAATGTATAAATGAGCAAGAAAGGATTTGAAATCCATGGAAATATATATTGAATTGTAAGTTTCTTAATTGATCTAAGGAGAATGAATGTTTTGTTTCAGGTTATGGTCTCTTTATGAAATTCTGGTAAATAGGCCTGTGTGTGTATATGTATGAGTGTGTGGATGATAGTTCACTTGAGAAAATTTAGAAAAATACATGAATAATAGCTATTTGTCATGTTGGGAATGAGTTTAAACTGATATTCTGTGAACAAGAGATCTAAAAGAGCTTTGAATGTCATAAGAAGCCTAAACAGGCCTAAACAAGATATTCAAAAATTTAAAATACAGCCCACTGTCTTAGGTAAAATCCACAAAAAAAATGTTTGTATGGAGTTGAAAATGGTATGGAAATAGGTCCCTAAGGCATTTATAAACTTAAGAAAGGAAGAAACAGGTTTAGAAACCCATTTAATGTCCAAAAACTCCAACAGTTGGAATTCAGGCCTGTAGGTGACAATATACAGGCAAGTTAAGAAAGTTACATGTTTTGCATGGTAGATGGGTTGATAAGGTCATATTTGATATGAGAATATGACTGGGGAAATAATTTAAGATATTTAAATGATTATACATTACCTTGGAACCCTGTTGACCATTGTGTTTGAGAAGAAACTAATGGACCCTGCTGACTGTCATACAAATACAGTCAAAAGACACTGAGTTGTTGAGTATTGGCAAGCTTAGAAGGTTGATATAACCTAGAGGATGATTGGAGAAGGTGTAGGGTACTAATAAAGACCATATAAAATTTATTTTAACCTTTTAAACAAGCTAAGACACTCCCATAAAAAATAATAAGCTCTCAGCCTGTGACTGTCATGGGAAAATCCTGAATTAGGTTCAAACCCTCAACATGAGTTTTAAAGCTTGAAAACTCTTGAAAATTTGTAATTTGACCCTTGATTATGTTGGAAAAATTTTGGAAGTGGTTTCAAGGTGTCAAATTATGGATAAGTATGGAAAAGAACAATTGCCAAGTGGATCCTAGGTGCATGTGAGATGAAGAGCATAGGCCAATATAGGAAAAATGGATTTCTCCAAAGAAGTGCATAAAAAAACATTTGATTCACCTGTAAGAAGATAATGGGTATCTTTAATGGTGCTTTTTTTTTAATAAAGTCCGTACATCACTCTAGACAAGACGTTTTGCATTCAAGGAGGGCTAATTAGAACAGGGCATAAAGAAGGAAGTACAATTCCATACAAAGCAACCTCAGGAGATTTTTCAGTATGTTATAGAAGAGATTAATGGGTATCCATAAATGGTTTTAATATCATGATTTAGTTTACTTAAAAAAATTTATGGCCAATAAACAGAGAAAATAGGGCTACAAAGAATGAATGATCTAGATAGGTCTGTATCAGTTTGTTGATGGTTTCAGAGCAGTGTAAGGACAGGTTACATCAATTTGAAATTATAAAATGTTGATTAGATAAGAAAATATTGAATATACAACTCCAATTGAATCCTATGCGTTAATATTTCATGAAGATGTTTTATCAATTAATATAAACTTGAGGGAAATGGTGGAATAACCTTGATTCAAGGCACTAACCAGCCAATGTTTATCCACTGTCAGCTTAAACAAGTGACATTAAATACTAAACATGACCTACATAATATCATACTAATATATAGGTGACATCAATACTTGACATGGGAGATATTTATATGACATAAACAAATCAAATTGATATTAACACACTATACCAAAGTAATGAAAATTTGAAACAATCTTTTATTTCTTTGAAAAGGTTACAAAAATCAAATTTTGGCAGAGTCTGGTCTTGCCAAAAGAGGGACCCCCCTAAAAAATGTCTAAAAGACATAAATATATATAAAATAAAATAAATATACAAGATTAGAGTTGAAAAAAGAAGAGGATATTAACTAGATGTGAACTCTAGTCAATTTTTGAGTTTAAATTAATTATAATATTCTTTAAATATCTCCTTCTTTCTTTATCTTTCAAGAAACCTTCTTTTTGGAGTTGGAAAAGTGGTGGGCCAATATTTATGTAAAATAAAGTAATTATGCATGAAAATATATGGCATTACTCAATAATAAATTCATTTTATAATATTAAACAAAGTCTTTAATTCTTCAAGTCTTCAAAAATTTGCATGGCCTTTACTTTTGGCATAGAATTGTAGGTGGTGGGCTCATGTTGACTTGTCAACATTTATTTAATAAAATTCATGCCATAAATTGGAATATAACTCCATATTTATCTTTATTTTAATTTTTTTAATGTCCTTATCTTTCATGAAAAGCATGGGAGATGCATGAAACTAGTCAAACTAGTCAACTGAAGAGATATGGACTTAAAGACTAGTCAACTTCCACTTGAACTCAACTTAGTGGCACTTATGGTTTGAGTTAATAATAATATTTTAACATAAAAAAAATATTTTCCATGTGGTAAAATCCATTTTAACTCTAAGATAAATATTTTAACACCAAAATTCATTTATTTGATTGATAAGATGGCATGTTAAGCCAACTTCTGCCACTTAGAAGCTTCTCAGAATATTCAAAACAACAAGATATGATTATTTATAAATTTCTAAATATTTTAAAACACCATTATATACTTTCAAAACTCATACAATGGTTATAAACAACAAAATTCTTGAATCTTGCTCTTGGAGGCCTCATCTTGCTCAAGCTTACTTTCTTTTTTATTGTGTTTTGAGAGGCTTAGGTTTGTTTAAAAATAGAAATCACCTACAATTTAAAAATGTAATTAAATACTTTTATGGATTATTACTCAACTCATTATTATATACACACCAAATTTTGAGTCAAAACTCCACCTGTAGATGCTAGAGACCACAAATTTCCTTAAAAAATATCTCATTTTGCATGGAATCTGTGTATACTTGAATGTATTTTTGCATATTGTTGGAGTTTATTTTATGGGATATGGATGTTTTATAGATAAAATTAATCTTAAATTAGTTAAATTTTTTATTTAAACCTAGTTTTCCATTAAAAAAACCTTAAAAATGTAAAATATTCTTAAACCATGCTAAACTAGGCCCTTTTGGAAGCTGAGAAGCACCAAGATTTGCCAAATAATGGATGTTTTTGAAAATTTTATTTGGGAAAACTTCTTAAAATCATTAAAATTTTGATAAATTTATGAAAAACATAAAAAAATGGAATCTTTAAAAAATCATTTTTCTCTTTCTAACCCTACACTCTTCTTGAAAGCATGTTAATTTACATATTTGATTGGCTATTTTTCCTTGCTCTATTAGAATATTAAATATATGAATAATATATAAAGGATTAAATTTAGAGGTATATTAAGTCCTAAATATTATATAAAACACTTTAAATTTCATGGAAACCCTTTTTGGGTGAGGAGAAATTGAGAAAAACCAGTTGCCTTTCTGGTTGTAATACTACAAAAATTAGCCTATATTAAACCCAATGGTACATGAGAATGAAAAGTACAATTTAAAAACCACATGATCCATGATAAATATATGTTATTATAGTTTTTACACCAAAAAATTTAGATCTTTATGCTTCTCCATCTAATCGTACTATCATCAAACGTGCAAGTAGGTCACTATGTGCAAACTAGGAGGAGTGCCTATATGAAATAGTTTTAGCCATTTTCCACATAAAAATAATATTAAAATTATGATGAATATTTTTTATTACCTTTTACTTATTTTTCCTTCTCATGATGTAAAAAATCCATACTAATATGTACTCTTCTTGAAAGTGAAGAAAATAGCTTATTTTTGGATTTTAAAAAGAATTCAAGATTTCACCTCTAAGATGATGCATGATATGGATTTAAATGAGTCTATTTAATTATTATACATTAAAATTAAACTTTTACATGCTTTGGAGGTTAATTTTTGCATGTGTGGGTGCAAAATAAGTCTTTTTAGCTTTAAAAATGCATTAAATTACCTTTTCAAGCCATGAAATTTTAGGATAAGGATAAAGTTATTTTTTTTAATATAAATAAATGTATTTTAAATTATTTAATGAAAATTTAAGATCAATTTGACATTTTAAATACCAAATAATGACTTTTTAGATTAAAAATATCGATTTGATTGGCTTGTAAAGGCTATTGATAGTTTTTGAAAATTTTGATTTATAAGGGTTTGAATTTGGACTTGAAAATACAAATTACAAATAATAGGGGTTATATTCATGCTCAAAAATGCATTTTATGTTTCCCTATTAATTTAAATTATTCTATCCAAGTGTTCTCACTACCTGCAATCACAATCACTCCTTTTTCACTCACTTCTCACAATTGGAATTAAAAAGGTCTTTAGTTTTCCAAATAATTCCATAAAAATGAGTGTATTCCAATTTTAAAGATACCTTATTCATTTATTTTCATACATTAAACCTTAAAATTCCTCCCACTTGAAGTTTTCACCTTCTCATTTGGTGTTCATTCCTTGTTCACTATGCTAGTTTGGATTGGCTACGATGAAAATGATTGTAGAGACACTTGTGAACTTATTTGAGGAAATAAATGAATATGTGAGGGTATATTAGGTCCTATTATTATTATTTCCAAAGTGATTTTCATCTTTTGGAAACCTTCCATACCTACACAAACACACAAATTTCAAGAAAATCCATTTTCCACCATGTTTGTACAAGTAGGGTATGACTTAGAATGATGGGTAGGATACCTAGAGAATCCTATACAAGATTAAATTATCTACCAATCCATTACATCCATATTTTATTCTTTTCATTCCTCATCTTCCCAATCAGATCATTAGCAAGGGTTTTAGAGGGTTTTCACCCTTAAGGTTTGTTCATAAAGTTGTGACATTAGAAACCTAAAAAAATTCCAATAAAACATGGTTTGGGACCCTATCAAACACATCCTATCTCTTCCATCTCCCATGCTATTTGTCCATACACATATGGGCTTCTAAACTTATCCCCTGAAGTTCCTTTCTTCATTCTATACAGACCAAAGTTGATTTAAACCACAACATAACTTCTTTGGGGTCTCCTCTACATGACAAAAGTTTTAATACACCTTATATCTCCCCAAGTAGGTGTCCCAATTATTTTAATTCTCATATGGTATTGGAAATGAAATTGAACCCCTCTTAGGCATTAGGCCTAGACTAGGCCTAATGGGCTTTGACTGCATCCATGTGGGTTTGGATCACCCTATTGAGATTATATCATATATGAATTTTTTTCATGTTGATACATGTTTAACACCATTTTTCATAGCTCATTATAATTTTTTACAAGTTTCCAACCCCTTTCCTTGCTAGTTGCTTGGTAGACTTGTAGGTTTCAACACTCTAAGAGTGTCCTCTATGTGAGATAGAACAAAGGGGACTTCCCCTATTACCTTAGGTAAAAATATGATATGAGGATCTTAATTAAGTGGTGGGGACCCTCTATATAAATTTTTATGGTTTTTTTATACTCCTAACATCCTTAAACACCCTAAAATCCAAGACAAACTTTTGAAAAAGTTGATTGTGTGTAAGATCTAAGTATGGTTTGTAGCTTGTCTTGAAATCAACTTACTAACCTATTTTACACTTTAATGATAATTAATTGAGGTGTATAATATTATAATTGAATTTATATTACACATTTTAATATTCATAATCTTTCCCAACCTTTCATCGCATTCCTCTTGCTTTGAAAGGTCTAGACTTGAAGTCGTATGATTGTGTTGTTTGCTCAAGGGGATGATATACCTATAGGTAGAAATTACATATTTATTAATTGTGTTATGATTAAATATATTCTTAAATTAATTGAAACTATCTTACAGTCATTTAGTTTTCCCTACATGATATTCGTGCTAAGTCAATCACCAAGACAATCAAACTTAAAACACTATTAACTATAGTCAATTATAGTTGACCCTATTGGAGTAACAAGGGGGCCTATAGGTGAATTACCAATATTTTAAACCTATATTAATCATAATAAGATTTATTTTATGTACTTTTATCAAATTTAATTGTTTGTGTTTGCATGTTTCGATGTTTAAATCTCCATCATGAGCTTGCAAATGTCTACAGTCAACTATAGGTAATCTTCTCAGGAGTAAGAACACACCTTGCTCTCCAACATTATTTAATGTTATTAGAATAAAAAATTCATATTATAAATTAATGAGAACATCTAACATAGATATATGTATCCATATTTATACCTTGGAGTGAAGTGTCACCTAGAGTTCATGTTACTGTAGAGAATACTGCCTTTCTACAGTGAACAATTTCATGATTTGAAAGCCTCCTTTACATCACTGATGGGACCAAACATACACTCTCATTTTGAAATATAATACCCATTCATGAATTTTAAAATGTGGGTGTATTTGGATTCATATAGGCTCTTTGATACATTTTTATATGGCATCACCAAAAGTACATAGGGCCCTATTTTGGAGTTTTTAGGGAAACTTGTCCTTAAAGCTCAATTCTACATATGCACATAACCTTTCAAGAATGAATGCAAATATAATGCATAAAAAATGGATTTAATCATATATTAAACATTATAAGACCTTAATAAATGTCTAAAAACATTTTCACACTCCTCCATAGAATATTCTCAGGTCTCTGTGGGAGCCTGTAGATGCATACATAGTAGCATACAAGGTAGTGAGTGTAGAATATGGACTGTGAATATGATGTGTTTCTTATAAATATTTATAACATATTATAGAAATTTAAATTGATATTTTACCATATTTAAGAGCTTTAAACAAGTCATATTTCCTATTTCAATGTGATATTCTCCTGTAGGCACCTATAGGTATGCCTTAATGTTGTAGCTAAGGCAGTAAAGTTAAGACATGAATAATTTCATGATGTATGAGCATTCAAAAATTATCAAACCCTTTATAAAATTTAAAATTTATTCCTTCCAGCATTAAATATTTCAAACCATTTCAAATAATTCATTCCAATGTGCTTGGCCTTTCATGGGGAACTTGTAGATGCACATTTAATGGTATAAGATTATTTATCTTAAAGAACTAATTGTCATAGTTATTTGTATGGAATTATAGAGGTTTAAATTTAATGATCACATTTAAAAGATATTTTCACCACCTATTGGGATCTTTATAACATTTCCATGACCATATTCAGATCTCAAAACACCTCATTTAGCTGACTGTATATGACAGTCATGCAATAAGTTGATTATGTTGGTCTTTCTTGACTGTAACTCCATGGATGATAGCTTTGGAGAGTGAGATTAGGAATAAGGAGATTTTTATGACATATAATATGAATGGAATATCATGTAACATTATTTTGAAACTATTCTAGAGAAAGAAACCTTATATAATTAATGAACATGTCTGCAACCTCACTAGCATACTCCACCTATAACCTATGAGGTTTGAACTCATAAAATCACTTCCAAACATGAAACCAAAGATGATAAAAAGGAGATAAGGAATTCTAAATCCTATGGAATCAAATTTACCAATTGGATTATATAGACTAGCTCATACATAGGTAAAACCTGTAAGGTTTGGGGATTAGTAAAAAGAACAAGACAATAATTTTTTTAAGAATGGTTCATAAAGCATAGGAAACAATCCTCAAAAATATTTCCATGAAAATTAAGTATACCAAGTTTACTATCCATCACTAAGAGCATTTGACTTGGAATCTCTCTTATTATCCATACCATCAAAAGACGTGTTGACTAGTTTCATATGTATAATGGAGTGATGGAGAAGAGAAATGGTTTTGGACCTTTTTTGGCACTTAAAAAGCATATAAAGTGTGGAAATGAAGTCAAGGAAGCTGAAGGGTCACTGCATGAGATTTTCACATGTGCCACTCTCCCCCATAGGTTGTACAACTTCCAAAACTCATTCAATTCTCACTATTTTCTTGATTTTAGTTATAAACCTATAATTTTTATACAATACTAACATTCCTAACAAGGAATGTGACATGTTGGACATTGAGGAATAGTTAGGAATACTTGTACATCAAGGGAAACTATACAACCTTCACAAATAGCTCAAATATGACCCTATGTGATTAGAAATGGCATAAGGGGATAAAATGAAATATGACCAAGGCAATGACATATTAAATTACCCCAAATAAGACCATGAAACACCCTATATGACCCTAATAGACCCATATACAAGTTTTGGACTATAGGGTGTTGACCTATTTTGACTTGTGGTCAAAATAGTTAACAACTACCTTAAACAAGTATTAACATTTTGTGTGCATTTGACCCAAATGGATAAGGAGAGTTTTATAAATTTGCATAGGAATGTGGGAGAAACTTTCACATACCTAATGAAATCATTAGCTTTAGGACCTATTCATGGCTAACTATCTCATTGTTTACCTAGATTAATAATTCTAAACTATAATATGAAACACCCATTGATTTGAGTCAGATTCAAAACACCTCAAACTATCTTTTGATTTTATTAGGATTGACCAATCTTAGACTTCTATTAATTCAAAAGAAAACTATCCTAGAAAGCAAGAAAACTAGTGAAAGTTAAAAAGGCTAATCTAGAAAACACAAACTACTCTAATGAAAGTAAATAAATGAAAGTAGAAAGTTAACTAATGAAGAAAATATAACCTACTCCTACCTCTATCAAAACATCTATAATTACTCAGAGACCTCTCTAGATGGAGTAGCCATGAAGTAATTATTCTAATACTATCCATTAACTAGGTATGTCAAATTGTTACCTTGAAGATCTTTTAAACAAAATGCATTATTACCCAAGATCTCAGAGATCTGATAAAGTCCTATCCACAATGGGGTAAACTTTTTATGCATTCTTTTTTCTCATGGAATTTGTCCTATAGCAGCACTAGGTTAGAGATCTTGAATGCTTTGAATTTTGATCTCTTGTAAAACCATCTCTTGACCACACCTTGATGTTTGATAAAGTTTTAAAATGCTTTATTTCTAGATTCTTTGATTTCAATGATATCCAACAATATAGACTCTATTTTTTCATTGGGCTCCATGAATTCTTACATAAACTAAGGTGTTGGCAATTTTAGCATAATTGGGAACACTAGTTGTTTCTCATAAACTAGTAGATATGGTGAGGCTTTAAGGTCCTATTTTTACCTAGTCCGGTTTGCCCACAATGCATATTTAAGTAAGAGATGACACTCCCTAAGTTTATCTATAGTTGACTTCTTGATAACATCTATGAGGTTCTTGTTGGTTGACTTAGCGAATCCATTCCCTTAAAATTAGTGATTTGAGGATGATATAATTGTAATTTAATTATCATGGGACCATTTAGTAAACTCAACTAATTGAAATGCAGGATCATTATCATAAACCAAAGAGATAGGGGTGCTAAACTTGGTTGTGATATGTTCTTCAAGAAAATTTATCATGTCTTGGGATCTTGAGTTTTTAATGGCTATTGCCTCAGTCCATCTACTGCAATAATCTATAATAGTGAGAACAAACTTGTGATTAGCTGAGGAATTTAGGTTTATAACCCCAATAAAATCCAAGCACCATTAGGAAAATGATGTACCTTCAATCATAATCATAGCAACATGTACATCTCTTTTTGTCAAAACCTAACATTTATGGCATGTCCTCATGTGGAAGTGAGCATCCTTAAATACCATCAACTAGTAATAACCCATTCTAAGTATTCTATGAATTATAGTATTGCTAGATGGATGGCCACTACTAATATTTTAATGTAGTTTTTCTAATATTTCTTGAGCTTCTCCATGTGATACACATCTTAAATAGATTCCTTCATAATTATTCCTATAAAGGACTCCTTTCTTAATCATATACTAAGCAACTTTGAGCCTTAAAGATCTCTTTTAATACCTATTGAATTCTTGGGGGCATGTTCCGATGAGTAGGAATTGAATAATACCTAAATACAAATATTCTTAGGAGACATATGTTTGGTAGACCTCTTTGATGGTGATGCATGTGTCTAGTTCAGTCATTAATTAAATAATTCCTTATCCTCTGAAGATCTTGGTAGGTTTAATGTCAATATAAAATTCCTACAAATTTTCCATCCATTTACCTTTACATTCCTCCAATTCATTTTATCCTAGTGTAAGTTTGATAACAAGATCTAGTACTATGGTAATGGTCTTATTTTAGAGAATGTAGTGCTAAACTTATTAACCACCTTAACCAAAGTGAAGATTTATTTATCAATTTGGGAGTTCTTGATCTCTACATCTTTCAAATTAGTGTACATAAATGTAATAAGATGCTCACTTTCTTCCCTTTTCTACCTAAGTATGGTATCAATAGTATGTTTTGAGATAAATGAGTACAATAAAAAGTATTTAGTGAAATCTGGGCTTCCCATCACTAGGGCTTGTGAAATGGACTTATTTATGTCTTAGGACTTCTTAGATTTAGGTTTCCACTCTAATTTGGTGTTCTACTTGAGCATCATGTTTAGGGGTCTGAAAATCTCTACAAATCTTGATATAAATTTCCTTACAAAATTTATCTTCCCAAAGAAGGATTTGAGCTCCTTTTTTTGTTTGGAAACATTATTTTTGAAATCCCTTGGATCCTATCTAGGTTAAAGGTGATCCCATCTTTAGTGATAATATGACCTAGAATCTTGCCTTTGATAACACCAAATATAATCTTATTGGGGCTAAGTTATACCTCAAACCTTCTGCATCTTTTGAAAATGGACTGAAGGTGGTCAATATGATTAGCTCTATTTTTAGTGAGATTGTCCATGTATATAATTATTCACTTACCTATTAGTCCCTAAAATGCATGATCCATCACTCTTTGAAAAGTAGTTCTAGTGTTGATCAATCCAAATGGCATTTATTGATATGCATATATTCCCCATTTCATAGTAAATGTTGTTTTCATCTTATCCTCTATTTCAATGAGTACTTGATTCTAGCCTAAAAAATGTATAAGAAAGACATCATTTTAGAACCACTCATAGTTTTTATTACCTCATTTAAGGAGGGTAAAGGATAATTGTCATTTTCTAAAGCTTTATTCAAATTATTAAAGTCAACACATAGCCTAATTTTACCACACTTTTTCTTGACTAGAAGTATATTGGCTACCTAGTTTAAATGCATGATAGGAAAAAATATCATAACACTCAAAAAATTCTCTACTTCCTTTTAAATTAGTGGTCCCAAGATAGGATTAATTGGCCTTTGCCTTTACCTAAATAGTTTATGATCAGGCTTGAGTAGAATCATATGGGTGATGACTCTAGGATCAAATATCTTTAAGTCATCATAAGTCCATACAATTACATCTTTATACCTAATAATAAGTTCCTTAACCTTTTGCCTTTAACTTGGTGTGAAATTTAAGCCAATATTGATGAAGTGTGCATCCATCTCATCACCTACATTTTTTGAGTTAAATTCATATTCATTAACCTTGAGCTGCCTCTGTGATTATACTTGAGGATCTATATTGAAGATCTTTTCTAGGGTGACCATTTCTAATGGGAGGAAATTTTCCTTTAGTTGGATAACACCTTATTCATCCAATTATTCATGGCCCCTATGGTCTCTTTCCTCATCCTCAATTATCTAAGATTTGAACTATCTTAAATTTGTCAAAATTTGAACAATTTGCTTGTCATCATTGAACACTTGAAATATTTTCAAGATTGTCTAGTATTGAAAGACAAGACACCAATTTAATGAACTTCTAAACTTTTAACTTTTATAAGGGTGCCAAATTAACTACTGAAATAACCAGTGAATTAGCAACTTCATTTTGTTATCTCAGGATAGCTACTATGTTAAAATCTCCAAATGATTCAATTAGATCCTAGGCTCTATGCTTGTATTTATTTAAATATGATAATTTACATTGATATTTATTTTTTACTTGGTTAATAACAAGTTTAGAATCTCTGTATACTAGTAGTTCTTTGACATTATTCTTGATGGCAAACTATAATCCCAAAATTGGGACCTCATATTCTACTTTGTTATTGGTGCATGGGAATTAGAACCTATATGCTACCAACCATTTCTTCCATTTTGTATTGACTTGTTTGATACCAATGCCTAACCCTTGATTAAATCTATCTTAGTTGAAATGAAGCGTCCATAATTGGGAAGGGCCTTGAGTTTCTTCCTATGCATCTTATTTTGTGGTAAATGTGTAAATTCTAAGACTAGGGGATTTATAACTTACCTATTCATTGGAAGTATTTTACTCTATAATAAGATGATTCATCCTTGGCTCTCAGTCGATCATGATCTGGTTGGCTATGCCTCTCCAAGGAAACCAAATATGTGAAAAATCCATGGAAAGATATTTAAGATTTTTGACCAATCTCTGCTCAATACTAATTTATACCCTTCAAGAATATCCACTACCAAGATGTCAATAGTCATCTGTACTCTAGATTCCAAGGAAAATTGAATTCTCACATCATTAAGCTCCCTAAATATAGGTACTATCATCTTATATAGCTATGACACAGTCTTCTTAGATAGATTTGGTGTTAAACTAAGATTTTGACAAATGGAACTCAATAATACTGTTGTTAAAGCTCTAAAATATACCAAGAAATTATGTATATTCTTATCAAATACTCGAATGGTCAGTAAGAAAGGGGAACCTCAAGCTTGATTTTAAATATAACATTCATGTTGTCTATCTTAGATTTTTCTATAGTAGACCTACCTATGATGGACTTCTATAAGAGCTTCTACTCATGATTTGTGCTAGTTCATGAAGAGTGATGTTATCCCTAATTTTATTCATATCCTCAAAAATATTTTTTCATCCTTTATTTTTTTCCTCTCTATGTTGAGGTTGATCATTACCTTTAGGGGGAGGAGGATTATTATCAACTTTGGGATTTATAAGGATAATTATATTATTGGGAGGAGTAGAAGTGGTAAGAGGCTTCTTGTTCCTCAAATTATAATTGTTTTTATTAAATTATTGGAATGATTTCACCTCATCAAAATTATCCTCTAGAATATTGCCATCGTCATTAGGGAAGGAAGACTCATAGGTCTCAAAGACCATTGCTAAATTTAAAGGGCCAAATTCATGAGAGAGATTCATAGGATTCATTATTTGATATTATCTAATCATTTTTCTCTAGAAGATTTCAAAGACTACACATAACTCTAAAAAGTCCAACTTTCCATGTTTTGACATGTTGTTGACCCTACACTAGTTGGAGAAAGTTGTTTCCTTGATAAGAATTTTTGGAAGCTTATTAGACTATTATTATTTTACATTGTTGGTGAGTTTATTGAAAGACCTATTATATCTTAGAAAACCCAAATTTTAGTTGTAATTATGATCGTTGGTGTTACCCATCCTCTTCTGCATATTCAAGAAATTGTTACTCAGCTTTTGGACCATTATTTGTATAGAATATAATTCAATTTTGTTAGAGTCAAGTCCCTAAGTGACTGTTATGTTGGTATGAGCATAAAGTTGATTCTACTGGTATCCATTCCTTTGTGTTTGATTGTTCAAAAAATTCTAATTCTAATTTGTTATCTGTTGCATCATAAAAGGCAACGTGTACATATAATTTTGATTAAATGAGAAAGCATTTTGATTAGCATGTAGAATTGTATTCAAGGATGGGAGTCCAATGGTGAATGCTTGTCCTCCTAGATTATGAGGGCTAAGTTGAGGATTGAGCTACTTGTTAATGTTAATAGCTTCATGGAATGCTAAAGCTAGAGTATTAGTAGTAGTATCTCTTCACAAGAACACTATAGTAATGGGATCCAAGATGTTATTTTATATCTTGAACATCAGATTATCATATGGCTTATATGTAGCATTTAATCAAGTGTACATCTTCTATAATCTTACATTGAAGGCTTGGATTAACTTGCTAGGTTCCATTTTCATGTTAGTAAAGAGTTAATATACTAGGATTGGATTAATCACTTGTCTAAATTATGCAAGGAATGTATTTTGACACTCATTCCATGATGTGATGGAATATTCCTTCAAATTGAGATACCAATCATAAGAAGAATATTGTACAGTAAATGGAAAATGTTAGGATAAAATAAAACCCATATTTATCCTCAAATCACATACAAGAGAAACTATGAAATGAATCAATCAAACATATAGAAAATAATCATAAACATGTACAAAATAAGAGACACCAAATTTAATGTGGTTCACCCAAGATGGCATACATCCACCAAACTTGTCCAATATATTATTTCCAATAATACAAGGGAGAAATAAATCTTACAACAAAATTTTATACACATCTCTACCTTATCTACCTCCTCTTTGTGTACAAATCATATTCTCTCTCATTTCTCAACCATGTCTTCATACACTTTTAGGGTGGAAAAAAACCTAAACATAACCTCTACCATCAGATCTAGAAACCTATAATCAATGACTCAAATTGACTATGAAATTACAATTTTACAAGGTAATTTTAATAATAATTTCCCTTCATGGGCATTGCCCCCAAACCCTCACCAGGGCACATGGCCCCCAGACCCCTCACCATGGGAATAGCCCCACCCCGCCCCCCCCTCCCCCCAAACCCCATAAGGGGGGTAAACCACTTAAAACTCCCCACATCATCATAGATGTAAAGAATGAGATCTAAAACTCAACTTAAATAACATCAAATTTTAAACCTCTAATCCTATAAGACAATCAAGCTCCACACCCAATTGAAAAATTATGCATGCAACATTCTCATGGATCGCATTCATTAATCTTCGGTAGACTTGAAATATTTGATATGTTATTCTATCATCCTCCCACTTGAGGGGGAGAAGGTAGGTAGATAATTTTCTATATTATTTGGTAGATCATGTTGGTCCCCAAGGATGGTAATGACAAATTTGATCAACCAAGGTTTAGCCATAGAAAAATTGACAAGTGGGATGTTTCTTATTAGATAAGGTGTTTGGGCTCGACATATCTTAGGGATGATAGGTATGGGCTTAAGCCTCGTAGAATTTGACAATGGTGAAACTAAAAGGATAGATTGGCCTCTAGACCTTGTTAATCTCTTGGGTGTTTCTTGTGCAACTTTATGTATTGACTAGCCCCTATTTATTGGAAAAACACATAAATGTGTCCTTCTAACACCAACCTTTTTTTGTTGATGTGGGTTTTATGAACACCTAATTTTTTTTAAATGAGGTAGCCTCTAATGTTTTGGGATCTTTATAGAATATGGTTCCACTATGGGGCATGATTTATAGGTATGTGGTTAAAATAACCAGGTGGTGGAATAACAGGTTGAACTTGTGGGTTATTTAACTGGGTTGTATGGATAGATGCATGGAATTTAATAAAAAGGTAATCACTAGACGAGTTGTATGGGTGGATAATTATTCTATGGTGGGTAAATATCAAAGAAACTCAAAAAAGAAAAGAAGGGTAAGAAAGAAAAGAAGGTTCTATGTTCTTGAAAAGTAATTTATAAGGCTATTTCTTTGGTGATAAAGTATCTTCAAAACTAGTGTTTATTATTTGTAGCTTTTGCACACTCATGAATAAGTACAATTAGCAATCTGGGGGAATAACTATAGGATGATTAATGATCTCAACTAAAGGTTTATCTTATTAGGGATATTTTTACACACCCTTGTATAAGAGATAATAATTTGAACCAAAAAGTTATCTACGGTAGCTATGGGTCACACCTAGAAAACTATATCAAAAGAGATACTTCTACACACCTTGGATAATCAATTCAACTTGTTATAACTATATAAATAAATGAAACCTATCAATAATTAATTAATATTACCCATATAAGACTAACATTCATTAATAAAATAATCAAATCCATTCATAACATTAGCACACTTTAGAATTATTTAATTAATACAAACAAAAAAAATTCAAATTCATGAACACAAAGAGGGAAGAAGAAAGAACAAAAATAGTTGAATGACAATCAATTTTTTGATCTCTTCTTGTATATTCATCCAAAACTTCAAGCCTTTCAAAATAGGGTTCTACATGTATTTAAATAAATTGGGGAAGGGTTCACCTCATCCTTCAAGTTTAGAAATTTTTTATTACACTCTAAAAGACTATATGATAAGTCTGAGTTACATTTCATAGCTTATAGATACCTCAAACATGCATTATGTGTATGCTAAAAAAAATGATTTAGTTAATTATAATATAGATGTGACTAGGAATTAACTATTCATTTATAATTGTTACATGTAAATTTGTACAAAAATAACCTTTTATCTTCTGGCTAAATCAGATCTTGGTTGATGTTTCTCAAAACTATTGTTCTAACTATAGTTGTGCTTGTTCTTGAGGATGTAGTGACTAGAGTTGTGCTTAGTGATACACTTGTTGATTGAACTAGATTTATAAGCAGAGCTAAAGTGTGAGTTGGAATTGATGTAGTTATTATTGTTGGCATTGTAGGTGGGGTGTTTAGAGAAAAACTAGTAGGTGGTGTTGATGTTGCTTTCTTCTTGGCATCCAAATATTGGTAATACTTGTATGCCTTGGCATGTTATGTGAGAATTAAGATCATGTCAAGAATATGAGGCCTATTTACCCTACCAATTTATTCCATTAGTATTGTATGTTCTATCATGGTGGCTCAAAAGCCAACCTAAAAGACTTCAACCTCTGTTACCTTTTTCCTAGTTGCGCTCAACTTGGCTTTGATGTCATCCAAGCTTAGTCATTACAAACTATATTTGAAGCCATCTAAGACTTGTTGAATAATATGATCAAAAATATATTGAGATACCAGTTTCCATGTCTTATCCTAGAACGTTGTCAATTCAAACTCATTCAAAATTTGCTTTGCTTACTTTTCTTATATGGCCAACTTATTTATAGAACTTCATAAAATGATCTCTAGTCATGGGCATTTTGTGTTCTTATTAGAGATAGATTAAATGAATTTTATGCCTCTAAAAGGGTCATCAGATCTAGGTGGATGAATGCATTTTTGTAGGTGTATAATACTAAGAAATTCAACTTATTCTTGTCTTATCTAAAAATCTTGAATACTTTGGTTATTGAGTTTACATGTGGAGCCAAATTGACTCTCAAAAAATGAATTAAATCCATAATCTCATACATATTGAGTACTACATTTTGCACATCCTATTATATGCCATGGGAGACTCGAATCACCTATTGCTACTTCTTGATAGTTTATAACTCTTCTTCTAAATATTATTTGGCTAGCTCCATCCCATCATGTATAGCCAAGATTATATTAGTATGGGTCTCCATATAAGACTTGAGGTCCTAGGTTTATGGGGACTAACCCTTCTTCCTATTATACATCTTTGAAATGGAACAAAACTCTTCCCTTTCCTTCAAAATCAAAATCTTGCCAAAACTATCCTTGTTTTTCCTCTTTCAGACCTACTAGACCAATGTTGTAGCCTTGTCCAATAATGAGCTTACTATTGGAAGCTCAGTGATCTTTAAAGTGGGCCTCTTAGAGGCTAAAGCTCCTAACTCCTTTGCCCATTATAGAAGAGTGAGCTTCAAAGGATATAATGGTTAAGCTTCTACTTACACATGCTCATCAGTCTCAGACTTAGGTTTAAAGGAAGGCTTGGTCATTGAGGACCTAATTATTTTAGACCATTTTATGTCTCTAAATTATGGCATTATGTGTACAACATAGATCTATTGATTTCCAGGAGCCCTCTTGGTCATCACTACTATTATTGTTGACACTAGTGTTGAAGAAGGTAGAGGTGAACCTAATTAGGTATATGAAGCATCAATTTGGGTGATAGGTTAGTTGATGGCTAGGATGGATAGAGCTATGGTTGAAGGGATGGATACGAAAGGAATAGAAACTATAGTAGTGGGGGATAAATAAGGTAAAGTGGCACTAAGTAGACTACCATATGGGTGCATGAAAAGGAGTCTGATAGAAAGTAATTACACAAGAATGAATGTGGAGAAAATTAAATTAGGGTTGATAGAAACAATTGGTAATAACATCAAAGGAAAAATTCCTAAGGGTTGTGAAAAGATGACCCTTACCAGATGACTCACTAGTGAGAGGTACCTTTGATTTTAGCACTTACAAGCTTAGGACCCTATCCTATTGTAATTATTACTCATCCACCTCTTGTGTTGTATTAAATTTCAATGAAGGTTGTGCATCTTTGAGTGTTTGTATGGGCAGGGTTTGAGGTCTATCCCCCTTTGGTTTCATTTGATAGCATCATGTTTTTCTTCTAGTTTATGGAGCAATCATCTACTAGGGAAGAGGAGGGGGAGTTATGATAGATGTTAGGGATATTGAAGCCATTATTTCTTTTTCATTAGAAGAATCCAAGCAAATGATCTTGATATCTTCCCCTCATGTCTCTTGATTAACCTTTTGCAATTCAATAACTGATGCTTAAACTAGGGGAGTCTATTCCTCTTCCTCTCATGTAAGGGCATGCATTTCTTCTTATTCTTGTTGTTTATGTCCTCTAATAAGTGATGCCTTACATACCAATTATTCTTACTCATGTGGTTGGTATTGAGCCATGAGTGGACCTCAGGGATGTCCCTCTTCTACTAGTTATTGATATGGATTACCACTCTAGAAGTTGGAAGATATCCATCCTCTTAGTGGTGGGATCTTGAATTTTGACTCTTTGAGAATGAGAGAGGGTTCAACTTGTGTTACCATCAATAGGTCCTCACTTGAGCTTGTAGTCATTGCTCTTTATTTCACCTCTTCATCATCCTTGGCATTTAGAAATAAAAAAATCATGATCAAATGGCTCATGGTTATATGCAAGGCCAAGGGTGTGGATGTTTTGTTAGACTTTCCCTTGTGGTTCCCAATCCTTATGGGGGAGAGTGGGTAATGCATATGATTTCCTTAAATTTTGAGCTTCCCTAAACTACCTCTTTATGGTGTATTATATCCTCATAATAGTGATGTGGGAACCATGGAAGGTAGATTTATTATTATTTTTATCTCCTCATCAATACCATTCCATTTCTGGAAGGTGATTTCCTATTTATCTAACTTATTTGAAAAAACCTAGGAAGCTAAAGAGGATCCACCTTATGGCCAATAACCATGATGTAAATGTAGGATTTAATTTCCCCACATTTTCTTGTATATTTCCTACTTAGGTATTCCATGTCAATTAGATTTCCTACATTTGTGGATAGTCTTTCTTAGTTATGTAGTCATAGGAGTTTCTATTGACCTGTCATATGTTATAGTGATTATCTTACACCTCATTCATTATGAGGGTTACTCTATTGATCGATTATTATTAGATTGGGGAGTTACACTCTCTTTTGAGGCATCCTTGATAGCCTTTCATAGAGGAGTTACATCCACTCCTATTTGTACTTGTACTTCATACTGATTATCTATTCCAAATGTATTGAGTTAGAGCCATTAACTTTTTTATGTGCAAATTAGTCTTTATTTATATGTAATTTAAAGTTGTATGTGTTTGTCCAAATTTGGCCTTTATGAAAATCATGTCTTACATCAATTTTAGTGTACTTCCATAAACCAACAGATCTATGGCATCCCCACTATGGTATCAAAGCCACATTGGTATCACTAATGTCTAGTTTATTGCTACAATTAGTTTCAAATTTGAGATTATTCTTTTTACAATAAGTTTTATCTAGTTCTAGTTATTTTGGTATTGTTATTTGATGGTTTGGTTGTGGTTCTAGTTATATGTCAAGATAAATCCATTTTTAGGTTTACAAGGAGCTTTTAATGGCTCCTTTATAGTGTTTCTTAGCTCTATGAAGGATCTCCATGGCCCTCTTAACATCCTGCAGACCAGTAGAAAAATTAGACCACATTTTTTGATCTCTAGTGGAAGTTTGGCACCCCATAATCTCTATTTCAAGCCTAAAATAGAGTAAAAAGGCACCTTGACTAGCTGTAGACCCTAGGACAATGGTTTTTAGCCTCTACATGTAGCCTCAGATCTATGGGAGGCATTTTTGAAGGCTTTGACTATAAAAATCTCCCTTCAACCATTTTTTTGTACCTAGTGTCATAAAATACTATGTTTTTCTATCTGCAAATCTTTAGTAGCTACCCACAACCTTCCTAAACCTCCCAAAAATGTCTTAGTTTATATTTAGACTTGCATTTCTCCTTTGGTGGTACCCAAAATTAGGTAAACTTTTAGTAAAATAAGAAGCTAGGGTTTTCACACTTCATTTTGGTGCTTCTCTTTGGTGGGCCCACTTCAAATCCATCATAATGTTTCAAATTTGGATTTTCTTATATTTTTTTCTCATTTAATTTATCTTCATATGCTAAAATCAGACTTTATGATTTTATAAATTAAGTCATTTTTGAGAAATTAGCATTAAAGTCAATTTAAAGGTTTTTTAAGCCTTGTGTCTCCGCTTGACGAAGATGAAGGGTGAGGCTTGGGTTGGTAGGAGGCCAATTCATTTATACTGAATTCTATTGAGATTAGAGAACTACATAGTAACACTATAGTTACATTAGGGAGGGCTAATCACCATTCTAGGTTATACACCTTATATGTTTCTCCATTCTTGGTTATATACCTTGCATTAGGGAGAAATTCATGTGTTTCTCCTATTGCATTACTTACCCATCTAGATGGAGTTAGTAGGCTACGATATGAGCAGTTTGGTCATCTTGACTACCACTATCTTGAGTAGTTGAGTCAGCAAGACATGGTTACCATATTGCCTAGATTTAAATTCTCTAAGGGACTTTGCAAGGGTTGTGCCCTTGGAAAACATCCTGAAGATAAATTTGACAAAGGAAAAGCTAGGAGAGCTTTAATACCTCTTGAGTTAATTCATAGTGATTTCATGGGATAGTTTCCCCATCCTTGTTTTACCAAGACCAGATACATCCTCACATTCATTAATGACTTCTACAGATACACATGGGTCTATTTTCTTAGACAAAATTTTGAAGCATTTGATAATTCATGAGAATTCAAGGCTTTTACTGAGAAGCAATCTAAAAAGTGCATCAAAATCCTTTAAACATATAATAGGGGGAGTATGTCAACCAAAAATTTGACCAATTTTGTACCACAAAGGGGTTTAATCTTCAATGGATAGTACCATACACTCCTCAGTAGAATGGTGTAATATAACACAAGAATTGGTCCTTGAAGGAGATGGTAAACTGTATGGTTTAATTTAGATCATTGGCTCTAAAATTCTTGGTAGAGGCCATCAATTATGCATTCTACATTTAGAATTGGGTTCCTCATAAAGATTTAAAGGGCATCACTCCTTTTAAAACTTGACATAATAATAAATTAGAGGTGTAGCATTTTAAGATCCTTGGATCACTAATGATGGTGCACATTCCCAAAAATAATTACAAGGCTATGGAGGATCAATCCAAATCTTGCATCTTTGTTTGGTATCCAAATGAGGTCAAAGGTTATAGGATTCTCCACCCTATGACTCATCTATTGTTCATTAAGATAAGTGTTAGGTTTCAAGATATTCCCCTTAACTCTTTACTTGAAACTTCTTCATCTACATTAGTTTCACTCAGTTTTGATGAGCAATCCAAGAATTTAGATTATTCACAATAGGTTCCTAAGGAGAGGATTTTTTTTCTTCTTTTAATTCTGATAATGAGTGTGATAGAGAGTATGATAATGAGTAGAGTGATGGGGATTCATCCTCATCCACTTATAGGCATGTATTGGAGGATGAGGATTCAACACCCGAGTTACCAATTTCAAGCCCTCTTTGGGCTAGTAGACACTTCAAAGTGCAAGCACTTGGGAAAGGGATCTAGATGATGACAAATGTACACAAGTAGACTTTTAGAGTGGACCACATGCCTTCTTTACTTCTACAACTAATCTATAGAATTTATAAGAGGCATCATATATATTTGAGTGGGATAGAGCCATGTATGAGGAATATGATTCCTTTATTAGAAATCACACTTAGGATTTGATTTCACTTCCTAAGGGAAGGAAGATGGTTTGATGTCATTAGATATATCAGACTTAGTATGTTATAGATGGGTCTATTGACAAGTACAAGGCTACATTAATAGCTAAAGGTTTTTCATGTGTAGTTGACATCAACTACTCAAAGACCTTTGACCAGTAGCTAAGATGACTTTGATCAGAATTACACTTGTAGTGGCTGTCACACATGGTTGGAGTGTGCATCAGATGGATATGAAGAGTAAATTTCTTTATGGAGACCTTGAGGAGGAGATCTACATGGATCAACCACCTAGATTTATTCAATATTATTCTTTAGTGTACAAAATTAAGAAATCTATTTATGGCCTCAAATAGGCCCCTTAGGCCTGGTATGCTAAAATGGATTCCTTCCTTCTTACTTTAGGTTTCATCCAATACCACTTAGACCCTAATGTGTACTTCTTATGATAGGATGATTCATTATTGATATTGGTTTTGTATGTTGATGACCATTTGATCACCAAGAGTTCTTTGACTATCTTAGTAGTGAAGAAAACTCTTCAAGATAGATTTTCCATGACTGACTTAGGCCTATTGCACTACTTCCTTAGCATTGAGATCACTCAGACTGATTTAGAGATTTCACTTATATAGCCCAAGTACTCTCTTGATATTTTGGCAAATTTTCACATGGCTGACTATAATCCATATTCAACTCCATTCCTATTTGGAGTTAAGCTTGAGGATAACTATTTCACTCCATTAGTTGATGCTACCTTATATCGACAACTTGTTGGTAGCTTTATCTAATTGAGTCACACTAGACCCAACATCTCTTATGCCAACATCTCTTATGCCATTGGTATTATTTTAAGATTCATGCAGAATTCCCATAAGATGAAATAAAGAGAAAATAAGAGGATCTTGCACTACATTTAAGGTTCACATAGGCATGGTATACACTATAGGGTTTGTTTAGATTTTGACTTGGTTAGCTACATAAACTCAGATTGGGCTGGTGACACTAAGTGTGATAACTCCACTTTATGTTATAGTTTTTCACTAGGTTCATGCCCTTTGAGTTGGTTGATCAAGAGTAAGAATGCTATTACTTTATATTCCATAGAGGCATAGTAAAAGGGAGTTATTAATGTAATTAATAAGGCTATTTGACTTAAAGAATTATTTATGAGCTTGGTATCTAGATCAAGTGGCCTATATTCATATTTTGTGACAACCAAAGCACTATTTAGATCAACAAGAATCCATTCCTTCATCAGAGGAACAAACACATCAAGATTCACATACACTTCATTCAAGAGCTAATTCATGAGCAAGGCATTGAATTAGTATTTTACCAGTCTTTAGAGAAGTTTGCTAATATCTTCACTAAACCCTTCATTGAGAGTAAGTTCATTCATCTATGAGATCTTCTTGGGGTGTGGTCCAATTTGGCAACATCATCATCTTTAAGGGGCCTTCTAGCCTCTTTACTTCTTCATTTCTCTCTTTTGGGAAGAATTTTTTCCACTAGGTTTTCTCTTCTCTATATATGAGATATTGCATTGTACATGGGTACTTGATCAAGCCTAGTTATTAAACCCATTTTTGTATCATTACCTACCTAAGCTATGTTTATGGGGGGGTGTTTGTGTAGGATTTATTTTCCTTTCATTTTATTATATTTTTCCTACTCAGATATTCCATGTCATTTGGATTTCATATAGTTTTGGATAGTCTTGCTTAGGTGTGTAGTCATAGGAGATTTTATTGACCTGTCATATGTCATAGTGGTTATCTTATGCCTCATTCATTATGGGGGTTACTCTATTGATTGACTATTCTTAGACTAGGGAGTTACAATCTATTTTGAGGCATACTTGACCACCTTCATATAGTAATTAGATCCATTCCTATTTATACTTGTACTTCATACTGATTATCTATTTTTAATGTATTGAGTTGGAGCCATTAACTTTGTTATATGTAAATTAGTCTTTGTTTATTCATAATTTGTAGTTGTATGTGTTTGCCTAGATTAGGCCTTCATGTAAATTGTGTCTCACATCATTTCTAGTGTACCTCCATAAACCAACATATCCATAGCATCCTTGATACATGATGATAGTGTAGTTTGGGTATAGCTAGTAGTATCCCACATTAGCAAGTGTTCTAGTAATATTGGGTAAAATCCTAGCCAAATGTTGATTGTGAATGGCCATCTAGACCTAAGGGTAGAGATCATCAACAATCTTGGTGATGTTCTTTCCATATGAGTATATGTGTATAAAAGAGTAATAATCATAAATTTGGTTCTTGATAACATCTCGTTTGGGATCCCATGAGACCACATTGTGCCTATGTACCATTCCCATGACTGCATCTAATAGGTAAGACATCATGTGAAAGTTCCTCCCATGTGCCATACTATCTTTGTGTAGAATTTTATCATATAACTAGGTGTTATTTACTTCCCCCAATGCATAGGTTCACTCTGAAGTATTGAGCAGGTCTAGCAGGGGAACCCATTCTAGATGCAAGAAGTAGATACTTACGTGGCCAAAGAGTTTGTTTAATAGTGTCATGCCTATGAAAATACCCTTTCTAAATTGGTTGATGGGGATGGGATTATTATCATGTTCCTTCATGGTAAATGTTTCCCTTGGTAGAAGCCACCTTGCTAGTGCCCAATCCATGTTGTTGGCCTTCTTTTAAGTAACTATAATATGAAATTCAAATGTAACATTTGAGATAGTGAGACTCAAATACCTCATGAATGCATCCCATTAGATGTACCTGATGATTGTGTTATTTTTGATGTAGTGGAGGTAACCATCATCTGATATTCTTCCCTTGAAGAAGAGGCCTTGTAGAAAATCTATACATGACATAACCTTTAAATTAGTGGCTACATAATAAAGTGACCATCATTTGAATGGAAGCAGGTCTTTCACTATTTTTTTCTCCCAAACTATGATGTCTTCATCTAATGCAAATGAATCCACATTCTATATAGCTTCCAATAAGGCCAAGTAATTGGGATAATGGTCATCAAATACAATTACATCAAAAACTATGTCTAAGTACTCAGTAGAATCCTTGATGGAGAAGCTTGAGGGTGTTGAGGGTCAATTGTATAAATTGGATGACAATGCCATAGATATTTGATGGATGCTAGTATGCTTTAAGATTTTGAAAATGGCATGTACTAACTAGATTATGTGGATTGCAAATCATACTATTCATAATTAGGGCTTTTGAGATAGCATAAGGCATAAGTTTACTTGATATATTAAAAATTGAATGAGATTAACTTGGTTGGAGGATCAATGTTATAGCTTTCTACATTCATGTCTAGTTTATGCATCATTAATCACTAACATCTACGAGCTCATCACCTTCATTTAGTTCAAACTTGACCACCCTATCCTAGTGTAAATGCCATGTATGATGCTTTGTCATTTTGGGTGCTATGGTTTCATCTTTCCTCTTTTTTCATTTATCATTATGTGGACTAGTCAAGGGAAGTCAAACTTTGTCTTCAAGCCTAAAAGGCCCTAAAAAGTAGAATGTTTTTCAGAAAAAATCATTCTGAATGATTTTTTCCCAAAGCCTCCAATACAATAGTTATCGAAGACTAAGTATTTTTTGGAAAGATTGTGGTTTAGGTATAATTAGTCACATAGAAAGTTACCAAGGTGAAGCTTCTGAATGAGATTACTAAAATAAATCTTCCAAAGAGAAAGTTCCCAAAGAGAATTTTGGGATCATTCATGATCCAAATCACTTTAATTTGTTATGTTTTTGTTTAGTTTTATTTATGGGTTGGTTTCACCCATTGATGGTTGGTTTTGTAACCACCTTCTCCCTTCTATAAGCTTTATAAGCTTACCTATGTACAAAAACAAAATAATAGTTTTTATATTAAATATATTTTTATAATTTATCCTATATTCCTCTAATTTCTCCTAGCCTGTCAATGGTATCAAAGCATTGGTTTTTGAAGGAGGATCTGAATAATCCATTAAAGATTTTATGGCATAGCATAACAATTCCAAATTAAAAAAATGGTGCAAATGTGAAACATTTTAATCTTACTTAAAAAAGCAAAGAAGTATGGAAGGTAAAATTTGGTGCATTGCAAAACATTCCAATAGTGTGATCAAGGCAAAAATCCAAACCACGAGGCTTTTTTTCTAGTCAGGGTTCCAACAATTCGATTAATGCAAAAATCCAAACATAGTAAGTATATAATTAAACTAAAAATAGTCTATATGGTGACACTATGAAGAATTAGTGGCTTGTGGTAGAGACACCTAAAATACACTTGGTGTAAAATAAAATTCAAACTAGATTCAACATAATAACATACAACTAGTCCAAGGGGTACGATGGTGGAATAAGCCTTACATAATTAATTTGTATGATGGAAGAATAGAAAGCACATGAGATAGAGTTTGATCTTTTAAATTTATATGGAGACCATGCATTTCTTACATCTAAGTATTGATAATGGTAATTGATTTTTGATATTGGTATGTGGGACCTCTAAAAAGGTAGTGAGCCACTTTCTTTTTATTGTTTTATCTCTCTCAGATAATTTTTTTTAATGGAAAGTATTTTTTCTCATGGAAAAAACAATTGATTTTAACTATAAACATTTCTCTTAAAAGTATTTTAAATTCTCTTAGAACACTTGGAAAATCTTGTTTTGTTTAAAGCTTTGAAAGTAGGAAGTCTTGGGTTCAAAACCCATTGATGTATTTTTTGATCAAAAATTATTTTTGATATTATTTTTGTAATGGAGTAATAAGGGTAAATTCAATGATATAAGGGTGTAATAGGGGTTATAAGGTTCATTTTTTTACAATTCCTATGAAATTTTTTGTATCTAGAAACTATTTTTGAAGGTAAAGGCAAAACCTCAAAATAGTATTCCCCTGTATTGTTTTTGACTTGTTTCTTTAGCATCATGGCTAAAATTATGAGCCTCATTTCTGACACTAGATTCCTAAATCCTAAGAATTATAAAGAATAGTCAATAAACGTGGAAAACACATTAATCTTAAATGACTTGTGGGATGTTGTTTAAAAATAACCACCATTGCCCATTTAAGCCATAAAACTTGTATAATTTCACAAATGTGATAAGTGAGCTCTTGCATTGTTAAAATACACTTATAGTGCACAAGTCATCATTAATATAGAAGTTATAAAAAATAACGCATGGAAAGAACCAAAATCTCTAAAAGAATTGTGTGATAAATAACCTGATTACAAGAAAATTGATCTCCTTATGTAGTTACTTAACACTAAAATCATTGATGATGAAAATGTTTTAGAATATGTGTCATTCATTGAGAATTTGAAATAAGAATATGGCACTACTAAAGTAAAATTGATGATGAAATGCTCATTTCTATTGTTTTAAATGGTCTTAGCCCTATCTACAAGAATTTTTTGGAGATGCTATAGCTTAGTGATAAGCTTAACATATCTACTTTTGATTCCATTTGTGAGTTACTCACTCAATATGAGCGATAATTTATAAAGAATAAAGAAAAATCTATTGAGGCACACTATACCAAAATAGGTAATCCATTGCATGAGTCCTATAGAAGACACAAAGATAAATAGAGACACTCTAAGATGCAAACTTCCAAGCATAAGCATCATTCTAGTTCTTGAAAACATAAGTATCATTAAGGATCGATGTAGTTGGATAGGATGTGATCATGTTCTACTATAGTATGGGAATGATTAGGGTGTGGATCAGTCTAGGATGAATAGTATACCAATTCTAGTTGTGAAAGAGTCTACTTGATGACTCATAGTTGATCACTCTAGTTTTTATATACCCTTTTGGATCAAGGGGGAGTTTTTTGGGATCATTTATGATCCAAATAAATTTAATTTGTTATGTTTTTGTTTAGTTTTATTTACAAGTTGGTTTCACCCATTGATGGTTGGTTTTGTAACCACCTTCTCCCTTCTATAAGTTTTATAAGCTTACATATGTACAAGCATAAAATAATGGTGTTTATATTAAATATATTTTTATAATTGCTCCTATATTCCTCTAATTTTTCCTAACCTATCAGAGAAACTTTTTGAAGAAAATCCTTTGATGAAAAGTCTTCAAAGAAAAGTCATCATCTGGGACAAGGATTCTAAATGAAAGTTTTTGAAGACCAAAGTCCTAAAAAAAATCACCTAAAGAGAAATTTTTAAACGAAAAAAACTTTGAAAAAAAACTTATGAATAAAATCCTTCCAAAGATATTTTTTGGAGAAAATGATTTTGAAGAGCAAAAATTGCTTAAGAGAAACTTCTCTTAGAAAAGCTTTTGAAGACCAAAATGAGCTAAATGAAAACATTTAAAAGACCAAAAATTGATGAAAATAAACCTTCTATAATAAGCTAATAGGAATACCTATCATGAAAAACAATTCTTCCTTACTTTCCAATAATAGATTAGTTTGAATAAGTCCTTTCAAATGGAAACAAGTATACCCCAATGTGATTCAATGTTTAAAACATTGAGTTTATATAGATAATAATAAAAATAATAAATCTCAAAAACACATAAATACCCATATCAAATATTTATAATTTCTAACAACAAAGGGGGTCCACACTTATATAGGGTGGGGTGTGTTGAATACAAAAACAATAAAAACATTGTCTAGAATATATCTATGCTTAATTAATGGGTGAGTATTTCCATAATCCATTGATTTGTTAGAAAGTTTTTGGATAAAACCATGTATTAGTTTTTTTTACCAATGTTTTGGTTCATAATCCTTAAACCATCATTAGGTTTTTTTGACTAACATTTCAATTCCTATTCCATGAACCATCAATTCATATATCTATGCTGAATGAAACTAGTTTTCTCACTTCGTATAATTAAGGGAAGCAAGTGTTTGATTCTAAGAGCTAATGCTTTGGCTATGATTTTATAAGACACAATGAGTAAAGTGATGGGTCTCTAATTAGAAATTACCTCAAGGTAACCTACCTTGGGGATGAATTTGATATTGCCCTGATTGATGAGATGACCTAAAGAATTAGTCAATACCACTTTAGAATAAACTCTATGGAGATTAGGTCCAATAGTATCCCACAGGGTTTCATAGAATTCATAAGGAAAGTTATCAATACTTGGAGATTTTTAAGAGTCCATCTTCATAAAAACTTCCTTAAGGTCATTAATGCTAAGAGGTCTATCACAAGTAACTCTTTAAACTTATAAGAGTTTATAGGGGACCATAATAAGACATTAAGAGAGGGAAATCTCATGAGTAGGAGATGAAGGTTGTACCATAAAGACACCATGGTAGTGATGCATAAAGGATTGGAAGATATTTGAAAGTTTGGTAAGCCTATTTTAAGTACTTTTAATGGCTTTGATTTTGTTTGGAATTGGTTTTGACTAAAGGAGAGTAAAACATTCCTTGGTCACTTTGTCTCCTACCTTCAACCAATGTATCCTTACTTAGATTTGGGATCCTTTGGCCTTATAAGCCTCTAAAACCTAAAATTTATGTCTCCACATGGTGACTTGAGTTTAGAAATGTGATTTAAAATGTGCAACTTCTAATTCCTATGAAATTTTAAGGTATTCATAATTTGTAGAATTATGAATGCACCACCTAAAAATAGTTGTTTATTTCCCATAGATCCAAAGGAAGGAAGTAGTAAAAGATATAACATCAGACCACCACTCAATCCATCTAGTGTCCCTCATGGGTCTGGGAGCTAGGTTCCAAATCCTAGTGATATATTCAATAGTTTGATCATGATTGATATGGGAAGTGTTGAGGTAGAATTGGTAACCCTTAGGTTTAACCTAAGGAGAGGTCCTATGTATAGATAAATGGCATGGTGATCAGACAAGAAAGATTATAGAATTAAAGACACAAGTCTCCCATGAACATGAGCAAATAATAATAGATCTTGCTTAGTGAGCAGGGCATGATTAAGACATTTGAGGATTTGATCTTCTCTTTAATGGAAGTTGGACTATGTGAATCATGGGGGATTTGAATATATTATTATATGATGATTTGGGTTGAAGACCCCAAGTTTATTTCACATTTAAAATCAATATTTCCATTCTCTTACACATCATCTCATGAGAAGGTGACCTTATTCATCTTTTGTATATTTTATCATGTTGAATTCAACACAAATAATCTAATGTACATATGGGACGGAATCAACTAACCATCTCTAGATCAAGGTGAATTCCACAACATCATTTGAGGCATGCAAATTAATAAGGCCAATGATGTGATTATCAAAGTCAAAAAGAGTCTAGACTACCCAATAGGTGGGGTCAAAACCCCAGGATATGATATTTTGAGATAGGTCAGTTGCTAATAAGGTGATAACTCCTCTATGGCTAGACTCATGATATGTGGCCTATTAGAGGGCCCTAGGCTAGATAGTGTGAGCTACATATTGAATTAAAAATCTAGAAAATTTTAATTATTACATGCATAAAACATTCATTTGAGAAAAAAGATGATAATTATTCCTGACCATATACTTATGAGTTAGATTAGTGAGTTATCAAACATTATAGGAATAAAATATCATTGGGAAACATCTAAATTCATATCATTTTCCTTGGAGAGATCTGAGATGGCAGAAAACTAATTCAAAGCTGAGCCTAAAATAAAAAACTTCTCCAATCTTTAAGGGTTGTCTTTTATTTGGCACATAATCCCCATCTGCATAGGGAGAAGGACTACATGAGTGGTACATAATAGCCTTATAGTTGAGGATTACAAGCCCATGATTTAAATCTAAATCATTCACCCCTAAAAAGGGTTATGACAACGGAGCTATAGGAATGGGGGATGGGGAAGACACAAACTAAGTGATCACTCATGGGGATCAAGAAATGAGAGGTGAAAGTTTAACATATGATTGTGTTATGGCTTTGCTAAAAGGGGTTGAGGAACTTGGCCCCAATACGGGCTAGTAGATAGCTAGTTGAGGTATAACATTGCCATGGGTAGAAATATTTTTATTGTTAGAAATTATGGTCCACCCATCAAAAGATTTGGGTTTTGTCTTGGACCTAATTTTATCTTGAGGGACTAAAGGCATGGGGACCATTAGAGGGTATTTACTAATCTTTTGGTCTAAATTTTGGAGCTTGAAATAAGTGTTCTCAAGCTTAAAATAGATCATGCATTGGGAGAATTGATTATTGCCCACTTGAATATCGATGGTCTCTTTAAGATCTTTGGTGAGGTCTATTTCAACATAGACCCTTCTCTAAGTTTGTGTTACATATAACTTTGGTTTATCATGGTAGATAAAGTGGCCTAAAGTCTTGATAAGTTGGTTGACAAAGTTCCACATAGGAAGAGGTAAGCCTAAAAATTATACCCATATTAGGATTTTAGTCTTAGCTTATTCAAAGACTTGGAAGTCTCAAGATTAATGGGAAAAAATTAGGGTATTACAAATAAACCATGGTCCATGGTTAATAATGGATCTATAATGTGTAGAGTTTATGAAATAAAACAAAAATAAACCCTTAGTGAGGTTTTGGACTCCTAGTTTCACCCCATGGCATTGCCAATGGTTGTGAACCCATTATTTCAAAATCCTCTATAAAAGAACTCAACCCATAAAGTAAGCAATTGAATTAAAAGTTTCAAAATAAAGAATGCTTTATCAAAATCTAGTAAATATATAACCACATCTAGTATATAATCATTAAAATCAGAATCAATACCTCATGATAAACCTTCAAGACAAACTTTTAAGATTTTTTTAGTGTCATGGCTTCTCTAATTCCTATCAGTGGTACATGTATCAAAGATGTAGAAGGGGTGGTGATGACCATTTAATATAGGGGAAGGTGATAAACTACCCAAAGGGTGGATGGAAAGCCTGACTCAATGTAGTAAATACACTATAAATAACTACTACCTAGATTGGATAGATTGATAATGTGAAAAACATAAATGATCCATGCTCTCCTCTCTCCTCTCATTGAGAAACTAAAAAAAATTATTTTTGTATTACTAGCATCATTTATAGCTGTAGAGGGTTGGATAATTTGGATTTATTATCATATATACCAAGTGGTTCATCATATTGAGTTGGATAAGACCCAATAATCTTGAGTTCATGTATACACCCTAAATTGGTCAAGCAACCACACATATCATGTCTTTTCACAATCCTTTCATAGGAGATTCTAATTGGAGAATATGAGCTTTGCTCATATTTAGTTGTCTTTCATTTTAGTCATCTTGGTCTTGTATTCATGATCAAATCACCTTTTTTACTATTCCCATTCATCCCAATCCTTTCAAACACTCATTACACCTTAGCTAGGTTAGGATTTTTGTGCTCTTTCCATCCCCCTAGGTCCCTAGTTTGTAAGACAAGAGTACTGGAGTTGGACTATAGTGTTGGTGCAACTAGTGTCCACTTTTAGTGTTCTTGTCTAAGGTTATTTTGATCTCTAATAATCAATTTATTTTTCTTAATAAGTCCTAACCCCTTTCTTAGCTTCATCCTTAATTTTCCCAATGTTGGCCAAATGCAAATAAAGATTCTAAATTAAAAATAAAGAGTCTCCTATATAAATTACTACATAAGGCATTTTATATATGACACTTACTACTTTGGCATATTAGATAATAAAAATAGTCAATAGTATAACTCAGCATTTTGCATCACACATTAGAATTGCATACTTGATCAAGGGAAGGCCTAGGCAAAAATCATTCTTGCATCTACCATGCATGTTTATTATTTATGTTTCCTAAGGGAAAACTATATTTAATTTGAGACCCTAGCTTGAGGGTTAATGTAGGTAGCAATCAAGACAGTAGGGGTTCTAGATCATGTGATCATACTTCCCCTAACCCAATTTTTCCCCTTCATGATTTTGATGCATTTTTTATTTACATGTGTTTAGATAGATATAGGGTTTTAAGATTGAAATGGATCTATAGTGATCTCTATTGACTTATAACCTCTAAAGATTCATAGGAAGGGTCACATAGACATAATGAATAAAACACAAAAAATCTCAAGTCTCTTGAATAATAGTAGCAAGAGTAGACTACAATGCCAACGCCATAGTGTCCTATTTCAATGCTCTTATTCAATCAAAAAATGAAGACTAGATCATGATTTGTGATAGTTTCCTAGTCCTGCACCATAATTTCTAGCTCTTAAATCATTCATTTTAGTCCATTTTTCCAGATAAGTTTATCTCTCTCCCAATGCAATTAATTTTATTAAATTGTCAAAAACCTATAGTTGATTGTATTTTTCCCCTTATTGTAGACCCTTTATTGTTTAGGAGCTAGACCCTAGTTTTCCTAAAAATAATAAAACATTTGGTGAACTTGACTTATTTCAAATAAATCTAAAACTGTAGGTAGCCTTAGGGTTTTTCCTTCAAATTTTGTGCAAAAATTAAATTTCAAAAGTCTATTTATTGAATAATTTTTTTTTTGCATTTATCCTATTCCAAATTATTTTTTAGAATTTAAATTATTGCAATAATTTTCAAAAATTCTAAAACCTAGCCCAAAACCGTATATTTTTAAACTAGGTCCTCAAACCCTAAGCCTGCCTCCTTTACAATTTTTAGAAAAATATTTTAGAATTTTTACAAACTATTTGGAGTATCAAAAATATTTTCAAAATCTCAATATTAGTAGTTATTTTTGTCAAAAACTAAATTTCTAATTTCTAATTTTTGTATAAATTTTTGTGCATTTATCCTATTAAAAATTATTTTTAGAATTCAAATTATTGCCATAATTTTCAAAAAAATTAAAAACCTATCCCAAAACCCTAGATTTTAAAACTAATTCCTAAAACCCCAAGCCTTCCTTGTAATTTTTAGAAAAATATTTTGAATTTTTTGTAAATTGATTAGATTTTCAAAAAATTGATGTTAGTAGTTATCATTAAATTTATATGCTTAATAGTACTTTTGTACATTCTCTTTGGTGAAAGAAATAAAATGGACAATAAGGCACTTCTTCCTTCTCATCCCATAGATCAATTTATAATTTTTTCTCATAATTATGACAATGAATGGACAAATTTTCAAAATTGCACATTAACTAAAAATGTGGAAAATGATTTCATTTACAATGAAGATAATTACTATTATTGTAATGAGGAATATGATGATACATGTGAAAGTGATAGTGAAGATAAAGTAGATGAATCTTCTTCTCTCAAACCTATCTCTTTTATTCTATCTTATAAAGAAAATAATTTTGAAAAATGGGAAATATACTTTTCACCTCATTCTCCTATGTACAATACACCAAATTAATAAATTAGTCATGCACTTCAAATTGAACCTCTTATTGGTGATAATTTAATTCCATGTGAGCCTAATCTCTTTCTCTCTCTCTTTTTCTACTTCTATGTTCAAAATACAACAATATAAATGCAATAAAATCAAATTACTAATGCATAGCTCAAATGATGCATCTCATGTTCTCAACTCTACTTTATCAAAAAAATGTCTAAATGAAAACTCTTCTTCTCTTACTTCTCATATTAAAAATGAAAATAATGCATACACTCCATCCATGGATAACATAGATGCACATAATATTCCAATTTCACATGATAGTTTATTACATATTATAAAGGAATTAAATTCTTCTCTTTCACCTCTCCCAAACAATCATGGAAGTAATAATGACTATGATAGTTAACATGCAAATGAATATGAAAATGAGAGTGATTATGAATAATATTTCAATTCTGATAATGCATGGAAAAATGATGATTATTATGCACATAGTGAAGAATAAAATGCATCTCATACCTCTAACTCTTCTCTCATCTCTCCTCTCAAACATAATGCACTACCAAATGTTGTTTCCACCCCTATGTATGATTCTATTTCAAATAATGCACATGTTAATGATAACATCACATCTTCTACTCAATTAGAATGTGATTCACTAAAACATAAAGATACCAATGAATATCCTAAGCCACACCTACATAAATTAAAACCTAGTTCTCATTCTTCACCTAAAGAGAATGGTAGCCCACATCCCTCTAGTCATGTCCAAGTTACAATTAGTCTCAAGGTTCTAGTGAGCACACCCCCTCTTTATGATCTAATTACTAAATGTAGCATTTCTATGGCTAAAATTAATCATCAAATTCAATGATCAAATGAACCAATTCAAGATTCTAATATACCATCCCAGGATATTATTTCTTTGATGCATGTAGTAGGTGAATTAAAACATCAAGTAAATCTCCTTCCCTTGGAAAATAAGGCTTATAAGTCTTGGATGGATGCTAATGATTTACATGGTAACCCTCTTCTGAAGACATTCATAAAAGCTTCATTGCCTAAGCATTTTCATATACCATCATTGCCTCAATTTGATGGAATTGGAGATCCATTCATACACCTTCAATCCTTTAGAAAGGCTTTGCCATCTCATGTGAGTCCTTTGATTATATTGAAATTATTCTAATAAACATTAGTGGTGGAAACACATAATTGGTTCTTTCATCTACTCCCCATTGGATCCCTGCACACATATGCTGACTTAAAAGAGGCATTTCTCAAATATTACATAGCAAACATAGGCCCTCATGTTACATATGAGAAACTTGCCACATTACATCAGAATACTTTAGAGCCAGTTAGTGAGTATATCTTATGATTCAAGACTCACATGTTAATATTGATACTCAAACTAGTATAGCTAGGGATTCAACATATCGTTATTAAGGGGCTTCATCAACTTCTCCTTAAACATCTATTATATCAGATAGAGTCCTCTTTTAGGCACTTATGTTATACAGTTTTTTCCTTATAAAAGAAATTGGGATTGATTGAGGTAGATTCATTTGATCATATTACTCTAGATTTCATAGTAGTACTTACATCTATAGCTCTTAGCACACATCTACCATGTCCTAAAAAAGATAGGAGACCATAACTAGAAAAGTGACCAATTAAGAATAGAGAGATAGTCTCTAGATCGCAACCCATAGTATGCAATACAAAAAACAACAATAAGGCACCACTATAGTTTGATTCAAAGTGGAATAGACCATGTGTCATATTATCAACACTATTAGATATGAGGTTAATCACATTGCCTTATACTCATTGACAAGATCCACATCTCCTAAAAAATACGAAATCGACCCTTTTGTAACTATCATTGTATCTATGGACACAAAGATAATGATTGTTATGGACTCAGAGATTGCATTAATAGATGTGTTGATAATGGCATCATTGCATTTACACAGGGGGCACCGAGATCTCTTCCATTATGGAACCTTAAACCTCATTCTTCCATGACTAAGTCATCCCAAGACATTCCTTTATAGGAATCATTGATCACTAATCATGAGAATAATGTGGGTTTTAGGATAGAGCCTCATAGGAGATCTTCTATTCCACCTATTCAAAAGGTTTGGAAACTAGTACAATGAGAACAAGTTACATATAACAATGTAGTCTGTGAAGTACATAGCAGAGTTCTATATTATCTAGCAGAGTCATAGGCACCACAACATAATACCACTTAGGAGAAATATTCACTATGGCCAAAAATTTTAGGTCCTATCTCATGTCATAATCTGTTATATTTAAGATTAAATGAACCCACATCATAGAGTACTATCCAAAGAGATATTCACTTTGGCCATATTTTTAAGGACCTATTACATGTAACAACCCACTATGATTGAGATTAAATGAGCCCCCATCATATATTTTAGCTCCACCTTGATCTATTACTCAGTTATACACATCACAACAGAGGCCACAAGGTATACAATTAAAAATAGATGAGCCTTCTTTATAACACATAGTTTCTATGGCACTTCCAATAAAGTTACATTTTTTAGAATCTCCAAATACAACTATAGTTAGTACACAATAGATATTAACAGATACAGAGAATATTCCTACATAGTATGAGCAGTATGGGCACTTGTTCAGTTGGCAATTAGGGTTTAGATAGTGATATAACACAGAGTGATATGACACATATTCATACCAGTGTCACTTCATAGCTTCACTTAGTAAGATAATGATGGAGCCAAAGGTTTAGCTAGCCTTTGTATTCTTGAGCCACTCTCAAAGAATTAATACACACAACATGCTATCTTACATCCCCATATACTAACAACTAACATTCCTAATTCTTAATAACTATCTATAGCTAAAACTATCCTATCAAAATTTAGATCTTACCAAATCATATTTTTACCAACACTAAGCTAACTTAGTATATCCAAATAATTTTCCAATTACAAAATCAACAATATTTTTTTCTCACATATGATTACAAATCAAACCTACCATCAAACTTATCAACATATCATGAAAAATGAAATCACATATCCTAAGTACCATTTTACCAAACATATACAACCTTCAAAATCAATACCAGATCAACTATTTTTAAATCAAAAAATTACAATACCAATCTATTCTATAATCCATAACACAATATGCCTAAATCAAAATCAACTCAACATCCATATATATATATAGAATGAAGTTTTCAAAACATATACATCATATCAAGATATAATAAATCATGAATAGGCATCATGCCCTCACTCTCAGTCTCACTCTCTCCTCTAGTACTAGTCCCATAGTCTATCCTAGCACTTGATACCTCCTCGATCTCTCAAATGGCTCTTACACAAGTTATTTTTCTCTAGTAACCACCCATGCTCCTCACACAAGTCTAAATACCAGCTCTAAAGATCAATTTACTCATCCATAATCTACATACTCACTAATCCATAATTAGGTGGAGGCATCCTATGCCTATCTAGCTTAGCTCTTAGCTCATCTCTCTTTCCCACAACTCTAACATATGTGGCTATCACTATAGTAGATCTATCAAACAAATTAGAATAAACATTGGCTATCACTATCACTCACTCTATCAAACCCTCCTCCACTACATCATTAAAAACATAACATGTGAACTCTCAGAGTGTCAACTCAATGATGGTCTTTTAGAACCCATCATCTTCACCACCTACCTAGCTTGTGCTTCTCCTGCACACCTCCCACTCTACCTAAACATTAATTACAACACAACATTATATATACACTTTCAAATCAAACTAAAAAAACAAAAACTTGTAAAAATTTCAAATATAATTTCTACTTACCTCCCATCATCTAAATTGAAGCGAGATCCTCATACTCAACAGCATCCCCTCCATCAACAAGATATAATGGAGCCCACTGATGCCTCATATACTATGTGGTATATTCCTTTGAACATCCTACATCATATACCTTTGGAATATCTATAGCCACATATTGTGAATCTAAAGGTAATGGTGTTACTTCAGCCTCGATAAGCCTTACATGAGATCCCACCCTCATTGGTACTTGTGCATTCCTCACACATACCCATGTTATAAGGGGCACATCCTATGGTACCCCAAATTTTATAGTTATGTGCTCATATTGAAATAACTCATACACTCAAACCTAGTGGTCATGTAACCAATAATTAACCCTCATATATCATAACTACACTCCATCCTTGGGTTACCCAAGGAATCTTCTATAGGGCCTCCATATGATATCTCAAGCCACTAATCTATCTAAAACTCATATATAGTGATCTATCCCAAGAGATTTAATAACCAATGTACTCATCCACTACTCTCTAAATCATTATAGAGGTGCCCACCTCTCCTTTGGTAATCCTATCAGATACACAACTGCTATGTGCTCATAGCCTAATAATGCAATAAAGTATCCACACTCACACCACCACTGAATGCCTCTTGAGTAAAATAAAGATCTATGTATAAGTGGGAAATCATAGTCTTACCCTATGAAAACATAGTGCCATACACCTTTATACTCTGAATGATCCTATGCATCCTATATGTAATCGACACCCCACTCCTGTCCATAATAAAAAATGAAGCTAGTAACATAGCCAACCACTTCCATAGACACAAAACACTAGACTGTACTATAATTGATAGCAACACATCACTATCACTAACTCTTTGATGTATGTGTGAGAGCACATCAAAAAAATACAAGGATGCATGATCAATAAAATTATCACCCATGTCATCTTACAAAGTCACACATCATCCACTAACTAGCAAATACAAATTATGGTACACATCTTCTAGAGTAATCATAATCTCTCTAGTAGAAATCTATAAAGTATATGTGTCTATATTCCACCTCTCACATAAGGTGGTAATCAAATACCTATCCCACTGGATAATGCCTAGGTCACACACATGACCCAACCTTACTCTATCCATCACAACTCTCTCATCAATAGACAATGGCAATATCCTTAATGTCTTTATCACCTAACCTCTATATAACTCCCTCATCCGTACCTCACCCTACAAAACACCAAAAACTAGCATATATATTAGTCAACCTTAACAAGTAAATAACCAAGCTACACAATAATATATAACAAAGTAGAATCATAGAAAATTAGCCCTAGTGAACAAAAATGTTGTAGAAAGGAAAATAGTTTTAAACCCTAGATAGGAGGACTGACTCCTAGATAGTAGAACTAGAACTAGTGAAAATTGTCCTAGGCTACTTTAAATAGCTCAAATACATAAAAAATTGGTTTCCATATAGATAAAAATCATGTATTTTGGTTACTTAGTAGGATAACATCACCATCAGCCTCAATTTGGGCTACCAATCGCTCAAACTGGGTCACAACAGGTGCTCATCTCCTTGGCATATCTCTCACTCTAGAGCTCTAAATATCAAACTAAGTCAATATACAAATGAATCAAGAATCAATCCAATTTTATTATATCAAACAACTTTATCATCAAAAGAAAAATACCATTTTAACTATAAATTAAACCCCATAACTCCATTTTATAAACCATTTTATTCCATGGAATCATGATAATGATACCTTCAACATTACATGATCCTTGATTTATTGCTACTTCATTTTCATACTATAGAACACACACACACACACACACACACACACACACACACACACACACACACACACACACACACACACACACACACACACACACACACACACACACACACACACACACACACACACACACAGATACCTATTTAATATCCAAACATACAACTTGGTCCTAACCAATCAAAAATTCATTCAACTTTCAAACACCTCAGCCTAATCCATTAAACAAACTTTCAATCTCCTCACAACATGCCAACCTTATCTCTATTTACACCACTAGTCATCACTTTTGGCTCAACCTCCTCTATCATAGATCTCATCCCTCTCCCAAAAAGAGGGGCATCATTCTTACTATTCCTATTTCTACACTTACCCAATATGCCTATCAAGTCATATAGGTAGATACACCATGGTTCTTACACCTCTAATAGTCAAATTATTAGATTCAGCTCAGATCAGTCAAAATATATAGTGATTCAGATTACATGGGTCACTCAACATTATGTAGGACATTCAAAGGGATATACCTTTAGTTTATAGATACATAGACTATTTAGATACATTGTTTTATATTATATATATTCATAGTGACTTTGATACAAATTTAGACTCAAATACTAGATTTAGGGTCATGTACATTACTACACATCTCACACATAAAACTTCATACAACATGGCATAGTTACATGACCAGATAGTAGATTGCAGGCATAGTGCAGAGCATAATGTTTGGATCTCTAGTTATACACATAAGGAATGGAATGATAGGTCATACCACATATGGTTATATAGATTACTAGATTATAGACATGAATCACTCACATACCAAATTTAGGGGCATGGCACAGACATTCATGTTCTTCATCATCCAAGATTATATAGAATAGAATGGAAAAAAATGCCATTCTCTTCTCACACATTTACCATAGTTTCAGATTACACCTAGCTATACCTAGGTTTTCACCAAGATTGACTACACAATCATCTACAGTGGTTGGCCCATTATATTACTCAGACCTAGACTACATGATTTTATGCAGGACAAATGATAGACATTAGTTTTGAGCTTATAAACATTTTTTAGTTCTAGTGTAGATTATTCAAAGTGGGGGCATGATATATTTTGCTCTTCACAACATATAGATTATATACACACATTCTATATTACATGAGTTTATATGGGACAAAGGGTGGACATTAGTTTTGGGCCTCTAAGCATTTCTCATTATAGTTAGATTTAGCATAGCGGCCAAGCATTTCCCTCCTTCTCCATGTTATATAGATTTCACTTCTAGGTTTAGTATAGGGGGCATCCATTTCAAGGATTATTTCCTTTTCCAGGCACTATTTGGCTCTCTATCCACTTCCTTAGCTAGGAAGTGAGTTGGACCCTTTTGCAACACATTCATCTCCACGTAGGTAGGTTCAAGTTCACATTTTATTTTCTTTCATTTACTCTAGTACTTCATTTCATTACATCACTAGATTAAAAGGGGGGTAAATTTATACACCTAAATTGGTCAAGAAACCACACATATCATGTCTTTTCACAGTCCTTTCATAACAGACTCTGACTGAAGAATATGAACTTTGTTCACATTTATCCATGTCTTTCATTTTAGTCATATTGGTCTTGTATTCATGCTTGAATCACCTTTTTTATTATTCCCAATCATATTAATCCTTTCAAATAGTTATTTCACTTTAGCTAGGTCTTTTATGTGCTCTTTCCATCCCCTAGGTCCTTAGCTTGTAGGACATGAGCATTAGAATTGGACTATAACACTAGTGCTACTAGTGTCCACTTTCAATGGTCTTGTCCATGATAATTTTGAGCTCCAACAGTTAGTTTATTTCACTTAATAAGTCCCAACCCCTTTTTTAGATTCATCCTAAAGTTTCCTAATGTTGGCCGAATGCAAATAAAGCTCCCAAATTTGAAATAAATAATCTTCTATATAAAGGACTACACAAGGCATTTTATATCTAGCACTTACTACTTTGGCACATTAGATAATAAAAATCAATTAATAATATAGCTCAGCATTTTGCATCACATATTAGAATTGCATGCTTGATCAAGGAAGGGCCTAGGTGAAATTAATTCTTGCATATATCATGCACATTGATTATGCATGTTCCCAAAGGGAAAACTACATTTGATCTAAGACCCTAGCTTGAGGGTTAATGTAGGTAGTGATCAAGATAGTAGGGATTCTAGATTGTGCGATCATACTTCCCCTAACCCAATTTTTACCCCTCATAATTTTGATGTATTTTTTGTTTTCATGTGTGTAGATAGATACAGGGTTTGGATATTGAAATAGATATACAATGAGCTCTGTTGACTTCTATCCTCCAAAACTTCATAGTTAGGGTCACAAAAACATAGTGAATAAAACCCATAAATCTCAAGTCTCTTGAACAATAGCATCAAAAGTGGACTACAACACTGGTACTGGTGTCTTATTTTGGTACTCTTATCCAATAAAAAAATGAAGACTAGATCCAGATTTGTGATAGTGTCCTGATATTGCACGATAATTTATAGCTCTTGAATCATTCATTTCAGTCTATTTTTATAGATAATTTTATCTCTCTCCCTATGTAATTAGTTTGATTAAATTGTCCAAAAATTATATTTTACTATATTTTATTAGATTTTCCCCCTTATTCTAGACCTTTTATTGTTTAGGAGCTAGACCCTAGTTTTCCCAAAAATAATAAAATAGTTCACACTGCATTATCCCATTTGTATAGGTTCACACTAGAGATCCATGGTGGTGGTATTGGTATGGTGACTCTATTAAATTTTTGGGCATATGAACATATTATATTAGTGTAACCAATTGGTGGTCCCCTTCCTAGATTGTCCCACCCATTATTGTTTATTAATTAGTGGGTATTCCCTTGTGGTAGACTTCATACCATAATGGAATACTAGACTATGTTGGATAGGCTTACTCTTGATTATATTGTATGGCATTCCTATAAGACTTTTATTGGGTGGCCTGAGGATGGTCATGAGTTATAGAGAGTTTGTCTTATCATGTGATTGATTGATCAGTTTCCTAGAGTGTATGAGTTATTTTAGTATGATTGAGTGACATGATAGTTTAGGATCAAGTAGGGTGTGCCCTCGACACCATACCCATGACATTGCACACTATAGAGTGGTCACATGACACATGATAGGTTGATACTGACTGCTATAGATTTAACCCTACACTTAGGTGATGAGCGAGACCCCATGATTCCCCTATCAAAAAAAAATGATGCATGTTATTCTAATGGGTATGTGTAGTGGTAGGATGGAACTTGATGGCATTTATTGTTCCTTATTAGATTTGTAGCTCTAGGTTCCATTCTTACAACATAGGGTGGTGGAGAGATAGGTGGTGATGGAGGAAATGATGATCTAATAAAACCAACACTAGTTGATGAGGAATCTATTACATCCACATGTGAGTATCTTAGTTTTGATTTTTTGTATTTGAGTTTTCTATAAAATTATTAGGTTTTATACTTCACTAACTGATGTATTATCTCAAATGTGTGTAGGTAACTAGGAGTGGTTGAGCATGGTAGATCAATAAATTCAAGCCATTACTTATAGTATGCCAATAGACATAGCTAGAGATGGATTTATATAGAGATTTATTGATATTGCTAGTGCATACACACCATTATTTTATCTGATTATGAGAGTTGTGGCAGCATACCATATGACAAACATAAATCATGAGGAGTTGCACATGGAGGTAGATAGCTGGGACATCCTAGATTAGAGTTCTAATAAGATCATATAAAAACTTATTAATTGATAATATTATTTACAATGAGATCATGAGGAGATAGTGTGATGGCTAGGTGCTTATGAGGAAAGAGTACATGTGATTTCACATGCATGGGGCCCACAGTTTGATCCTGGTGCATCCACCTTTAGAGGTATTAATTTTATGGATGTTGATAGTGATGAGGAGTATACCCTGGGGGATATGCCCCTATTTATGATTGATGTGTTTATTTATAAAACAATTATATTAGTACATATGTATATGACATTGTTTACATGGATTTGTGTTGGTATCTAATATAGTTACATTGCTTTATTTTTTGTTGATTATTATATGATTTGTTAATTATTTTTAACTTTCATGGTATATGTTACGGATATGGTAAAATGTATAAAAAATATTTTAATTTAATGAAATGATTTTATGATTTAAATAATAAAGTACTCATTGTATGTAATGAAACCCTGTAAGAAATAAGAATGATTTACTATAATGATCATGTGGTAAAGTAACCATCAGTTTTGCTTCTGTAGTTAATTCTATTAGAATTGTAGGCATAATTGGTGAATTTGTAAGAAAATATTTAGGAATCTAAATCTATGGTGTAGGTACATCCAATCCATGAATTCTTCTATCCAAGACATGATCAACCAATGGTTCCTTGGTAGGATTAGTGTGGAAGTGATTAGTCCTAATAGAGAGCAAACTAGGAGGACCTATATTAGTGGGCCTCCTCTACGAAGGTTGATGGACCATGTTTTACTTAGAAGGATTAGCATGGGATGGATTGAACCTATTATATGTGCCTCTAGAATAAGTATGTGAATGAGTTATGGATGCCTCTTTTTAAAATTCAATAATTCCCTAATTTACTATGTAAAATTTTCCTCAAGGGAAAAAAACTCATTATCTCGATGACCATTAATACCATGATAAGTGAAAAAGTTGTGTCCTTTTACCTTATCAAATCTATTAGGTGGGTAATGTGAATTAGGAGTGAGTTTGATTAATTTTTTATCCAAAAAATTTCATAATATATCATGTGGTCTATATTGCTACCAATCAAACTGAAGAGGTTAGCATCTTGTGGTGTTATTTGGTCTAACTATGGAAGGTACTTGAAAAACATGTCCTTTCCTTTGTTCAATTCTTTAACTGTTGGTGATTTTATAGGTTTTGGTGTTTTGTCACTTTATTTTTAAGTGTTTCATGATATTTTATAACTTTTTTATCTTCCCTTGAAACATGAGTCTTAGCATGCTTGGTTGGTGATGGAAAAATAGGTAACTAAGTTTGTGTATTGGTTAGAGAAAATGCATATTTATGCACATACCTATATAAAGTCTCAATTAAAGAAAATTTCTTATGAAATGATCTCTATCTAAGTGGGGAGAGAAGGCCCTTGCTAAATATAAATTTTACATCTAAATTTGAGGGTGTAAATTTTAAGGAATATAAAGCATCCTTAAATTGAATAACATAGTCTTGTAGAGATTCATTCTCATTTTGGGTCAATGTTTAAAAATGTTCTAATGATAAATTAAGTAGAGTAAATTGGTTAAAATGTGATAGAAACACATCCTAAATCTTATTATAAGTCGATAAGGAACCATTTGAAAGGATATAAAACCAATGAAGAGCCCCTTTTGTTAAAGTGCAATGGAAAGATTTTAATAACAAGCTTCCATTTTGGGCCCAATGTCTAAAGGTGTGTATATATTATTTAAAATTAATAGTAGGACCCCCTTGACTATAAAATAAGGATAAATTGGGTATGATAAATTTTTGTGGATAAGGATATATAAACACATGTCTAGCAATAGGTTGTCCTGATAATGTATGCTCCTAAAAAAGAGCCTCGTGAGAAGAAACCTATAAATTAAGAGTATTGACTTGTTATTATAAATATCCCATGGTGGTCATAATAGATAACATATCATTAGGAGAGGTTGAAGTTTATGTTAGAGGTTTTAAAATATCATTCACATGAAACATAGGGATGGTAGGATCTGTATCACTCTTGAGAGAAGAATCATCACATGGGTTTGTAATATTTGGTAAAGGAGTACCCATGGTTAAATAGGTAAGTATGTCATGACTTATAATATAATTTACATTACAAGATGGTACTTCAGTTTGAATTTGGTTATTTTCAATAGGAATTGGTGAAATAATTTCACTTGTAAACATTTGTTCTTATTTAGTAAAAAATGCAAAATAGGGAAGAAAGATACATTTGGCACTTCATTTGAAATATCATGGGTGGGGGGTGAACCTATAATTTTAATTTTCAATCAATAGAGGAAGAAATAATTGAATTCTTTTTTTGATTTTCTTGGATTTATATGATTTAGGATTTAAATGAGATACATCAAGTGGAGTTTGAACTTTTGTGTATCCCTAAAGAATGCAAGTTTTGTAAGTATTTCCTTGAGATTTTAATTATCACTCTAATTTTTCCATTCAAGAAATAAATGGTGAGAGATAATACATGTATTTTACTTATTACATACTGGAGGGCAAAAACAACTTAGATTGGGTGTGTTTGAATCATGCAAAGAAGACATGATATTTTCAACACTAGTATTATTTGGAGGTGAATACATACTTGATTTTGTCAATATTTTCATTATGAGATAAATTGGAGGAACATTTAACCTCATTGAGTTTGTAAACATTAGAAGGGGAAATCTCAAATTCAATTGTTAAGATAACCAAAGAGGGTGTAGATGCAATAATTAGATTTTCAACACTAGGAATAATATCATTTTGCGTGCTTATTGGTTCTTGAGACTCCTTAACATTGTAAATCAAAGGATTAGGAGAATGATGTTCAAAATAGCCAAGAGGAATATCATTATATTCATATCCATAAGAGTAAATATCATTTTTGATAGCTTGGTCATTGAGATTTGTATTTGCATCACTTATTCTTACATTGTCCTAATTATAAGGAAATGCAAGGGTTTTAGCCCATTTTTTTTGTTCTATAAGATCCTCATATGAAATACATTGATCATCAGGTACATTAAAAATAAGATCAAAGGGATGGGGCTTTTTTGGTTGAGTTTCCTTTGGATGGCCATGAAGTATGGAATCCATAAAGAGGTGATCTTTTAAGAAAATTTTGCAATGCACAACTAGGAGAGCCAAAACATAAGAATAGTTAAAAATTATAAACTAGGCCTACATAAGCATAAATCAGATCTAAAAAATAAAATTCAAAAAGATGAAATGGAATTTTAACAAATGTAAAAACCCTAGTTTACAAAATAGGGTTTTGGTTCAATAAATAGAGTCTAGGTTCACCAAATGTTTTATGTGCTTTAGGAGTTTTACAAGATAATACATTGGAAAATAAAATTATTTAAATGGAATGTCACTATTTAGATTTACACTAAAACATAGTCAATATCATATGCAATAAATAAAAAACAACAAATGGATAAAGAGTGTATCTGATTTAATGTTCTATTCTAGATCATGGTAGTGGTTAGGAGTCATCATAGGACTATGTTTAAGGTCTAAATTTCATTCATTCTATGTTTTAACTATTTTTTATCTTCAAATAGTAGCAGTGATATGGGATAGTAACATTGACACTTATGTCTATATCTAATGCTAGTGTCCAATGAGAAATATACATAAGTGTGACCTCAAATTCAAACTAGAATTGTGTTATCCCCTATGTAATATTTTTATGTTTCAACTTATGTTTGCATGTGTGCTAGATCTAGTTAATAAACCAACCATAGTTATTTTGTATTGTACCTATTTCAACCTACTAAAAAGGGTTTAATAACATGATTCAAGCTAGCCATAGCAACTTTGATGTTGCTAAGTGTTGCCTATAGAGCCAATACTACTAAGAGGGCCTCAGACTCGCATGTAGTTCTACCTCCTATGCATATGTATGGAATTGTAATAATAAGACTATTTCTCTATCTCCTAGTAACCCTTGGTATAAGTGATTCAATAGTATATTTGAACTTTTAAATTCTTCAAATATTTAAAATAGTGTTGTAGTGCAATTTGATAGCTTGAAATAGAAAATACTTTCTTATTACGGAGTTGCCTTATCAAATTGGAAGGCCTATTAATTATACCATAGCCTTTTTATATAATAACCTTTTGAATTTGAATTATAACATAATGACATGCAAAAATATGACCATAAGATGGGAAAAGAGGCATAAAGAATAGTCACAATGTGAAATATATGTCAAAAGATAAAAATATAGGATTGGATAGTTGTGTCAAACCTAGACACTAACATCGATGCTAGTGCCCAAGATGAATGAAAGTGTCCAGGGTATAAAAACATTAATATAACAAGCACAACAATTAGGGGTCTCTAGTATACACTAAATTAGGATAAGCAAATATTACACACTAGCCCAAAGGGTAGGTAAATCAAGTGAAATAAGATGGAACTGAAGAGGTCCCTACGAGACTGCATCACTAGGTATCTAATTCTTAGTAAATAGGTATATGCATATAAGAATAATAGTAATATGTGTACTTATACCAAAATGGGTCTCTAAAATAGGAAATTATCATTAACATAGTAGTATTTTGAGAAGCTTGACACCATATGCCCACTAACCCATTTTTCCCATAGATATTATGAATATAAACAATTAGGGTTTTGAAGATAGAGATCACTTGTTTGTGAACTGTTCTTATACGCAGCAAGTATGGAATGAGATCCTCAATATTTGGGGTATTATATGGGTTCATCAAAAAAGTGTGGAACTATCTTTTAAAAGTTGGTATTGTCCCTCTCAGAATCCTGATGTTCTTTTTTTTTGGAAATTAACTCTTCCACATATTTGGTGGGGTATATGGAAAGAAAGAAACAATAAAATTTTTAGAAGTAAAGAACTTCTAGGATGGGTGGTGGGTCAGAACATTATAAGATCAATAAAGGGGAATTTATCATCACAAAGGGATCCCAATCCAACCTTTCAAATTGATAATCCCTTAAGATTAGAAAGGCCTAATGTGAAAACTGAAAATCCAAGATTAGGTGTTAAATGGAATGTCCCCCCTTATGGATGGATCAAAGGAAACTTTGATGGAGCTACCAAAGGGAACCCAGGAAAAGAAAGATGTGGAGGAGTCTTGAGAGATCATGTGGGAAACGTAATTGATGCTATTGCTATTCCTATTGGTAAGTCGAATTGTCATATTGCTGAAGCTTCTACAACCCTTCAAACCATTAAATTAGCTATTGAATCGGGATATTCTAAATTATGGCTGGAAGGTGACTCCCTAAATATCATTAATATCTTAAATAACAAAAATTTAGTTTCATGGTCCATAGAGGCAATGGTGATGGAGATGAAAACCTTAATTCAAAAATTTGAGAAAGTAACTATAACCCATACTTACCGTGAAGCCAATGGGGTTGCTGATTGGATAGCAAATCATGCAGTTTGAACAAGACACAAGGTGAGGTGGCAGGATTCATTAAATAAGAATGTGGATCTTGGAGCGCTCATCAATTATGATGAAATTCATTCAAAGGAGGGAAAGATCTGCTTGGAATAGAAAATCAATGATTTAGCGGAGTGGCCTTATGGAGGAAGGATTACATCCATTAAACAGAAATATTTAGGAGAACGTGAAGTGGGTTCTGTATGTGCCAAAAAATAGGTGATTTTCATTACAAGTTGATAATAGTTGGTCTCATTGCTTAGTATTCAGTGTTTGGGTGTTACTAGATATTAGTATGGTTCACAATATGAAAGGAGAACCAAGGAAGTAGGAACTTAAAAATTGTAAAGATTGGAAAGCAAAACAAGATGTCTGGAAGATCCTTCAGAGAGGGAAGGTTGTGAGCTACCTAGAATAGCTACATGGTTTAAAACCCCATATAATGATGACTTTTTTCAAAAATTGGGTTGACGATAGGGTAACCCTCCATGGCATCACGATGAATCTCACCGAGGAATTCATAGCAGAGGTCACAGGGCTTCCAATGGAGGGAATAAAATTTTCAAAGCAGACTAGCATTTCTAATGAGGCATTTAGCAAATTCCCAAAGACGGATGTTGAGGAGCAGTAGCTATAAAAGAGTGGGGATTTTTTTGACCTAGAGCAGATTAAAGGAATCTAGAGAGACGTCTTATGTTGCATCTGTGAGTATTTCATACTTGATGGAAGAAGCAAAAGAGTCCATAAATTTCCCTCTGTGTTTCTTAATCATTTTAGGCACAAAGTCAGAATATCCTTTCCCTTTTATCTTCACTTCCCACTGCTATAAAGTCTGTTCACTCACAGAAAAAAGGAGTCTCATCCTATATTGCATGAGGGATTAATTCTAATAATTGAAGGCTTTTGAAAAAACAAGGCCATTGTCCTGAATCCTTATTTGGATAAAAATAAGGACTCACAGGATAAGAAGAATGAAACAGTAAAGGGGAAAGAAAAAGTGAAACCCAAAATCCCTAGCTTCAAAAAATAGATTGTTGATGAGGAAACAGAGTGGGAAAGCACTGAAAGTTCTGAGGAGGAGAGTATGGAGGAAGAGGAAGGAACATAAAGTGGGGATTCTAGCTCCAGCGAGGAAGGAGAAGATAAAGGTAAGAATGAGAAATAAGGGGTCACTATAGAGGAAAAAACTAAAAATAATAACTATGATCTTGAGGAAAATCAGTAAGTGCTAGGGGAAATTGAAAAAGATTTGGATGTTCTATTTGAGGATCCTACTTCAAAAATAGAGAAGGAACATCTAGTTAAGGATGCCAATCAAGCAATGAAAATGGAAGATCAAGTAAAGGATGATCTTATCCATAATGAAAGCCCTGTTGAAACTAAGGAATAGAAATGAATGGAAAGGGAGGATCATACGAAAAAGGATGAAGACAATCCAAAAGAGAACATAGAAGATTTAAGTGATATAGGGCAGAATGATGGGAGGCACCCCTTTATGACCTCGGCCAAATGCAAAGCAGATGCTATCCTTCAATTTGACTCATGGATGTATAAGGAGATAATGAGCCTCAAGAAGAAAATGGAAATATTGGAATGAAATCAGGAAGCAAATCGGAATAAAATCAATAATATGGAAAAGTAGATGAGGGATATCCCTATAAAACTTAAAGAGTATGAGAACAATCTAAGGGAACTCATTAAGGAAAGTAGAATGAAGATGGAGGAGGTAACCTCTAGCATATGTGCAGCTACTGTAAACATTGGAAAATGAGCAAATGAGGAAATTAAATCCTTGGAGGGGCCTAACAAGAGAACCAGATAGAGCTCAAGGAAGAAGGAAATGCAAGAGGGTGCTACGGTGGCAGCTATATCTTTACAGGAAACTGTTGTGATTGGAAAGGAAGTAGTAAAGATGATTTTGGAACTAGAAGAGTAGTATCTTTGAGTTCTTTCTATCCTGGTTCTTTAAGTTGGATGTAATAACTGGTTCCATTTTCTGGTTTTTTATTTTCTTATCAAACCAAAGTTTCTAGGTCTCTATAAAACCTGGGGTCTGACTATTGATGTTCTTCAATGGTGGTTTTAGGTCCCTGTAAAACCTATTTTCGATACTTCTTAGAAGTAGGTTATAGGTTTCACCTGTGGACTTTATTGTTATATCCTTCATCCTTTGTTTCAGGGTTTTGGGGTCCCTTCAAAACTTGTTTTTACCTTAATCTAAAACAACTAGGGTTTTGATATTTGACAAGGAATGATAGTCCATGACCCAAATTTAAATGAATTAGGGTGAAGGCAACATAGAAGCCAAAGTCATCTAGGTTATTACATCTAGTTTTAATAGGTATTTAGTATTAGACACCTATGTCCAAGTCAAATAATAGCATTGACATAACCATCTTAGTCAATGTAAATGTTTGAAACTACAAAGGTACAATCTCTAAAATTATGTGACTAGTCCAAAATCTAGATCTAGTCTAATTTATACCTATTCTAGATCTAGATCTATATTGGCATCAAAAATAAGTATTTTTATTTTATTATCATTTTAATATCTAACATAGATGTACTTTCCATTTTAGGATATCTCAACACAATAAATTTAATATATGTTTTATTTGAGTGTTTGAAATTAATTAGCCTATTTTATAGATATTATACCATCCTTGTGCCCTAGGTTATCTCTACCCCTATATCCTTAGATTCCCCATATCTATATTTTAGGGTTAAACATTTACTAAACCTAATATTTTATCATCATTCTTGCCTAAGCATACCATATCGGATGTTTCTTACCTACTTTGTCTTAATATTTGTGTTTTTTATTTCTCTTATCATGGATGATATTGATTGATTTGATGATTATGATTACAAAACTCTCAAAATTTCTATCAAATAAGGGGTAAAAATTGATTACTCTTGTATTCTTCTAAATGTTAAAGCATCTAATCTCAAATCTTTGAATGGTGGAAACTACCATCCCTATAATCAAGTCCATGATCCCACCATTTTAAGAGATGAGTTGATCCATCTTAAGTAATATAAATATCCTTTAACATTATTCCATACACCACCATCATATGAATTTTTCCTTTGATATTTGCTAAAATATGGATAGAAAGGGCAAGGATTGGGTAAAAATGAACAGGGTATAACCCACCCTATATCTATTAAATATAATAAAAATTGAAAAGTATTAGGATTTTTAGAAGAATACATAAGTTACTAACAAAACAAATCATCTTATCGTTCCTTTCATGCACATTCTATCACAAAAGTGGGTGCATATGACCAAGATGTTTCTTTATATGATCGTCAAAAGTTCGAACAGATACATAAATAAATTGTGATTGATTTACAAATTGATTATAATGGGGATATTCATTCAGTTAAATTAATTCAATCCCACATAATTCCCACATTTCCAAATAATATCCCTATTATCAAGGGTGATGATTCTTTTTCCCCTTCAATTGACATTGAAAATCTGTGAAGGGTTAAACAAGACATCATGGCATATTTAACAATTAATTTTGCCATACCAAAAGAGGTACCTTTACCAAACCTCCCTCTAATACCAATTATTATATCTTTAAAAAATGTGAATGAACCAAGCTCTTCAAATGATATACCAAAGGTACCACAATTCATAGATCCAATACCATTACTAAAATATCCTAAATTCAGTGATTTAGAACTTGTAATTGTTATCCATGAGTACGATGATATTCATATGCATATATTCAAGAGAGGTGTTAGATTATAATCAATTATAACACTTATTCCAAACACCACCATTCCCATGGAGTATCTTATTTATATGATGAGAAATATTGGGGATTTTAAAAAACAAGTTTCTAAACTTCAAATGCAAATGGATTTTGATAATACTAATGAAAATGTTACCTCATTGAATAATCAACCTCTTGCACAATGTATAATTTAATATTGTTACAAGATTTTGAACTACTATATTTACCTCTTCTTTTGAGTCATAAGGACTGATTCAACCACATGAGTAATTGTGTATATTAGTTTGGTCAATAGGCAAAAGATGACAAACTATTGCTAAAAGTATTCCATATGAGAATTTTTTATGAGACTCATTATTGGTTCTATAGCCTACCAAAAAATTTCCTTAACCACTTACATAATTATAAAATGCATTCTTCATGACTTTCAATATCCATGAGGTGCCAAAACTTACACTAGAACATTTGCATAATTTCAAACAATGTAATGATTAATCCCCTCAAGATTATACCATTTGATTCAAAAGTACATCATATGAGCTAGGAATTACAATTCATTTTTAGTAGAGGTCTTATTTTTGCATTGAAAGAAATAACATTGCATAATAGTATGATTCATTTACCCATTGATATGTTCATAGATATAATTCATTCATACTTAATCCAAAGGAGCTTAATATATCACCTTCTAAATACCAAAGTTTTATTCCTCAAACAAAGAGGGAGATGAATTACCAAGTAAACATTATGAACAAAAATTTGGTGTTCCTAATCTTTATATTGGAGATTCACAAAATTTACTCAATATGGGACCAATCAAATGTCCTCATCCTATGCACACACCCCAAGGTGAAAAATCTAAAAATCATCCATGCCAAAAATATTTGACAAACATTATTCATGGGTGGTGCTTATTTTTGGCATAACCATATTGATCCCACGCAAATAAAAACTACTTGAAATATAAGACTTTTATAATAGATTGTCTTTGATCTAAAAGACTTACAAAGCAAAGAAAGTTGGATATACTCCCTGGGCAACATAAAATTACCAATTTTTTATGGTCCTAAACTGATTCAAACATGGGTTTGGGTTATGCCATAAATATCTCCATATGCATTTACACTGGGAACTTTTTGGTTATATCAAATGGAAGTAAAAATTGAAAAAAATCAGTAATGTATTTATTTTTCTCATGAAGGAAAATGGATCCATATCCAAAATGATAGCCATTGGTTCTACTACACATGTAAAACACAAGGAAGAACATACCATACACCATTTCCACTTGTCCAACCATTATTCAAATAATGTAAAGGATCCAATTTAAGGTTGTAAGGCTTTACATATTCTGAAAATACCCCCCAAAAAAACTTCAAAAATGCAAAAATATGTTCAACATTTACATATTATATTAGCTCCTTGGCATATACGTTATTGGTTCTTGATTTAACTATTTTGGGAATTAATGTAAAACCCTAAGTAGATAAAGAGTTGAGTATATAAATTAGGGAATAAAATACTATAGTATCAACAATCACTGATTTATACAATAATTATTTTGTTTTCTTAGCTTATAAATAGTAATGAATTACAAAGGAGATACTTACCTAGAAAATAAGACTAAAACAAACAAGTGGTAGGCTAGAAACTAATGCAAGAATAATGTAGAGTGTCAACACTTAGAAATAAGTGTGAAAACCCTCCTTAGATAATAACACGATCCTCTTTACCAATACTACACTATGCTAATAACCTTCTATGTTATGTTATTAACCCTATACAAATAAAAAAGTGGAATCTAGGGTAGACTTTTGCTCTATTCTAGGAATCTTATGCCTACATTACTGAGACTTAGATCATCATCTATGATTTGTTTTAATTGATTTCACTAGGGAACCTTAAGCCTCCATGCTTCCTAGGTTTTTGAAAAACACAAGTGTAATAAGGGTGGTATTAGTAGGGAAGGTTGAATGTGACCTCAATACCCCATGTGATGAATGTTGCCTACATATCAATACCTCAAAAGGGGATCAAGCTTGATGTAGTTATCCCAATATAAGTTCTTTTACAAGTGAGAGTGATGTTAGTATGCCTGAGTATGAATGCCAATTTGAATGCTTTGATTGTGGCTTGAAACTAGAAATATGAGTAAAACTATGCTCTGGGATACTATAGATGAATTTATGAAAACATAAGGGTAAATAGGGATCAATGACCTTAATTTGCATAATTGTTTATGAGCTTGTTCATGAAAATTTCCATCTAAAATATGAATGAATGAGAGTGGTATTTATATATTGTTTTGATGTTTTTTTAGGACATGAAATGAGTCTAATCCAAAATTAGGATGATTTGAGGAATTGAAAAATATCTTTTGATGGAAAAAGAAGATAAGGTTTAATAGTGTTGCCACTTTTACCAATAGTGCATTGCACTATAGGTCCAAGGGGATGCACTTTTGTCCAGGTGGTTGTCATGTGTGTGTGTAAGGATCTAGGATGCCTAGGAGATAGATTAATATAAATTTTAAAATATTTGGGCATGGGATGAGTGTGTATATAAGTTGGAAAAGGATCAAAAGAGGCCCTAATATAGGTCTCAATTTGATCTAAGGATAGGGTGGTATCAAGCAATACTCATTGCATTAAATGGCATTTTAGATGTCTACATTTACCACCATTTAATCTAAAAATTTAGTAAAGTGAAATGAATAGGATAAAGGAAAGAGAATGTAGCTATACTTACCTAAGAGGTGAAACTTATGAATGTGGATATGAGTCTACTAGCTATACTCCAATGTGTGTCTTGCAAATGCAATATGTATGAATCGGTCCTTACTTAAGAAACATCAAAAGTAAAGACAAAATTGAGTAAATGTGTGTGTGTGTGTGTGTGTGTGTGTGTGTGTGTGTGTGTGTGTGTGTGAGAGAGAGAGAGAGAGAGAGAGAGAGAGGAATGAATACACCTCATTGGGTACATGAACTAATGAAAAAGCTTGATGGCATCGTCTATGTGTGTCTATGGTGATCAAAGTGGTAAATATCTAGGATTGGGATGATTCCTTTACAAATCCCAATGTGTGGGTGTATTAAGAACTCAATATATCCTTTAATCCATCATTACCCACCCCTATTTGGTGGATCATAATCTATGAATAGTTTGGATTATATTGATGAATTATCCAACCCTCTCATATAGGTGGCTCAAGAACTCAAGTAGTTTATAAATTCATCATTAAATACTCATGTGTAGTAGATGCATTTAAAACTCATACTATGTGATGTAACTAAAATTTTTAATATATCTCTATGCCACTCAAAACTCTAAAATGTCAAAATGACTCTGGGCCACTTGAGAATGCCAATCACTATAGACATAATCAGGAATCAATCTGGGGTGATCTTGATGAAAAACTAGTGTATATGGTGTTTAGAGTATATAATATGGATAATGACATCGATTTGTCATTTCATATAATAAAATTGGTGCCAAATTGAACATATGGGAATAATGTGCCATGCACATGCCCCTAATTCTGATATTTATGCATATGGATTCTAGACTAAGTCATAATAATTTGTGCTTATGTATATTTAAAACCAAAAATGGAATGATCATGCCACACATGATGCCACCAATATGAGAAAACCTATGTAATCTCATGTAAAAATTGAGTATATACTAAACATATCTAATAATCTACGATTGAAATTATGCAAATCTAAACTATAACAACTATGCCTTTCTGACAATTCCAAAATCTCCTATGTTTGAGGTTATTAGAAAATAACATGGTGGGTGGACTATAACACACTAAAATTCTAGTAGTGTAATGTGCTATTATCTAAAAGTGTTGTTTATGAGGGAAAATAAGACTAATTTGTATTTGACTATATTTCACTATATTTTCTTGAGTTTGCATGCTAAAAATATGTTATGATTGCACTATGATGTCTTGATATCTATGACAAAACCTTGTGATTGCAACCTCATTTTAGGGGAGTTGTTGAACATTTTCAGTAAATTTCCTCAAAATAAAATCTATGCATCATGTGTGTTAGACTAAAATATATGATATTTTCATGATAAAATAATATAATGTGTATACATGACATCAAAATGTAAAATAATTTGAGTATAAGTTGGTAATGTATGATGTATGTTATATATAACATTTTCAAGATAGATATAACAATGTAAGAATGTATATTAACAATAAATTAGAATATAATCTGAGTAAACTACCTAGGGGGATGGGGCATGATGTCCATCAAGGCACCCAAGGAGGAAGGGGAGATGCATGAGGTCCCTCATGGCATCACAAATTGGATGTGAATGTAACAAGTAAGAGATAAGTGTCATGATTATGATGCATACTTGAAAGTATACATACAAACACATAAGGAATTCAAAGTAGGCCAAGGGGCCATAATACAAGGGATATGGGCACATGCCACTAAGTTTGAGAAAAAACATACATATAATAACATGTTTAAATGTCCACATACACAAAAAGAAAGCAGGATTGGCTTAGATTCACATGGAAGGACATGTTCAAATTTCCACATACACAATCAAGAAGCACACACAAGGACATGGGCACATGTCCAAAGCATACACACAATGATAGGAATTGGCTTAGATCCATAGAACAATGGCATATTCAAATGCCCTTGAATGGATGTAGAAGCAAAGAGATACAATCAAATCTAAACTAGTAAATTTATAAATGAAAGTATGTATAATCATGTGGTACATATACATATAATCTCAAAGATGTACATAAGTTGATTCTATAGTAATAGTAGTTGGTAAAAAATTAGTGTAGTATAGGATGATCAATATCAAGATATAATCAATACTAAATCTATGATGTTGATTATAGAAAGATATAACCTAGCAAATCAAAAGTTGTGTGTATGATGCCCTGAATGGGCTGATATGTCAATGTTGAATATGTATTTATGTGTATGTGTCCCTAAATGGGTAGATAGTAGAAAATCTAGATTTGTGTAGAAGACCAGAGTCTTGTCATATTTTATAAACACTTTATAGGAATAAGTGAATCATGTATGAATGATAAAACTGACTATACTAGCATATATAACATATGTAGTACCTAGAAAATAGAAGGAATGTAAACATGGAAATGCATACAATCTAAAATTTGTATTTTTTTAGCAATATTTGAATGTTTTTATATTTTTGAACACATTATATTTTTTTTGTGTTTTGGGAGTATAATCTATGTATAAGAAACATGAAAATAGAACTATATGCAAAGAGAAATATAAAGAAACTATATATAAGTAATAATGGAAGTAAATAAGATTATCTACAAATGAAATGTAGTGACTCTAATGATGTAAGAGAACATCCACATGATGTGTATAATCAAATGGTAGATTTGGTGGGAGGTCATCTAATGTTAGATACAAAATCTTCCCAAACTTGAATAAATCATCATAATTTTAATAATAATACCTTTCTATCTCCATAAGTATATCCTTATACTTGGCATTAGTTTGGATTTTGTGCATTCAGATGATGATTTACTATGTAAGAAAACTCATGTGTGGTCCTAGGTTAGACCACATTTGACCACTAGATGTCTATATGAAATTTGTTATTTTCATTTGGGCCATCATGTAAAATATGAACTATATGTCCTTCATAACTAAAATTCAAACATATGTCTATCTGATCAACTATGGCATCCATTGCCTATAACCATATACTGTCAGGTGTAACTCGTATGTGAGTGCCTATCTTCATGACAAAAATTAATGTGTTGGCCACCTTAGGGACACATGAAATTAGTAGTGTTATATGCATTAAAGAGTATTGATAATTTATAACATGTTGTAACTCCATCTCTTGGTGCCTTATGTGTTGTAAGAATGCCAAAGTTCAAGTGTTGGGATCAAAATCCTCATTTACAACAACATTAGGGATGTATTGGTCCTTGAAAAAATACCTAATATTTAATGGATCATTCTTATAATATTGAGGTCGATGTATATTCCATCATGGTTCCATTAATGGTGGAGGTAGAGGCTATGTAATTTGGATGGTACCCTTAGCTTTGAGTTTTTCAATTTTTATTGTAATGTTGAGAATGTATCTATATCATGTCTGATAGTCCTATGAAAGAGATAAAAGGGTATATCATCCTACTATGACAATATACTAATGTATCTATAGCAAAATGTGGGTAATGATATCAATCATTTATCAAGTAATATCTATAAAATAAGTTGTGGTCAATACTATGTACTACCTATCTAAATCGGGATATTTGGGTCAATATCCATAGATGTAACCATATGTACTAAGTGTATAGAAGAATATGCCTCTAACTTTTAGTGATTGTTTGAGCCTATATTTATGGTATTTTGAACTAGTGGTGATTCTTATGTAGGGAAATGTATGATTTCTTTACAATCATCTCTATACTTTATAAGGCCTACTAGTGTGAAGTTCAATCTGCATAAATAATCATCAATGTTCATGGGTGCTATATTATCATCTATGGTATTATAGGAATATGTATTTGAGTTTTTTATGTATATTTCCTCTAATTTAACAAGTGATGGTAACTATGATGTGAATATCTAATCATTCATCATGGTTGGGGGGAACTATGTTATAGGAGGGTTATTCTCCATCATGGGTGAAGGTAATTTATTATAGGAAGATCTTCAATGGGCGTAGGAATAACGATACTATATCACCCAACCTTATATGTATGTATATGCTTTATAGGAATCATGTGAGGTAGGGACTCTATGAGAATATGAGATGTCCCATATAAATAAATACTCAAGGTAATAGGCTCAATGACTCTAAAATATTTGAATGGTTGATTATCAACTAGACAAGTATTTAGATATTTATATACACATCATATTTTCAAACTTTTTATTGATTACTAATACTTTGTATCTTGTAGGAACTCATTGAGTGTCAATCTCTCTGAGTGTATGCCTTAAGGGGTATACCGAGAAAGTGGTGGGCTGACCATTAGTTATTTTTAAGATTATTGTCCCTTTTACCACTTACCATCTACACACTTGTCTCCTAAAACTATTTACCTTAAGCTTATTCTTCTCAGTCATACCCATTCTAGTCATTTTCTTCTTTCTATCATCATTTTCTTGGCTTAATTACCTTTTGGATAGTTAGATATACTAGGTTAATTAGGTTAAACTTGTATAGTTTAGGGGTATTTTTATCTCTTTGAATTTGTTAACCCTTCGGCCGACCTAGTTCAGTCCTAGTAAAATGTCCCCAAATACATACAGGGTCGATTGGATCGACCCTGTACAACTGACTTTTTCAAGAGGATTTAGGGAGAGATCCACCTATATATACAAGATCATTTCCAACCATTTTCAAGAATAGAAGTGAAGAATAATAAGTGTGAATGAGCATCTATTTATTGGCTATTATACTTGAGGAATAAAGCTTAGGGTTTCATACTTTATTTGGAGATACAGATCTTATCTTGTGCAGAAGTCTTTTGGATGCATAGATAGGTTGTGTAGCCTAGAGATGACTTATCTTTATTATCCTTACATACCACAACAATATCTTATAAAGCACCTTGTCCAAAGGAGATATTGAGGCACGATGAGTTCATCTTCAAGGCAAGTACTCCTATCTTTATTTCTTCTTTGTAAGAGTAGATAGATAATGCAGTTGTGCTTCTATTCCCATGCATTAGGATTTTGTATACATTGGCATGAGTATATGTCTTCTATGTATGTTTAGTTTAGTTTTTTTTAAACCCCCATTTTGTGCCACAAGCTTTGGTGTGCACTAGATTAGATTTACTTTCTTATTTATTTAAATAGGTGAACATTAAACCTTGGGACTATTTTAGGGTTATTGCATGATTATGTTAGATGGTAGGATTTAAAACCCTACCTTAAATGATTTATTGTGATAATTAATCCCCTAATAAGGTCTATTAGATCCTCATATTGGTCATGATCCCATTTAATAAAGGTGTTCTCAATCAGAAGTGTAGGTATGCTCTAGCTTCTCTGAGCTAGGATTAATTTATAGACATGATGAATTTTTTATTACATACATTCTAGTGAACCTAACGTGAGACTAACCCTTGTAAGATTTATTTCACTTTCTTTCATTATTTTTATCATATATCTGTCATATTGGATTGACTCTATCAACCTAATTCTAATCTATGTGCATAGGTTTTCAAGAACATGTAACTAGATCAATTCAAACAACCTAGTATAGGTTTCCAGACTTCTAGTTCAGACTACTAGCTCAACCCAGTCAACCCTATACACTTTTAGGAATCTAGATTTATTTACTAGGTCAAATTAGTTGACCCTATACATTTTAGGCACTTATCAGTAGGATTTTACAAAGCTTGATTGACTTAGTCGAGCCAGTTAGTAGAGTTTCCAAGTATATTCCAAGGTTTTTGACTTGAAATAGTCATTCTCAGCATCTCTAATCCACCAAGGTTCCTTTTTATCACTCTATCTCTTTTTTTATTTCTTTCTTTTCATAATTTCTAATCTTCAAAACTACCCCTGCATAGTCAAATAGATCGACCCTATCAACCTAGTTCTATGTTTTGTGTGTCATCTAAAGATATAGGTTGACCCTAGTCAACATTGTTCATTTTCAAACCTTATTTCTATAGTATAGGTTCAACCATGTTGACACTATTCTATATTTTATGTATATAGTGTCAACACTATACCTTGTTTTAAGTTGAATTAATCTCTATATGCTAGTAATTAGTTCACGCCTTTCTTTTCTTGTTGCTTTCATGTTTAGAATAGTTCACATAATCTAATTAGGGGGTTTTTAATTAACCATTTAGTTTCACTATTTATATTTTATGCACACATAGCCAAATCATAAGATATAAACAAGAACTTTAACATTTGACTACCCAAGGCCAACCTAATTAGATTTCATCACCAGGGGGGAAGTTGACTTGATACTCTAGTAAAGTATAAAGCATGGTTAATGGTATATTATAGCTAAGCACTTGACACCCTTATCGATATGATGTGAAAAATGAGGGGGTAGGCCCCAATACCAAGCCTATATTATTGCCACTATAGTCCCTTTTAGCCCAAACTACTTGAAACCATCCTCGATTTCTATTTATTTCTTTGCTTATAGCCAACTTCCCATCACATTTAAAATCATATTAGTAATAATATAATAAACTTATTAGGTTGACCAATTAGTTAGCTCTTTAATTTTGAAGTTGATTGCATGCTCTTTGCTCAATTATGTGTGTAAAAACTTGTGTTAACTAGTGTAAGTATAAGGTTATGTATTATGTGCTTCAATTGGATTGGCTAGTGTTGATCCAATTGACTGATTTTTTCCCTTGAGTTCTTACTTTCCTATATTAGCTACAAAAAATTTCTTGTTTTAGTTCTCAACTTGTTACAAACATTATTTTCTTTCCTATTTATTGTACTAGGTTGATATAGTCAACCCTATACCTTTTTCTAGCATATGTGTAATGTACAAGATCAACTAGTAAACCTTATACTATCTACATCCCCTTTTACCTCTTTTTAAATCTCTTGTTCATTATACTAGATCAACCTAGTCAACTCTGTACTATTTTTTAGTATTTATTCCTATGCTAGGTCAACCCAATTGACCCTACACTATTTTAGTCACTTTTTGTCTCTTTTCTTTCTCATCTTTCTTCCTTTCCCTGCATCATAAAATATATGCTTAATAATGACACTAAGTTGTATTCAATAGATAAGATAAACATTACCAATCCTCATAGGGTCTCCCATAGATAGATTAGGGCTCTTCTCTTGGATGCTAGTAACATTCATATTGACACTCACACAACAAACTATGGGACCCCTCCTAATACCTCTTTGCAACATAATTCTCCTCTTTTCTTAGAGGACCAACCTGAGTTAGAGTATACTCCCAAAATGCTCTTCTTTATCTCTAAATTTCCTCAACATCGAGGAAAGGATCCTTCTACCATCTACAATCTTATGATTAATGGTCAAGTTGAAGAGTCTCATTAACCTACTACTACATTGTCAAATGGATTTGGGGGTACCAATTTCTTTGATTCTCAACCTCTTCCTTTGTTTATGACCCCTTCTCATACCATGATCTCTTCATCTTTAACTTCTTCCACCTCCATGCCTAGTATCTTAACTAACATGGCAAGTTTTACATCTAGTGGGCCTCTCTTAAGATCCACTATCTTTAATCCATCTATTAGTGATTCATTTTATACCCAAGGAAATAATTATTCTAGTGATTCTTCCTCTCAACCATTCACTAGTCCATCTTTTGCTACACAAGCAAATTTTGCCACTAGTGCATCACATTCTCATAATTCCTCTCAAGCTCCTATCAACACCAATAGTGGTACCCAACCCACTAATACTAACACTAATTCCAACCCTAATTATTTTACTAATGCTAATAAAACACATTAACTATTATTATAAACACATAATCAAATTAATATATTTCAACCTCATAACACAAATCAAATGATGAGAATGCAAAACCACCTTCTTCATCTTCAATCTCATCCTCAACCAATAGCTTGGGGCATGCATAACTAGTATGTTTCCCCTCTTCCTCTTAGATATTATCAAGGAAATATCATTCCTCAACATCTTTTAATCAACAAAACCATCAAACATCTAAAAAATTATCCTCTCACTACTCAAATTTCTAACATTGACATATGAGGTATAACACCTATAATTTTGTATAATGGATCAATCGATCCTACCCTCGATCTTAAGACATTTGGAAATATTTATAAGGATCAGGTCAAATTAAACACTTTTTTCCTACCAAGTTCCTTGATAAAACCCTCATAGGTGATGCCTTGGATTGGTACAACCAAGTTAGACCACACTCCATTACTAGTTTATAGGATTTATTGAATGCTTTAGTGAAAGAATTCCAAACTAGTGATCTTCCCAAAAACACTTTGGCCCATTTCATAAATTATAAACAAATAAAAAATTAAACCACTCAAGACTTTGTTAAAATATGGAGACTTTGTCAAATAAATGTGAACATAACATGGTCAATGACAATCTTTTCCATCTCTTTACCAATTTCCTCTTTTCTAAATTATAATATTGAGTCTGCACTCTCTCTCCATATACCTTGGTGGAGGATATTAACCAAGCTAAACATTAATATTTCATAATGCATCAATTCAATCGACCCCAACCTTTTTTAGGTCCTCATATATTTCTAAATAACAAAACCCACAATATTACCAATGATGGTGTTACAAATTCTTATGACACGATCACAATGTCCAAGCTATCGGTCCTAACCAATCTTTGAAACCATATCCCCCTTATCAAAAATATACTAATCCTCATTTCTCTTCAATAAATAACATCAAAGTTTATATCTAATTTTTTTAATCATCTACCTGAGCCTATTCCATGAGAGATTGACCCTACTTGTCCTATGAAATGTTGGTATGATGTTAACAAGTTTTTTTGGTTTCATGCTAGGTGGGGTCATTCTCATGAGACCTATAGACAACTTTGTAATTTAGATATGAATTTTCTTATTGGTCTTGATTTTTATCATGATTTCATAATTAACATGCATCAACAAGCTTATGATAATGCTCTCAAAGACTACAAAACACATGACAAAACTTAATCCTTGAATCAAGCAACTGCTCATTTGGCTATCTACAAAGACCCTCTCCTTAATCATCAACTAATTAAAACAACCAAGATAAGCCCACCCCTTCCACAAATAATGTAAAAAGTCTTGTTGGCCCCACTTATAAAGAGAATGTGGTTAGCATGACTAATATGTAAAGGGTGGTGGATTTCATTGATTTGTAGCCTATCTACACTCCTCCATCTCAAAAATATTGTGTTATCCAAGATTATTCTTCAACTCATTTAGATGATTTGGGTCAAGAAGTTATTATAACCTTTGATGATCTAATTTATGATTCTCCTTTTGATAACACTTCCCATTATATTTATACCACTCTTCCATCATCTTATAATACTAATGATAATCAAGCTTATAATAACACTTATTTTACCATTTCTCCATATCAACTTGAACCAACTACTTCATCATCACAGCATGATTTATAACCTTATCCCAAACCTTCTCATTCTTATCAACATAAATTTCAATAAACTTTAGTTCCTCCTTCCAAAACCTTCTTAACCATTATTCACCTATATCTAACAACCTTATTATGGATTATGATGAGTGGGATCCCATTGCATAATTCACTAATCTCACATCCCAAATTATATTCCTTGAGCTTATGAGGACTTATCCACATCATAGAAATCATCTTTTGTAGTTACTATTCAAGATGAATGATCCCCATCCTCCTCTAGTAGGATGTGAGGTAGCTTTACCTAAATCCAAGGATGGTATATTACAACAATATGAAGGGATGTCCATCAACATTGATGAAACTTTCAATACTTCTCTTTCTTTAAAATTTTGTATAGCCTCTATGATTCCTGATGATATTCTACTTCATGTAAATGATCCTCCCTTATTTATTAGTGTCTAAATATGTGATATCCAAGTTAAGTGTGCATTGATTAATGAGGGTTATAGTACATGTGTTATTTCTCTCAATTTCATTAAGACTCTTGGGTATTCAAATGCAATCTCAAGTCTACATGTAACACCTACCAAGGATATGATAGAAGGAAAATGCCTCCTCTAGGTTGTATGTGGCTCCCCAATATTATCCCACCTATCACTATTTGTGTGAAGGCGATGATCTTTAAATTTCCTCTTTCTTATAACATCTTGATTGGTAGGCCATGGACTCACTACATGAGAGTTATTGCTTCTTCTACCTACCAATGCATTAAATTCCGTCATAATGGAGCCATTTACATGATTCAAAGTGACACTAACCCTTGGAATTTTGAACAATTACAAGATCATGGTATCTTCAAGATCCCTACTCTTAATCCTTTTCCAAGCATTCCATTTGTGAGTCTTAACATCTCAAATTTATTATTAATTCAACCCACAGTTATAATGGGCATATTAAACTCATTGGGAAAATTCCTTCTAACCTCTTAGATTTCAATGATGATGAACCCAGTGAGATTAACTTAAAGATAAAAAATTTTGATCTCTCACCTCATCTCACCTCCCAACTTCCTGCTTCCTTTCAACCTCACTCTCATAAGCCTCCTTCCGATGACATTCCCATAGTCTTGACCATGACTAGGCATTCTATTCACCATAATTCATCAAATGGTAAGGTCATCCCTACTCACATCATTGACCTTCACACTCTAAATTATGATGATGGTTTTTACTTAGATGATCCATTGTTAGGAGGTCTTGTAAAAGCCCATGATGCTATGATTATCCATTATCATTGTTATTTACTTTAGTTTTTTCATGCATCTCATTATTTTGCTTCACTTATAATTCCTAATTTTTGTTTTTTTCCCTTCATCATAGGGTAGAGATAGTGTCAAAACCTCCAATTTTTTGAGGAGCCATGTAGGACTATGCTCATAGATCATTTTATGACTGGGACTTACCATTTTACTAGGTACCATGACCCTCACAACTAGTTTACCCCTAATGTTAGTGAGACTCTCTTTAGACCTTCTATAATCCTACTCATCCCTTAGTAGAGCTTACTATATTTGAGCCTATTTTTTATCCTACTATTATTGAGCCTACCCTTGTTTTTTATTCTATTACTCCTTTCATTGAGCCTAGTTCCATTTCTTCCTCATCATCACCCTCCCTTGGTGATGTTTTGCTTCCTTTGCCTAAGATGGTGTTGTTACCCATAAAATGGGATGATGAGTCTTGCCCTCTTCTTCCACTCTTATTGTACCTCCTTTCATGAGTGATTATACTAAAACCACTTACAAACATATCTATTTCTTTCATGGGATAGATAATCATTCTTCCACCCATTGTCATAAGTTGTGATAATATATTGATACATTTCATCCTTTTTCTAATCATAAAACAAAGCCATACCTCCCTCAAAGGTACTTATTAAATATTTACCCAAGTATGGTGAGGTATATTGTTTATGGCATCTTTGTGGCACCCATCATATTGATCATTACTTCATCCTTCAACAACATCTTAAAGATCACCTTTTATCCATTCATAAACCGTATACCACTCCTCCCATAGGTCATCCCTACAATAACCCTCCTCCTTCTTCTCCCATGGCTCCACCTCCTATGGTTCCATTGGCTCTTTTGGTCCCTTCACCATCATATATTCCACCACCCCTAATTCTTTCACCCATGGACCTTCCCTCACCCATGGATCCTTCTCCACCAGTGATTCCTACATCTCCCATAGAGCCTACTCCCATGAATTCTTCTAACCATACCTTAAATAATTTTCCTCCTTAGCATGATACATCAAGAATTCCTAATTTTTTGTAAAGGAGATTAGAAGAGAAGTATTTGCCTAGTATTCATTGAATATTGGTGAGACATTAGCAGGAGTTCATCTTCACCTTAATAGAGATTTATCCAATGTCTTGGATAATGTGTGTAAATAGATTTATCATTATTTATGATCACATGCATGGTGCCTTTTACATTTTCATTTGGGTTGGATGTGTGCTCCAATCTTATCTCTATCTATCTATTATTTCATTTGAAAATGTGTCAATTTTTTCCTTATCATATATGGTGATCTTACTTGTACTATTTATTTCTTATCTTATCATTTATATTTCACATATGATTGTCTTTATTTATCATTGATTTCTCTCTCTTTATTGAGTTTTTCTCAAAAATATTTTCTTTCCTCTTCATGATTGTTTGCTTTATTATCTCCATTTTTCATAGTTAATTATTATTGTGACTTGGTTATACAAAACAAGTTCCCTTTGGTCATTATCTCCCTTTTACCATGTGATCAGTTAGTAAACAATCCTACTCATTACTATCTTCTTACACCGGTCCACTTTTTGGATCTCATTTTTCCCTTCTTCCTTTTTCATAAACTAAGCACATACACAATTGAGACTTGAGATCACATGCTAGTTCATTATCAAGCATAAGTGTCTTAGTCAGTCATTATCTTTGGTTACTTAGATTCTTGTAGCCTTAGCTTAAATCTCATTCGTGTGTATCACTACATCTCTCATGTTTGGTTATTTCAAATCTATATGGATGAAGAATCTTTAAAAAAAATCCATAAAACATTAAAATCCAAATCATTTACACAAAAGGCAATGATACAAAAAAGAAAAATTATTATTAAAAATCCCATTACACTAAAAGACATGATTCAAAGAACATTTCCTTCTTCTAGTCAAAGTTCAAACTCCACAATTGTCCTCATGATAGATCCAAGGTCCTTTGGGGTATGGTAGGCTAGTAGATTAGAAGAGGAGAATAAAAAAGATCTTTTAGTACTACCTACTTTATCACACAAGTACCCAATCTTCATAGTAGACCGATGGCTCTATAAGGGGTCTTGAGGAATGGGGAACACATCATGGGAAGGTAGGTCTAATTTAATTTTTATTGTACCAATATACCTTAATGTATTGATCTTAGTAGCAAAAATATTTTCCTACAAATATTTGTGTCTCTAGCAAATAGGTTTCCTTTGTACATAGATGACTACTAGTCACTTAGTGTCTTCTCATGTCCTTATTATGCCTCTTGTCTCCTAAGGTCTTCTCATAAGATGCCTAAGTCTTTCTTTTTACATTCCCTATATCCCTCATATTTCTTCTTGAGAAATATTATTTTATTTATTGATCACTCCCCTTTGGATTTCATTTATTATACTTTGTAAGACCACAAATAGGACCCAATATCCCTCACAAATTACCATCTTTTCCTTCTTATTACCCACATCCTTGATTACCTAATTTTTATTTTTTATTACACCCCAGTGGTGTTCTCTTTGTGAATTTCTTTGTAAGACCACAGATAGGACCCAAATTTCCTCACAAATTTTTTCAATACCCAAGTCACAATTCAAAATTACATGTGTCAAATATGAGATAAGATTTGATTGATTATGAAGTTACACGTCATTAACATACTTCCCAACTTGATTTAGTTTTTTTTATGTTTACTTCATTTCTCTTTCATTTTTATCTTTGTACTTTCTAAGTGCATGTAAGAATACAAAAATTTATTTGAATTTTTCATACTTCCCAACTTGAATTAGTGTGATAAATTTAAATCCAATCTTTTGTCAATTTTGTTTTTCTTTTATACTTCCCAACATCATTTAATATAATTGATTACCTCAACTAATTTTTTTTAATCTCATTTGTGCCCTTTTACATACCTTCCATTTTATTACATTGTTGACATACTTCCCAATGTGAATTAGTATGATTTTATTTATTTTAATTTGGTGCAAGAATCTTTCACTTTGGTTTAAAAACAAATACATTTTTTCCATCTTGTTTACCATTCTTGCTTTTTATACTTAGTCATTTCTTGTTATTATAAATTTCCCTACTTGAAATAGTGTGTAGTAAATTTTCTTGATTGATTATATTTTTCCAAGTCCTTTTTGCCTTTTTTTACCATGCATGTGTCCTACATGATGCTAAAAAAGAAACCACATCTCATATATTTCCTATAGCATATACAATAGAGCTAAAATACATGTGCTAGAAAGAAATATATCCAAAGCATCCACAACCACAACCATAATAAACCATAATGACAACATACACAATCAACATCAATATACCAAAATAATCCATATATATATCTCATGAATTTGATACAAAAAATACAACCATATAAAATTCTCTAGCTCTATGGTTGGGTGCCATCCTATCTATCTCATGGCCTAACCACATTGCCTACTAAGGCCTTGGTATGACTCCTCCAAATAATATTCTATAAAGAGGCCATTCAAGATCTCAGTCCCTATACCTATCCATATAGGTGTGTTACCTCTACCTATGACTACATCAATTGGGTCTGGATCTCTATCATCTGCATCACTATGGATATATGCATAATATGATATAAAGAGGCCATTCAAGATATCAACCCCTCTACCTATCTATATAGGTGTGCTACTTTCACTTGTGACTACATCAAATGGCTATGGATCTCTATCATTTGCATCACTATGGCTAGATGCACAACTCTCTTCTTAGCTAGGGCCTACCATGCCCCCATCTCACCTACACTCATCTATGCTAGTCACTGCATCCTCTGTCTCTCTATACCCATATATATCTTACTACCTCCCCAACTAGTCTAAACTAGCTTGCCTAAGCTAGGGCAGGTGGTACACTAGGATCCTCTAATGTAATAGGGTAATATGGTTATAGAGTCTCATCTAGGATGTCATGGAGTGCTCCCCTCACTAGGGACCCTAATCTCTCATTTGCATCCTCAACTATGCCTAAAAAATCACACTTGATGAATATTAGATCATTTTTATATCTTGAAATATATATTTACCTCTAGTCTCCATTTTAAAATAAAAAATTAAAGTAATAATTTAACCATATTTTCTTACCTATCAGTATCTCAGCTACTATGGTCTCACCATCTACATGACTACCTAACATAGTCTCCCCATCTGTGTGGCCTCCTAGTATCTCCTCTATAGGCCACCTCCTTAACTTAAATCCCTCTATCATGGCTCACATACATCTTATGCTACACTTGAATGGTCTCTCTATCATTCAACCCTCCTCTGGCACCTCTACTGGCTTGTCAAGGATGACATCAATCTTTGTTATTTCCTACTACCTCTATTGTCATCATGTCCTTAGTATTCATATCTCTTCCTATTATGGATCTAGTAGTGGTGCATCTAGTATCTCTAACTCCTCCTCCCTACCCACCTTCTCTACTCCCCATCATGCTTGACCAATCCATGGTCATGCACGATGTGATCTAAGTGTTAGTCTCACTATCAATGGCCCTAATCATCTCCTTCCCTATGGATCCCTCACATGCTAAGCCCACTACTCAGGCATCAATATCAATGTCAATGGATGAGGTAGGCCCATTTATCTCTACACCTATACCACTATATGTGGATCTCTCCATCATGTGTAGTATTCAACCACCTCTATCCTTATTATCGCTAGTGCAACTATGTGTCAGCTCACCCATGTAGTCATTATGTGCTCATATGGCTACCATTTTATGTCTATGCATCTCACTAACTACAACACTGGCATGTAGGTCATGGCCCATCCTACTTGGTCCTCTCTCTATCTCTGCACTTGAGGAAACCTATCATCAACTACATGAGGTAACCTAGCCAATAGATACATAAGAAACCTCTCATATATCTAAGTTGTCAGTAATATGATTGGTCCCATAGTCTTTTACCCTTTTACCAACATCTCATATAGATCATGTATGAGCTAGACTAAGATGATATATATTATATCTTATATAACTTGCTCCTCCAACATCATCCTACTCATGGCTACCATGAACAATGGTACCTTACCATCTAACTTGTGACATAGCACCCACTATGTCACAAGTCCTATCATAACTTTCTAGATATTTAGAATCTATGATGTATATACATCATCTATAATAACTCTCCATTCTCCCAAAATCATCTTTGAGCCTATAGTCCACATGGATAAGGCTCTCCTCTCTTTTATGCTATTCAGTATGCCTATGGTCACTGGTGCTCCTACTATGGGAAACTCAAGGATAACATGGACATATTCTAGTGTGATGGCCCTATATCACATCCCCATTCACCTCCCATATAAAGGTATTAGTTAATAATTCCTAGCAATTGAGGAACATGACTAATAGATCAACACTCATGGGAATCCTACACATATCAACTATGCCTCTTAGACCTATGAATACTATTCTAGCCCTATCTCAATCTAAAAATCACTCTAATAATGCTAGTAACTAGGACACCTTAGCTAATATCTATAACCTCCATCATCTCTACAACTAAGAAATAAAAAATGATGTATCAGTTCCTTCATGTCATGTATAGTCACCATATATTATTTTTACATTTTTAAATAAAAATAAGCCTAATTGCTTTTAAACTTATTCATTTTTATTCATTTTACCCTATTAATATCCTATTCAATCCTTATTTCCCTCCTTTGGTTATTTTAGGCCATTTTAACCCTCTTTCAACCTTCTACACACTTTTCTATACTTATTCTAGTTTTTTTGTCAAACTAGTTTGACCAAAGTTTCCCTATTTTTGCCCTGGTTAACTCCAAAATCTTAGTCAAACCTCTTATTTTTCCCTTCCCAATGTTTTATTGTCATTTTAGACCTTTAAAATTAGTTGGTAAACTATATTAGGTTGGTATCCTATATAATTCACATGGTCGACCCATACCTATTAGGTTGACATCATAGATTCTACCTAGTTTCAACTTACTGGGTCGACTGAGTTCATTTTTCCTACCAACCCCTTGCATTTTATTAAAAAAGTTAATTTTTATTGCTTTCTTCCTAATTATTCTAAACCCATTTCCCATATTTATATTTACTACTCCTAGAATCTAATTTTGTCTCATTTTTACATCTAAAAATGCTTAAAATTCAAAATTATTGAAAATACATTTAATTCACTACAAATTTCAAAAACTAGTTTGAGATTCATATTTTCATACTTGTAGTGCACCCAATACTTCCTTTGGGCATCCCTCTCATCTATATTTCCATCTCCTCACCATCCTAGCTCATTTGATCACCAGATCTCTTTTTTTCCTCCTTCACAAGTCAAAATAACAAAATGACTTGTCTTTTCTCTTATTTAAAAACACTTTTCAACAATTCCAAATTTTCAATTATTTTTAGGTAGATTCCTTGTTTTGTCTATATATTTGTTTATACTCATCCATTTTTTTGACCATAAAATGCATGGATTTATGATGATGTAGAGATTATTTTCCACTACTATATTCCTATCTTCCAATTTTTTTTTTTTTTTGGCTATTTTTTACACTAACTTTTATAGGTTCACCTAGTGTTATTCACATTAGATGCCTTTTCTTTTTATTTTAGTCTAATTTTTTTATCTACAACACTAATGTAAGTAAAGATATGTGTTTTTCAATTCTATCCTTTCATTTAGATTATTTATTGCTTATTACACTTTACTTAGCATCAGTGTTATGTGTTATCGTATTTTATTTCCTAAAGCACCATCTCATGTTGCACTTACATGACACATGATGAGCTTCGAATGGGGAATATGTATACACATAATATTTTCAAATTTTTTATTGATTACTAACACTTTGTATTTTTAATTAACCCATTAAGTCTCAATCTCTCTGAGTGCACGCCTTAAGGGGTGCACCAAGAAATGGGTGGGTAGACCATTGGTGCTTCATAATATTGTTGTTCCTTTTTCCACTTGCCATCTACACACTTGTATCCTAAAACCATTTAACCTAAGCTTATTCTTCTCATTCTTACCCATTCTAGTCATTTTCCTCTTTCCATCCTCCTTTTCTTGCCTTAATTCTCTTTTGGATAGTTAGTTGTACTAGGTTGACTGGGTCAAACCTATATAATTTATGGGTATTTTTCACTCTCTGAGTTTGTTATCCCTTTGGTCGACCTAGCTCAAACCTAGTGAATTATCTCCAAAAACATACATGGTTGACATGGTTGAACCTATACAGCTAAAAATTTTGGGACGATTTAGGGAAAGATCCACCTATATATACAAGTTCATGTATAATCATTTGTAAGAATAGAAGTGAAGAAGAATAAGTGAAAATAAACAACTACTTATTGACCTTTCTACTTGAGGAATAAATCTTAGGTTTTCATACTTTATTTAGAGATATGGATCTTGTCCTATTGATAAGTCTTTTAGATGCATAGATAGGTTGTGTAGCCTAGAGTTGATTTATCTTTGTTATCCTTACATACCATAATAATCTCTTGTGAAGCACCTTGGTCAAGGGAGAGATTGAGGCTTAGTGGGTTCATCTTCAAGGTAAGTATTCCTAAATTTATTTCTCCTTTGTAAGAGTAGATAGATAACATAGTTGTGCTTATATTCCCATGCATTGCAATTTTGTATACATTGACGTATGTCTTTTATGCATGTTTGGTTTAGTTATTTGTTTTAAACTCCCACTTTGTGCCAAAAAATTTGGTTTGTACTAGATTAGATTTACTTTCTTATTTATTAAAATAGGTGAATATTAAACAATAAAGACTCTTTTAGGGTTTTTGAATGATTATGTTAGACTATAGGCTTTGGAAACCTACCTAACATGGTGTATTATGACAAGTGATCCCCTAATCAGGTCTAGTGGATCCACATATTGGTCATGCTCCTGATTAACAAATGTATTCCCAATCATAAGTTTAGGTATGCTCTATCTTCTAAAAGTTAGGATCAATTTATAGACATGATGCATTTTTTATTACATATAATATCTATCATGTAAAACTTAACACATTTGTGTAAGTTAGAGAGTAATGCCTCCATGAAATGTATCCAAGGTATCTAGAGTAATAAATTGTAATGTAAATTATTAGGCATCACTTGAAATTATGTGGATAGGGTTTTGAGCCCAATTATGATATCTAAAGTAATATAACCTAATGCCTATTGATAAATGTCATTAAAACCTTGAATGTTCTTATATGTATTCTAAATACATGTTATATCAACCCTTATAGTCTATAATAATGTGAGGTTGTATATGTTAAGACCCAAACTATTGTCAATTATAGCTTGTTTAATAGTGGTGGTTTTAAATTATGTTTGAATGAAAAGTGGTAGATTTTGGTCAATAACTATCTATGAGGGTAAATCCTCATTGACAAAAGATATAACATCCTCAATGTCATTTATAGTGTTCATGAAAAAAGTAAAATAAGTTGGCTCTATATCATGAGGCAAATATGAATGATTGAGTGTTTGAAAAATAATGTCTTTGAAGATAGTCTCTTATTGAAGTAATTCTAATATAGAAATCTTGGCTAGTGTATTTCTCAATTTATCAACAATATCACATGCTATAGGTTAATCCTTAGGTCTTTTTATATTGTGATGGGGATGAGGAGGGACTATGGGATTAAGTTTTTCATTCATAGGTTGATGAGGCATCCAATTTCATCAAGTAACAACTCAAACTACAGGATCTACTAATTGTCAACAATGTGTATTATAGTTAAGATGTGAGTGAAGGTAGTCAATGGGTCTAGGTGGAAGATGAAAAATAGGAGTCATATGATCCCTCTACCATCGAGCTGTAATTGGAAGTAAGTAAAAATTAGACATGTAATAATGATATCTATAGAAGGGGGGCCCAAGATGAGGTATACCAATGTATGAAATAAGCTGAGTTCTAACACGATCCATGAGATGAGTGACATACATGTACATCTTTCTATAAATAGATGTTAATAAACATGCAAGACAAACCATAATACTTTTTACCACAAATTATAAAATGGCTTACACCATGATGAAGACTAAAAATTGATAAAATTATAAAAATAAGAAGGAAAACCCTAATGGTACACTAGGGTTTAGAGCAATATGTTTGAAGGAATCTAGGTACTCCAAATGATATAACTATTTTGGGAATTAATGTAAAACCCTAAGTAGATAAAGAGATAAGTATATAAATCAAGGAATAAAATAATATAATATCAAAAAACCACTAACTTGTATAATGATTTATTTATTTCCCTAGCCTATAAATAAAAATAAATTACAAAGGAGATACTTAGCTATAAAATAGGATTCAAATAGATAAGTGACAAGCTAGAAACTGATGCAAGAATAAGTTAGAGTATCATTAGCTAGAAACAAGTGTCAAAAACCTACTTTGGTAGTAATGTAGTCCCATTTTCTAATAGTTCATTATGATAATGACCTTCTATGGAATGTTATTGACCATGTCTAGACAAAATTGATATCTAGGGTAGACCTTCGCTCTATTATGGTAAGCCTGTGCCTATGTGATCAAGACCTAGATTATCATTTATACTTCATTTTGATTGATTTCACTAGGGAAACCTAATTTTTCATGTTACTAGGGTTATAATGAACACAAGTGTAAGAGAGTGTCATTAATAGGGAGGCTATATGTGACCTCAACACCCTATGTGTTGAGTATTACCTACATACCAATACCTCAAAAAGGGATCAAGTCCAATGTAGTTCTCCCAATCTAAGTGTTGGTGCAAGTGAGAGTATGCTAGTATGATTGTGTATGAATTCCAACTTGAATCATTTGAGCATGACTTGAAACTATAAATCTAAGTAAAACTAAGATCTGAGCTATTATAGATGGATGTATGAAAAATAAGGGTAAATATGGATAAACAACCTTAATTTGCACAACTATTTTTGAGCCTTTTCATGATAGTTTCCATGTAAAGGATGAATGAATGATAATGGACCTTATATAGCATTATGATGTTTGTCTAGACATGAAATGAGTCTAGGTTGAACCTAGGATGCTTTGGGGAATGAAAAAATATCTATTGGGGACAAAATAAGTTAAAGGTCAATAGATCTACCTCCTTTGCCAATAACACATTATGTTATAGGCTAAAGGGGATAAGTTATTATCCATGTGGATGAAACATGTGTGTAGGGGTCTAAGATGCCTAGGAAATGGATTAATGTAGCATTTGGTATATTTGGGTAGGGCTAAGTGTGCATATAAGTTGTTAAAGGATAAAAAGATGCCCTATGATAGGTCTAAGGCTGAGCTAAGGATAGGGTGGTCACAAGTGACACTCTTTTCATTAAATAAAATTTTAGATGACTACAATTCCATATTGTTAGATGGCATATCAATATTATATATATACAAGTTTCACACATATTTTGAGTGTGATTTAGACATATACAGATACATGATCTATGCATATTTAGATGTTGGGTTTTTCCTCTACTCACATCACCAAGATGTTGGGGGAATCCAATTCTATGATCATGATACATCCAAGTTATACCATTTTATGGTCACTATACATTATCATGTTTGAGCTTGTATATGTACTTACACATGCCTTTATCCATGCTTATATTTTTCACAGTGTACTTGATGTGCTATGTATTTAATTTTTTTTGTTAACACATATATCTAAGGATGAGTATGATATGTTTAAACTAGTTTTTTATGATTTCATTTATGAAATTATTTGAGTGTCTTGCCTTGTTATTATCTTACTTGTTTGGGCATTTGAATATGCTCCATTGTTTGTGGTATCATGCCTCTGTTTGCCTCTTTGATATTTGAATATGTCATTGTTTGTTATATGTTGACATTTGAATATGTAATTCTTAATTTAATTTACATTTGATTAAGTCACATCCCTCACCTCATCATGCATATTAGGACTTTGTGTGATCACATTATTTGTGGTTCAATGATATATCTACCTAGACATGTTACCTTTATATGCTACATGGTACATTCATAGTTGAAAAGGTTATCTTATCCTTTTGAGGTAAGGTAACTACCCATTGTTACTTTCCCTCGCCTCAAAGGGAGGGGGGGGGAATATTAGTTGGGGCATGCCATAAAGGCATGACTTCCACATTACTTCACAAATTTAGATTGAAGTGGGGGCATGTTTTGTAAACATGTTATCCACATTGGCACTTATATAAGTTTTCATATTTCTCCACATTTAAACCATTGTCAATTTTAGATTATAATGGGGAAATGTTTTGGAAACATGTTCTCCACAATTACATAGTTACAAATTGGTCAAAATTTGTAGTTATATGCTTTAGATACACATTTGTGGCTGTAGACACCCATTTTGGTATAAGTACATATTTATAATCTCCTTGTATGTATATACCTTTTTACTGAGATTAAACATCTAATGACACAGTCTCTTATGGAATTCTTCTGTTCTACTTTAATTAACTTGATTTACCTACCCCTTGGGCATGTATGTTATGTTTATTAATCTTCATCCAATTTATGCTAGGGATCCCTACATGTTATTTTCTCTTAATTATGCATTGTATCTCGTGGACACTTGCATCTACTGAAGACACTAGTGTCGACATTAGTGCCCAACTATGATGAAAGTGTCTAGAATTGTATTTTTGTCCTTTTTCATATCTTTCACTTTATGATTATTTATTTACCCCTCTTTACCCCATCTTATTGTTTAATTTTTGCATGTCACTAGGTTCTAATTCAAAATCAAAAGATTCCTATATATAAAAATCTTATAGTCTAATTATCACACCTAATAATCTGATTTAGTAAATATCTAATTAATTTATTTTAAGTTATAAAATTTAAATATAGCATTGAATCAAATATATGAATCATTCAAAAGGTCAAATATACTATTGCATTACTTGTACCAAGGGTTACTAAGAGAAAGAGCATATAGTCACACTACTACAATTCTACACACATGCATATGAGAAAGAACTACATGTGATTCTGAGGCCCTTTTTGGAGAATTAGTTATGTAAGCAACACATGGAAATAAATAAGATTTATAGGGCTAGCTTGACTCATATAATAACCCCTCTCTACTAAGTTACGAGAGGTATAATGTAAATGAATTAGGGTTTTACTTATTTTCTAGATCATGCACACAAGAAGACACTTCTAGTGATGTAAAATAATTGCACAAGTGATAATGTAGACTTAATGAACATTTTGAGCCCTTCCTGTACATATCCTTGAATGGACACCCACATCAAAAGAAAACACTAGAATCAACATCACTATCTTTGATGACATAACTATTTGGTAGAAAAAAATAGACATAATACAAAAAAATAAGGTCAAGATCTTTAGGGTAATCTTATGATGATTCTTGATCATTATCATATTCTATAACATAACATCAAAAAGATATGATCTCTTTCATCCCTCAGTTAATTTGTACTTACTATATTTATTACAAATGCCTAAATGAATTCTATTATCAAAGTATTTCATTGCATTAGTAAAATTTAAATATTAGAATATTACATTCAAATAACTTAACTAATTTTATGTTTCTCTTGTGAATCCAGAAATCATTAAACTATTAGTGTATTTGAGCATCCTTATCCTTCAAACTTTATTTTGCTTAAGTTTTTCTCCTTCAATTTTCAAGGGTACCATTGACTAATTTGACCCCTTGGTCAAATAAGTTGACCGCCTATTTATTTAAACTTCCTATAGGGTCTTGTTAGGTCATAAAATGGTCACATGGTCATGTTTAAGGTCACTTAATGTGTTTTACACCTTGGTCATTTGTGTCATTGTATTAACATTCATTTATATCACCCTTTTGGCCTTTATAATGAAAATTTATATTTTTCCACTTAGGATAGATGTGTCAAATATTATTATAATGTATAAGGTATTAGTTGAGTGTTAGATGGAAGTCTAGAAACTAATAATTACAAGTTCAACACCCATCCAAGAAGATCACTATAAAATAGACATATAAAAGTAATTATATAGACAAGGACAACCACTTGGAACATGGGAAGTCTTCAAGAGAGTCCCTTTAGATACCTACATTTACTTTTATAAGATTGATAAGCTTTATTAGGTTTAAATTTGGAAAAAACTAGTCCATTTCTCCTATCGCTCTTTTAGATAAGGTCAAATAGGTCAACCAGTTTCCCTTCAGTATAGATAGGAGGGAAAGAGTTGGAAAGAATGTATTTGGGATAAGTTATTATCCTTCTTTCAATTCAATTTCATGGTAATAGTTATAATATTAGTGATATGTGATATATGAATCATCACTAAGAATGTTGGTGACTCACTTATGTTGCACATCCCTAATGGCTTCAGGTTTCTCATTTATTTGCATTGATCTAAGCAAACCAGGTGATGTATGTGTAATTTTAGAGTAAGAATATCCTTTTCATGTGCTTTAAAACTATTCTACACATGTGGATGTGATATGATCAGTATAACCACTATCATTAAACTAAAAGTTGACATCATGGTCTATAGGTTAGGGTTTTATTAATTGTAATGTTGTGTTCTCCTATATGTGATATAGGTTAATGATAATATATTGTTTTCACTTCCTACATAACATGGATTTTTTATAATTCCCATTGGAAGACTTGAAATTTGATTGAGATATAGTTCTAATATAATGAGTAAGGACTAATATGAGGTCTCAATATACACAATCATCTGTAGGTATGTAAAAACTTATCTAGGGTACAATTTTAGGATAAAAAAGTTTTGGAACACCTAGTGCAACATGAGGTCCATGATAGTTATTTAAGGTTGATGCTAGATTTGATAACAAGGAGATATAATAGTCCACCTATTATAGTATTTGGTGACTCTAAAGTTTCAATATTTATTATAGACTAGTGCATTCTTTCATGCCTAAGGTAAACATAAGGTATATCACCAAAGTTATACCTTTTGAATTTCAAGAGATTCCTTCTTATTCCTACAAAGCAAGTAGATTTGAAAACACCCATCCTTATCTAAAGATGTCATATCTTACTCACAGCCTATAAGAAAGTTCTTTATTCCCCCATTCTTGAAAAGTCCTAAGGCCACCATGGAAAGGAACCATATTTTGTTTCCTTCAATGGATATAGTCATCTAAGACTTTCCCACTATGATTATATCCCCATACTTCCATCAAATGTGTTCCATCATACACTAGTGAGACTTCTATCACACCTATTGAGCATATATGAAATCTTGCTAACTTTTGAAATATCCATCACATCATAGAGGAGAACATTGCAATCAGGGTTCTGACTATCTCATTTAATTTAAAATATCTTAATTTGTATAAAACTTTTTCACATGAATCAATCATAACTTGGGATGAGTTGGGAGATGCATTGAGAAGAATATTTGAGGACAAGAGTGACAACTTGTCATTAACAGAGCTACTGACCACCATTAAGAGAGTACCTCAAGAAGTTATTCAAGACTTCATTAAAATATTTTAGAAGACATGGGATTTAATCCTAATATTGGTAAGGACAACAACTCACCATGATTTCCTTTATTACCTTAAATCATTTGATAGTGATATTATAATGATGATTCAATCTATGAGAGGTAATACTTTACTAATGCCTATGAGGTGGCCATCAGTGTAAAAAATTATTTGATTCAGGATATAAATATTACCCCAAGACCTCCCATGCCTCTTTTCCGTAATTTTAAATCTCTTACACCTATTGTTTCTCCTATTCCTACATCTAAACACAAGCTTGCTACCCCTAGTCAACCAAGTAAACCTAGCAAGGTATTAAGGATGAGAACTATGGAATAAGAGATATTATGTCTAAATATAACCATTCAACAATAAATAAAGCCTTTATAAATTCATTATCATCCTAATCATTCCTACCCCAACTATTAAGGCAATAGGCCACCTTTCCAAGGTCATACTAAAGGTTAAAGACATGTGGTCTAATCTAAACCATATGGTGGTTAAAATCCCAATGCTCCTTCCACTTCAAGGACACTAATACCTACTCAAAATAACCTTGCCCAAGAGCATAAAAATAAACCTTCATTAGATCAACCTTATTATCCATAACCCTATGTCAATGAGTCTTTCAATCAAGCCTTCATGGTAAATTCGGGAATTATACCAGTTATCACTCAAGATGAAGTACCAAATGGAGGAGTGATTGATGGGGAGGGTGCCAAATTGGTATATGTATATAAAATTGGAAACAAGATGACTCATGTGTAGTCAATAATCAAGGTTAATCAAACATATATGTGAGTTTTATAGTTGTAAACATAATGAGTAAGAGGAGGGTAGTTGAGGAAGTTCAAGGGAATGATAATGGTTCTTTAATGAATGTTTAAACAAGTACAAGATCAGATGTGTCCAATGCCATTAAAAATATACAAGTAAGTTAAAGATATCAAAATTTTAGGAGTGCTTTTATACCTCAAAATTATCAAGGTGTAGGTAATATGATTCCTACTAGTGGACAATCAAGAGTTAGTGGTCCTTTCAATAACATTTTGGAGCAAATGAAGAGGTCACATGTGAATGTGTTAATGTGGGATACATTTTCAATACCTATACAAGAATACCTACTTCAAGAAGAGTTGTCCAAACTTATTTTGACAACCAAATAGCCTAGCCAAAGAGAGATAGCCCTAACAAACACCATGAAGCCAAGTGAGGGATAGTTAAGAAAATTTGAAAAGTTAGACAAACCTCCTCTATTCTATCTATCCATCATTATTAGATATTCCTTGCTACATAATTTACTTATTGATATATGAGCTAGTACTTGTGTCATACCCAAACAAGTAGCTAATAAACTGAACTTGAAGTATGAACCTCATGCTAAGGGAGTGCTACAATTGGATGGGTCAGCTATCAAGACCATTGGCATAATTAGAAGTTTTTAAATTATTCTGCATGATTTTCATACCTTCAATATTTATCATGATATTATATTGGTAAATTTACCTCTTAATTTTTCACTACCAAAATTAGAGGTTATTTGACTTTGGACTAGTCCTACATGGGTTTTAGGACTAGATATGGTGTAGAAGTGACAATCAAGTTAGAACATCTTTATAATTTTATATTGAACCTTATGTGACTTATACTTCTAATATGAATTTTAGTGTGATTGAATAAGATGATCACCCTGGGCATCAAGAGGCTCAAGCTCTCCTTGATGGCATATCTGATTTGTATCTTGATGAGTGGGGAGCTAAGCAAGGTGGTTTTGAAGAGACTAGTCTTAGAACTTACATACTTCATGAGGATTGTGATGGATTCCTTGAGGTAAATCATGATAACATTATATAACAAGTTTTATTGGGAAAATATATTGTACACATGAGTGATGATGTGAACAGCCTAGTTATTTCAAAACATGACAGTCCTAATGAGCAGCCTATTCTACTTACAAAATAAAAAAAACATTCTTGAACCTAAACCTCAAGAAGAATTGGATGACATGTGTTAGTAGTTCAATGCCATTGTGTAATAATTTGTGGATTTGAGTATGCCTAAAACTATTCAAAAATAATGTAGACCTAATGTTGAGATCAATCATGTGTTTGATGAGCATAAGGAGAAGCTAGAGGTCTCAGCTGAGCAAGAAACAACCTTGGTATAATATGAAGTGTTTGATGAACATAAGGAGGATATTATTTATGACTTAAAATAAGAAGTATTTCATGTTTCAAAGACACTTGAAGTTAAGAAGGTTATGATGACCTCCAATAAGTAAATTGAAGACTATCAAGTGAGCATGACAAAACCTAGGTAAGTTGTAAATCCAAACAAGCTTCCAAGAAAGCTATATAGAGCATTATTGAAAGCTCCAAATGACAAAATTAAAATTAGTATGAGATCCATTCATGGTAAGTATTTTGACCATCTACATAAACAACTATTCATTAATAAGTATGCATCATATGAGGATCTATTTTCTTGGAGTAGTAGTGATGTAAGGAGCATTATCTTTGACCTTGGTTGAAGAATTGAAGAAGGTTCTATTATGGATATTTTTCACACCCCCTTTTCTTCCAAAAACTAATACTTTCTACCATAGAGATGACTTTTTCATGAAATTTAAAACTATGTCAAGGATCTAGTCAATTAATAGTATTTTTGGATGCATATTTTCAATTATGAATTGATGATGATTGGTTGATGAATTCATTTTTATATTTTAAGTGGTTTTGAAAATCATAGTGGATAAATGAATAAAATGTGCATATATATTTATCATTATGATTATCTTGTTTTTTCAGTCATGATCAGGTTATGAGGCAACATTTTAGTTTGAAATGGTTTCAAATTTGGAAGTACATATTTTTGCTATAATATTTTAGATATCTATTTGATCTCAATGAATATGGATTATCATAACAACTTCTGGACTATACTTTTAATTTTATAGATTGATCAATCTATTTTTACTATTTGGTATACATGGATAATGTGATGTTTGGTTTGAAATAGATAAAAATGGTATATATAGCCTTGATAGTTCAATTTTTGAATTGTGAGGTTATAATTAATGTAGTTTGAGAAAACACTATTCTTGTGATAGAATGCATCATTTCATTTATTTTGTAAATCATATAGTTCTTAGTTTTCAAATAGACCTCAATTGGAAAAAATTTAATCATAAGGAATAACATTTTGAAACCATGCAATTCATTCTGAAAATAATTATAATTATTTTTTAAATTCCATTGAGGGCTCATTTTCATCTCTTGTGATATATTGGACCTTTGAAATTGTTGACATACTAAGGTTGATTTTTTACTTGGATTAATTGATTTTAGGGATATAAAGGGATATTAAAATTCTAAGTGTTTAATTTTATATCCTATTTAAATAAGGTTCCTAGTTCAAAGCATTTCATATGCCTAAGTTCTAAAGATAATATAGTGCTTTCAAAAAACATCTTACCTTAGGATTATTTACCCTAAGTCTTGAAATAATATTTCTAAACCCATCAAAACATGATGAAGTCTAAAGTCTTAAGGCTTTGGTATTTTTTAGGTAATAAGGATTCATTGGAAGGTCAATTGGATTTCCTAAGTCTAAGTCTTAACGTATATGGTATTTCAAAAGGCAAGTAATGGGACTATGTTTAAAAACATGATCAATGACAAGTTACAATTTAATTATCACTTCATGAGATGGTGAGTTGGCATTTGACTTGGATTTTAGTTTATGGATATCATTTAGTTGGCATCCCATTTAATAATTTCATGGTAGTAGTTAGCAAGAAATTTAATGCAAAGCATATCTGATGCTTCGAGATCATGATGGAAGATTTGGTGGTAAGTAAAAATTTATGGTGAGATGACATGCCTTGATTCATGGAATTTGATTAACGATTTAGTAATAAATTTAGTGATGACTAAATTTGATTATTCTACTAACCTAGTTAGAGGCATTACTAAGTACATCTTTGGTTTTGATGAGCTAATAGAAATCGGGCATGCCATCAAGTTAGTTATGGTGGAGGGTGGAGAATTAAAAATAAACTTTTTTTCACCTTTTTAGTCATTCTTGAAGCTTGTTTATGGAAGCATATCTTTGGTAAATTAGATTTTGAGTTGCAGAAAAGAGATTTTGGGTAGTGTTGACATAGAAGATTGTACCCTTGGCAGGAGGCCGAGCTCCTGCCTTCTCCACACAACTATGGAAACTCCCCTCTTGCCTATGGGACTAACAAAATTAGAGGGGAGAGTCTCTAGATAAGGGCTAGATCCCTTTGATGCATCATATTTGTTCCAGTAAATGATAAAACACACACACAGATATATATATATATATATATATATATATATATATATATACTGGGGGGATGAAAAGGGAGAAAGATGCAGGAAAACAAACTAATCTAAAGAGGTGATGCACCAAAATAAGTTGACCTTCTCACATCCACACTTTAAATCAGACATACACTTCAGACTTGGCAGAAGGACCAGACTGCAAGAGCTTGGCAAGGAGGCTTTAATGGAAAATATAGAAAAATAGAGATTGACCTAGGTTCTGTGAAATGCACACTACAAGTGATTTCTTCTATATATATATATATATATATATATATATATACTTGGGGGATGAAAAGGGAGAAAGATGCAGGAAAACAAACTAATCTAAAGAGGTAATGCACCAAAATAAGTTGACCTTCTCACATCCACACTTTAAATTAGACATACACTTCAGACTTGGTAGAAGGACCAGACTGCAAGAGCTTGGCAAGGAGGCTTTAATGGAAAATATAGAAAAATAGAGATTGACCTAAAATCTATGAAATGCACACTGTAAGTGATTTCTTCTGTTCCTGCACTTTCAAATTCTACTCTCATTGTCAGCTACAGAAATGGCACCTTGTAGACAACATATATGTTGGTGTTGGACCTATGAAAGCATCAAAAAACAATGACTAAACAAAAACTAACACTCAAGACATACACATAAAATATCTATCCAAGATAGAGGTAAAAGTGCGTTTATTGATTCAGGTGAAATTTTGCCAGGGCTACGCCTTACAAATGTGGAAGATATGTTTCTCAAATGACAAGTTCTCAATATATAGGAGAAGAAAGTGAGACCTTTTAGCACCCCCTTTTTACAAGTGGCCCATTTGCATCCCCTCATTGGGAAGAGCAGGATGTCTTAAAATAAATGTTGTCTACCTTGGCTTTGACTTCAGGCCCTTTTTGACATGGCCACACTATTTCCTCATTAACTGAGGATGCTTCTTGAAGGCACCTATGCAGCTTGTCTACTCATAAATATGAAATGAAGAAAAAAGTCACATGATTAGCCACTCATGTCCTCTAATGTTTAATTTGATGCCACTATTTCACCTGCTAAAGTCACTTCTTGAATTGGCACTTCCCTTTTGCCACTTGGACTATCTCCCTACTCCATGCCTGGCACTTTGTTTTTTTCCTATCTTGTCTCTTCTAGCTCCTTCAGCCCTCGGGGGTGATCTTCTACTGGTTCACTACATTTCTAGGCTTCCTTTCATGACTAGCATCCTTTTGTTTGAAAATAAATGGCTATTTCACTATATTAATTTTGACGCTCACACGGCTGTCATCACTTTAAAAACCAATGGCTAACTCACTTTCTTAACTTTGATGGCCTTCAAGACATCACCGTCCCTGACAAAATGTCATCGAGTCCTTTGCCAGCTTCTCTACAAGCCTTTTCCTCCTTGGCCCTCTCTACAGGTCCCTTTTCTTTGTCTGAGAGTCCCTCGTAAGGGCACCTGCCCTTCGGGGTCCTTCGGCAGGTCGCCAAGCTCCTCTGAATTAATTCTCGGGTTCCCGTGGACTTTTTTCCACAGACATTTCCCATGGACTTTTGTCTGTGAACATTTTCCATAGAAATTTTGTCCATGGATATTTTTCTCAGCCTTTGCTTGAATTACGGATCGAATTCCTTTAGACTTTTTATCTGAAGAAATTCCTTCAAATAAAAATTCTGAAGGAATTCAGGACTTAAACAAAATCTGAAATCCTTCCAGCAACCTTTTTCTTTGAAGTGCCTGCCCTCTACAAGGGCATTTGAACTTTGAGCTACCCTTCGGCTAGGGGCATACCCTTGAACCAAGCCGTTGAACCAAAAATGGTTCAACGGTTCAATCAGTTCAACCATTACGTGCCAATGCCAAGTGAATCAAAGCTGATGAACTTGGAACCGCTGAACCTTGTAGTTGAACCAAATGATTGAACCAACTGGATGAACCAAAGCTTGAAACAAGGCCATTTGAACTATAGATGGGTGAACCAAGTACTGATTGAACCAGTGATTAAACTAGGAGTGATGGTCTTGAAGATTGAACTGAGGCTTGAACCAAGGATGAATCCATCAGATAAGAGCTCAAAAAGTATTGAAAACCCTAACATTCTCTAAACTAATTTCCCTTGCACCAAAAGACTAACCAACTAAGTCTATAGAAACATGAAGTCTGTAGGGAATTGTTGAATCCTTAGAAAATATTCCTACAGAGTCCATAGATTTTACAGGACCTATGCAAAATTAGAAGAAATGGCCTAAAATAGCAAGAGGCAGAAGGGGACCAAAATTTTGCTTGTTGGGAAAAAATTGGTCAACAAATTAGTGACTCCCAAGGGAAGCATGCCTGCTATACTTAGAGACCAATTGCCTTGTAGTCCATTGGGCCCAGAGTCAAATGGTAACTTTAAAAACTAGCAATAGCTTTGATAAATCTAAAACTAGTCACGTAGATTTACCTCCAAGGAAATGAAAACACACATAAAGCTAAGAAAACTACTACTTGTGCAATAGCACTTAGGGAAAATAGGGAAAGAAAACTAAAACCAACCTACTAAAAATAGCTAACTAGGTATTTTTTGATTCCCTCCTGGATCAAAGGGAAAACTTCTAATGTCTCCTTCCTGGCAAGAAGACTTATGGTGCCAGGCAAGTAGCTGAATGAAAAGGAGAGCTGGTGACCTACTCCTCCTGCCTGTCACCTGCATTGGCTTGTACCCAAGTGGAGATTCAAACATGCTTCCAACATATACGTACTCTACTTGTTCTTGAAAGCTTGCCTCTAATTGGTTCTTCAGGCTAGTGTATCTCATCACAAAATCAATTGTTGTCAGCTCATCACCAGAAGCCCCTTGATACGCACCCTTGACTGGCTTGCTCTCTTCTGCCTCATGCTCGGGTTCCATGGTATGACCATCTTCCTTGATGATTTCAAAGAAGATATCTTCAGATTCACTAACCTCTTGAAGGGGTAAATTTGAAAAACTTTAGCCTCTTTGCATGCTTGTTTGAACCCCAATGTTGCCTTCTCCACTCTTATCCAGCTCATAGCCTCCTTAAAGAATAGTGTAGCCTACCTCAATGAATTTAAAAGAATCATTCAAAACATGAACAAGAGATTGCCCATGTTCCTCCATGTCACTTAAGGTAATCTCCTTCTCATCTATTCTCTTGAAGTCTCCCTGGTTAGTCATAAACTGAGCATAATCCCTATCAGGCAAGGCCTAATAGCTTTCTTGGAGGTGTATGGATGGAGTGCAGACATGGAATCTGGAACTTGGTCTGAAATGTCCATTACACATTCACTAAGGAGACCTGCTCTGGACTCCAATTCTGTAATCTGCCTATCCATATCTTCCTTAAAAGGCCTTTCTCAAAAGTCACAATCATCATCGGGAGTAGGAGCAGCCCCATCTTCTTCAAGGTTTTGAGCAAAACCTTTCTCTTCTTCTTCCTTTTTGCCCCAAGATTCCACTGTTTGATTCCAACTCATGATCTTGGGATTGGAATCTTGCTCCTATGAATAGGCAGTAACTTTATCCTCTTCAAGGTCCTGAGCTGGTTCATGATGTTCCTTCTTCTAGCTTGGAATTTGGAGATCATGTTGAAAGACTTGAGGAGGTTGGGGAAGAGTTGGGAGGGTCTGCTCATGTACAGGAAGAGCTATCTGGAGAGAGGTGTGTTGAAAAACTAGGTGTATGGGATTAGGGGTAGGATTGATAGATGCATCAGATGAGCTGGAAAGATCAAGTGCCATCTAATAGAAAGGGTTTGGTACACAAGAAAGGGCTTTCTTCAGAACAAGAGGGGGCAAACCTTGCGCCAAAATTTCCTGGTTTTTGTCCCTCCACTTTACCAACACTTCATCAATATTGAAATTAGCTTGTGGATTGGTGGAAGGGGTGTTTTTTGGCATCAGCTCCTCTACAAGGTCTGAAAGCTCCATCTCTCTTTCTCTAAGCCATCTCATCTTCTTTTCTAATTCCTCAATCTGGCTAGCTAGATCATCCTCATTTTGTACCTTTTGGAGCTCGTGGGAAACATCATAGAGATGGGGAGTGCATGAAGATTGCCATGAAATACAAGGAGCTTCTTGAGGAAAGGTGGGAGAGACTTAGACATGACTAACCTTATTTTGTACCTCGCACTCTTGGACAATGTCTTTCTCCTCCTTGTTATTCCATGACTCAACCACTTTATTCTAACTCGAGCAATTCGGACTGGGCACCTCCTTTGGGGGTGATGGGGCCACAACATGAGAGGGTAGTGAATATTTAGATCCCACTTCCCTTGCTGCCAAAATGGACTACTACATTTGAAGGTTTGCTAATTCGATCTTTCTATCAAGATTAGCCTTAAACACAAGATTGGTTGTTTTAGAACTCTCCTCAACATGATTGGGGAAAGGACTTTGACAGGCTTAACTTGGCTCATAAGCAGGGGCTGTATATGACTGATATGATACTTGGGGGTAGCAAGTATGTAGGTTGATAGACTTGGTAAGGCTACCTCTCATAAATACTCAGCTTCTCCTCCAGAGCTGCAATCAAACCACTCACATCTAGCATCTCATTTGTAAGCCTGTGCCAATTGGCTCTTTCAATAGGAGTCCATTCCTTCTTAACCTGATTCAGTGCATTTCTCACTTGATGGATGACATGATCAGGAATTTCTTGGCCACATCCCCTTTTGGTGTCAAGATCTATTATATATTTTTCATATCCCAGTAGTGCTCATTTGAAGACAAAAATGGGTTGATTAGCAAAGAGACTAGGTTGAGTGGGAGAAGTGACGTAATGAGAAGACTGGGAATAAGGTTGATATAGCTCATGATAGGGTTGGGACTGGTCATATTGGACCTAATAAGGATCAACACAAGGTTGGTGATGATCATAGCCATGCTGGCCAAATAAAATAGGGTCCATGGCTCAGAACGATGGGATTAAACATATCAAAATGTTGTTTCTTAATGGTACAGTACTAGAACTGCTTAGCCAATTGATTTAACTCAGAGTCACCATTCGTGTTTGATGCAGAAGCCTCCAAAGATTGGTTGGTCAAAGAACACACCAAAAGTTCTTCAACTCTGTGGACACAAGTTTCCCTAATTGGTCCCATTGGGTGTGCCAAAACTATTGACGTAGAAGATTTCACCATTGGAAGGAGGCCGAGCTCCTACCTTCTTCATGCAACTATGGAAACTCCCCTCTCACCTATGGGATTGGTGAAGCTAGAGGGTAGAGTCTCTAGATAAGGTCTAGCTCCCTTTGATGCATCATATTTATTCTAGCAAGTACTAAAACACACACACACACACACACACACACACACACACACATAGATATATATTGGGGGGGATGAAAAGAGAGAAAGATGCAGGAAAACAAACTAATCTAAAGAGGGGATGCACCAAAATAAGTCAACCTTCTCACATACACACTTTAAATCAAACATACACATACATACACTTCAGACTTGGTAGAAGGACCAAACTACAAGAGCTTGGTAGGGAAGCTTTAATGGAAAATATAGAAAAATAGAGATTGACGTAGGTGCTGTGAAATGCACACTATAAGTGATTTATTTTGTTTTTGCACTTTCAAATACTGTTCTCATTGTTAGTTGTAGAAATGGCACCTTGTAGACAATAGATATGTTGGTGTTGGACCTATGAAAGCATCAATAAATAATGACTAAACACAAACTAACACTCAAGACATACACAAAAAATATCTATCCAAGATAGAGGTAAAAGTGCATTTATTGATTTAGGTGAAATTTTGCTAGGGCTACGCCTTACAAATGTGGAAGATATCTTTCTCAAATGACAAGTTCTCAATATATAGGAGAAGAAAGGGAGGCCTTTTGGCACCCCCTTTTTACAAGTGGCCCATTTGCGTCCCATCATTGGGAAGAGCAGGTTGTCTTAAAATAAATGTTGTGTCAACCTTGGCTTTGACTTCAAGCCCTTTTTGACATGGTCGTGCTATTTCCTCATTAACTAAGGCTACTTCTTGAAGGCACCTACACAGCTTGTCTGCTCATAAATATGAAATGAAGAAAAAGAGTCACATGATTAGCCATTCACGTCCTCTAATGTTTAATTTGTAGCCACTATTTCACCTATTGGAGTCACTTCTTGAATTAGCACTTCCCTTTTGCCACTTGGACTATCTACTTGCTCCATGCCTGGCACTTTGTTTTTTTCCTGTCTTGTCTCTTCTGGCTCCTTCAGCCCTCGAGGGCGATCTTTTAGTGGGTCACTACATTTTTGGGCTTCCTTTCATGACTGGCATCCTTTTGTTTGAAAACATATGACTATTTTGATATATTAATTTTGACGCTCATGCAGCTGTCATCGCTTTAAAAACCAATGGCTAACTTGCTTTCTTAACTTTGATGGCCTTCAAGACATCACAGTCCCTAAAAAAATGTCATCAGGTCCTTTACTAGCTTCTCTATGGCCCTTTTCCTCCTTGGCCCTCTCTGCGGGTCCCTTTTCTTTGGCTGAGAGTTCCCCACAAGGGCACCTACCCTTGGGGGTCCTTTGGTGGGTTGCCAAGCTCCTCTAGATTAATTCCCAGGTTCCCATGGACTTTTATCCATGGAAATTTCCCACGGACTTTTGTTTGCAAACATTTTCTCGTGGACATTTTGTCCATAGATATTTTGCCCAGCCTTTGCTTGAACTACAGCCTGAATTCCTTTAGACTTTTTGTTTGAAGGAATTCCTTCAGACAAAAAGTCTGAAGGAATTCCAGACTTAAACAAAATATGAAATCCTTCCAACTACCTTTTTCTTTAAAGTGCCTACCCTCTGCAAGGGCATTTGAACTTTGAGCTACCCTTTGGCCAAGGGCATACCCTTAAACCAAGCCATTGAACCAAAAATGATTCAATGGTTTGAGTGGTTCAACCATTACATGCCAATGCTGAGTGAATCAGAGCTGATGAACTTGGAGCCGCTGAACCTTGTAGTTGAACCAAATGACTAAATCAACCGGATGAACCAAAGCTTGAAACAAGGCCATTTAAATTGTAGATGGGTGAACCAAGTGCCGATTGAACTAGGAGCGTTGGTCTTGAAGATTGAACTGAGGCTTGAACTAAGGCCGAATCTGTTAGACAAGAGCCCAAAAAGTATTAAAAACCCCGGCATTCTCTAAACTAATTTCCCTTACACCAAAAGACTAACCAACTGAGTCTGTAAAAACATGAAGTCTATAGGGAATTGCTAAATCCTTAGAAAATATTCCTGTAGAGTCCATAGATTTTATAAGACCTATGCAAAATCAGAAGAAATGGCCTAAAATAGCAAGAGGCAGAAGGGGACCAAAATTTTGCCTGTTGGGCAAACATTGGTCAATAGGTAGAAATATTATGAATAAACACTTCCAATTATGTTTCAAATAACATGAATAATTTTGAGGAATGGTTCTCTTGTTATTTCAGTTAGATATAAATGGTTGCATGGAAGAATATGGTCTTAAACTATGTGTTAATGAATTTTCAAGTTAAGTTTGTGCATGCATGTTTGAGAAGAGTCTATGGTGCTTTCAGTTTTGTGAATTTAAGTTTGGAATAGATGGTTATGTTTTTAATGGGTTAAGCATGATAGATTCTTAAAATTTGAGATAAAGATAATTGGTTTTGGCATGAAGTTTGAGATATATAGGTATTTCTTATCAAATATATCTTTATTTTTGGATTTCTATGAGAACATTATAGTGTTATTTGAACATGTTATTTTTAGTTTCTTATTTCATTGAAACATCAGTTTGTGAATAAGCTTACATGATTGATTCTATGAATATCCATTCATGGTTTCAAGAGGTTCATCTATTTGCATGAATATTTGATTGGTTTTAAGAAATGAATTAGAATTACATTGAACATGCAATGGTATTTAGTTGTACCCTCATTCAATTTCATTCAAAGATTCATGTCTATGTGTTTTCATGGGTATATTGAAAAGTTTCAAAGCATAGAATATTCTATTAGTTTTTGTTTGTTTTTAATGGGTTTTAAAAAGGATGAGCATAATAGTATTATGGTGCATGTTAGTTTTAGATTAGAATAAAAAGATTTATATGCATATTATGGAAGTAGATACTATCAAGGTCAAAACTCAAGAAAGATTTCTCATATTTTTGCTAAATTTTGGGATTTAGCAGCTCAATTATTTTTAAAGTACATGATGATTCAACTCTTTGAAACCATATATTTGTGCATGTAGGGTTTAAAAACTTGTTGAGCCATATTAGGTTTTTGACATAAGATAAATATATATGTGCTTTAAGATATTAGCGTTTAAGTTGTTAGTTATGTTCACCATGATTATCTTGGAAGGGTTTTGAAGGTCTTCATTTCCTAAATCTTGGTTGTCATGGAAATTCATGTATTTTGGCTTTCTATAAAAATAGATTTTGTTTTTTGTTTTGTAAGAATTGAGATGGTTTCTATATAGAAAATTTTGAGTTGGACACTATACCCAAAATTTACTAAGCGTATAAATATTACCATTTTTTAATATTTTAAAACCTGAGAGTTCATGCATAAAGTTTCATTATGAGTCTAGGTTTTGAGAAAGAGCCATATATTTAAAAATGTAATTATTTTTGAATGTTCACCTTAATGTCAAAGTCTTGGGTTTTATTTTGAAATTGGATGTTGAAATAATAGTTCCTTGAAGAATTCAATTGTTTCTTAGTTGAAATTTTGATGAGGATTATATTTTGAACAAGTGGTTTCTGCTTTGAAATATTATTTGTTGTTACTTTTTGAAAAATATTAGGCTGAGATCATATTACAAAACTATTTTGGGTTTGATTCAAGATTTGAGGTGAATTTATTATAAAATTTTATCGAGGTTTCATTTGAAGTTTGGATTGAATACGATTTATATTTCAAAGGTTCATAAGTTATTTTATAGTTTGAAATATGACATATGGAGAGATTATGATTTCTGAGAAGCTACTTTTCATGAATAAATATAATGAATATTGCTTCAATTTTGGGTTGATTCAAGTTGGTTTTTAGATAAATTGATGTAGTTAAAATTGAAACTTCATTTAGATTAGAATATGTTTGAGATGAAATTATGATGTTATAATTTTATTTCTAAAGTTCAGCTGATAAGATTATTATAATATAGTGATATTGGATATACTTGGTATAATTTAGTTTAGAATTTTTATTTATGTGATTGTGTTTTTGGAATATAGTTCTATTACATTTGGAATTATTATATGTTGATATTCAATCATTTACTTTGAATATATTTCAGATTGTTTTAAGATGTCTAGATGGGATCAATCGGGGTCAAGTAGGAGTAATGATGACAAAGGTTGGGGCCAAAATTTTGGTAACAATGTGAACCAATAGAACCCTAATATAAATATTTAGAGGGGTGGTTTTAGAGCAAAGAGGTTTGGCCCTAGGTTTCATAGAGGGATTAGAATCTATATTCATTTTGATGTAATAGACCTTGAGTTTTGGAATATCTTAAATAAGTTGCCTTTTAATACATCCAACAACAGGGGAGACAAAGGATTTTATGGGTGTAGGTTTAGTGCCAAGATGCCTTCACACAATAGATCCTCACACCATTTTCAAAATAATCTGCATTATTTGCCAATCTAACCACCAATTCCTAAAATAATCGATCCCATTATTGAGCCATAGCCTGTTCATAGAACCACCTATCTTGAGATTGAAACAATCCATACCAAAAACTTTGTTAATATCTCCCTTCCTTTAGCTTATAATGAAGCTTCATCTCTTCAAAGAGAGCCTATTTTGGGATGTAGGAAGTTAGGTCTGGCATCTTCTTATAGTGAACCTGTAATGGGAAGCAAGAATTTGAGTTTAGAAAAACCTATGTATGTTGGAAGAAAATGTACAATGGAGGTTCATCCTACTACTTTAGATAAAAGAACAAATAGTCAGACTAATCTTGATACTCCTATTGAGATTAGAGTGCTTAAATGGATTAAGCTAGAAATTGATGATCCCTCAACTGATACAAGCATAAACACATTGCATCTTCCAGCCATTGAAATGGAGTATAATGAAGGTGTTAATGAGAAAGGAAAGCCTATAATTTAAGTCATTTTAGATTTTGATGACTACTAGATGTCATCTATATAGACTTTTTATTTTTCACCTGAACTATAGTTGATAAAACTTCATACTTTCAGACTTGATATTTTGGCTTGTAGTTTTGATTCATGAACTTTCAGATATTTTATAATTTTGGGAAGTACAATAGCCTTAATTTCTGATATATATATGCCTAAGTTAATTTTGGAATATGCATTATGGTTTGATATAAATAGATTTTTTTAAAACTTTGACTTATCTATTTATTAATTGATATATGATGTATTCTTTTTATTATTAATTGATGAGGTTCTCCACCCATTAAGATAAGTACCTAGTCTATATTCAAAAACTTGATTTATTAAGACTTTTTAAGTCTTAATTAAACATATCCTTAACCAATAACTATTAATAATTAATTTATTTTTAAGTCAATTAGTTAATATAAACTAATAACTAACTAAGGTTAGTTATAACTTATGTTTCAACTAAGTTTGAAGCATAAAAGGAGATCAAAGACTCATTTGAAGAGGAGAAACAACACATGTATTGAATACTTATACATTTTGTGAAGTTGATAATTCATATCTCTCTTTTCTATGCTACTTCTCTGAGATATCATGAATTTTGTAGATAAACCTAATGATATTTTTTCTAACGATTAAGTAATTGCTTAGGAAACATAGGTATATCTAGTTTTTATATCATCATTTATATATATTATCTAAATTTTATCAAGTCTAATATCTTTTGATGATTGTTATTGCAGTCTTATATACAAAATCCAAGTATTCAACCTGAATAATGATGAAAACCTTGTTGTTTACAAGATTTCATTGATATATTTTGAATTTAAAAATTGTCTTTTCAAGTATTTATAAAGAAAGATGTTTGTTTCTCAAATAAAATCTATCTTTTCTGCTAAGATGAATCTCCTTTGAGACTCACAAATTCTATTGTACTTTATATCGATTCTAATTTTTAATATAGTTTATTTTTGTTTTAGATTAATCTTTAATTAATCTAGTTTTCTATTTCTGTTTCTTTAGATCTATTTTCTTGTTTATTATATTTCTTAAGTTTCTTTCTTATATTATTACTTTCTTAAGTTAAATTGTTTATTTGATTAGTTCTTTTCTTTATTTTATATATAATTTAAGGTTTTATTATTGAACTTTTTCGATTCCATTTGTAAGTTTAGTCTCAGTTTTAGATCAGATTTTAACTCATTTAAATCTTAGATTAATTGTTTATAGTTTTATTTTAGTTTATATTGTTTCTAGTCTCTATTTAATTTAGGTTGTTTATTTAGTCTTTGATTTATTCTTAGATTCTTTAGTTTCATTAATTTTTAGGTTGTTAGACTTTTAGATTTAATTGTTTAGTCTTAGGTTCATTTTATTTGCTTAGTCTTTCAATTTATTTCTTGTGTAGTTCTCTTTATATTTTAGACTTATTGGTTTAATGCATTGTTACCTTTTCTTAACTTAGTTCTTTTCTATTTGTTTTTCTTTTAGTTTAATTATCGATTGTTGTTGATTGTGTTTCTTTGTGTTAATTTATATTTGTTTGAATATCTATTTATCATAGTTGATCTCAAATCTATTTACTTTATATTTTCTAGTTTATCTTGAGACTATTTTTAAAGTTATCGTATCAAGACTACAAGATACTACTTGAAATATAATATTTTACTAAATCGTATTTCTTTCTTTCAAGAGATTGTATAATTCATAGGCCTTTTCTTTCAGATAGGATAGATTATATATTCATAACTAAACTAACTCATTTGATAAGAAGATTTATGAAATTATAAAGGAATATGTTTCATTCAACAACTTATTTATTATTTCCCAAAACATTTAAAACCCCCTGCATCTTTAGGATTGTAATTGAACCTTTCGAACCTTACTATTATATTGGTACAATTCCAACATGACCTTAATGATAGGAAAAAGGGTTAATTAGTCAATGGTATAATTTTTATTAACAACAAGTTCTTCACCTCAAGTGTCTTGAGGTATTGTGCATACTAGGATAGGTGTGTTTTCTTTTAGTTGGTTTGTGCTTTACCTAAGTGTTCATGAGAACACAAGTGTGAGTTTTAGTTATTGTCTTGTTTCTTGTTTCCTTGTTGAGTGTGGTGTGTTTGGTGTCTTTTCAAAGTCTTGTCAATGTCAAGAATAGTGTATAGGTGATTCCATTACTTAAAAATAGGAGAAAGCTACTAGTCCATAGCATAGCAAGTTTATTACCCCTAAGAAATTACCAAAATGTTGACTAATTTGACCCCCTAGTCAAATAATTCAACTAAATATATAGTCAAACTTCTTATAAGGTCTCGTTAGGTCATAAAATGGTCGCATGGTCATGTTTAAATTTAATTAATGTGTTTTACACCTTGGTCATTTGTGTCATTATCTTAACATTCCTTTATATCACCCTTTTGGCATTTCAAATGAACTCGTATGGTTTTCCACTTAAGATAGATGTGTAAAAGTGTATTCCAACATACAAGGTCTCAATTGATGTCAGATGGCATTTTAGAAACTGATAGTTGTAGGTTTAATGCCCATATAAGAAGATCACTACAAAATAGATAGTTAAAGGTAGTTGTATAGACAAATACAACCACTAGGCACATGGGAAGAATTTAAAAGAGTCCCTTAAAATCCCCACATGCTTTTTCCAAGGTTGAGAATCTTTTACACATTCAAATTTGGTAAAAACTAGTCCATATCTCCTATTGCTTTCTTAGACAAGGTCAAAAAGGTAAACTAATTTCCCTTCAATATAAAGAAGAGGAAGGAGTTACACTAAATGAATTTGGGAGAAGTTAGTAGCTTTCATTAAATTCCATTTCATGGTAATATTTATTGGAATGGTGATATGTGCTCTATGAATCATTACTAAGAATGTTGGTGACTCTCTTCTACTTGCACATCCCTAATGGCTTCAAGTTTCTCATCTATTTACATTGATCTGAGCAAACTAGGTGATATATGTGTAATTTCAAAGTATGAATATCCTTTTCATGTGGTTTTAAAACTAGTCTTCACATCTGAATATGAAAGGATTAGTAGAACCACTCTTATTGAGTGAGAAATTGGCATCATGGTCTATAAGATAGGGTTCTATTACTTTCAATGTTCTGTTCCCCTATGTGTGATTTCAATTCAATGATATTATGTTGTTTTCACTTCATACATAACATGCATTGTTTATATTTCCCATTGGAAGACTTGAAAGTTGACTGATATAGAGTTATAACATAGTGATTAAGGAATAATCAAAGGTCTCAATATACATAGTCATCTACAACCACCTATAGGAATGTACAAACAACTTAAGGGTTACTAAAACCCAATAAATAGGTTATACACATTTATAAGACTTAGATGGAGGTTCTCAAGTCTATTCAAGGTTCATAGTGTAGACCTTATAGTCATTACAAAGCTTTTAGTCAACCAAAGTTGAAAAAGTTTCTCAGTGGGAATAATTATACCTTAAATTCTCTAAATAAGGTGTTGTTCATATAATGCGTCATTTCATAGTGAAGTGCCTTGAGTTCTAAATAAGCATAATGATGTATCTCATGTAGACTGGACATAGTAGTAACATGTAAACAAGATAGGAGATGGATTTGGTCAAGATAAGATAATGTAAAGGATTTTCCAATTTCACAATTTTCTATTGTAAGCACTCAGTAAATATAGTGCCAAAAAAACCTACATGAACCTATAACCTGCAAGTAATAACTAGTCGATTGATGATAATGGTATGAAGTCATGGTCTATAAGTATCAATGAGTCTATTCAAGTGTAATGGATATAATGACTAGAGGATAAGTAAAGATGTTATCCTCAAATAATAAAATTACCACCTACAGGAATCTCATAGCTCCTCCTAAGGTGACATCTACAATCTGATTGTAGCGCTATGGTTTATGGATGGTAATAATATGAGCACATTATGTCAAAGGTATGAGATAAATACATAAAAGTGTGAGATATAATAAAAAACATTAGTATTAAGTGGTGGAGATAAACATAGTAGTCATACATAAATTAATCACCTATAAGAACATTTCAACTTCTACTTAATGTACACCTACAGTTTCAGATAGTTTGCAGACTACCTCATGCAATGAAAGATGCTAGGTGATTGATGGGCATAAGTTTAAAATGGATGACCATATTGAATAAACCATAAAATTTATGATATAAATTATATTTTACATTCATGGATAGGATAAATAGAGCAAATATTGGGTTTTGAACCCTAACTCATAGTCAATTAAACCTTGCCTATTATCATAAACCTAGTGAGCTAGTTTTGAGAAATTTGATGTTTGTGGGATCTTGAGTTATGATCAAGTTTTAAAAATTTGTGTAGAGAATAAAAATGACTCAATATATCCATTTATAGTCTCACTTTGGTCAAGTAAATAGGGGATATTCCCTCTAGTTTATATTAGATAGAGGGCACTCCACAGGCATCCCAACATGCAATGTAAGTATAGGAATGTTGAATGGATGAGGGGAAGAGCCTTAAAGTAACTATGAAATAATGTATATAGTTGTGTTGAATAGGAATAAATATGTAAAATTCCTTACAACCATTGGAAACCCTTAGAAGGGTCAAACACATAGAAAGTATAGCTAGGCCTATTAGGCCTAAAACTATGCCTAAGCCCTACATGTGCCTTACTTTATCCGTATGAAAATATGATACCTAAAATACTTTTGAATAATTTAATTGGAGATTTTAGGATGGATCAGAGCCATTGGTTTGTAAAAAAACCATTCACAATTGGTCAATTTAGCCTTAATTCCTACTAGGCCTATCCAAAATACAATGAAAGAGTTAGAGGGCCATGTTATTTCAATCACACTTGTATGGATTATTTTCATGAGACCTAAAGTAGTTAGGGATAATTAAATGGTGTATCTAACTTTCTCTTAGTGGAATTTTTATGGAATTTCAATGTCTAATTTTTATGAACAATCATTAACAGTATAAGAGACTAAAAACCCTCCTAAAACCCTTGTTTGGACTTGATGGAGAATAAATTAATGGATATGAATATAGGAGGCATAAAATGGCCATGAATTTTTTATAAATGTATGTAACTCCCTGAGTATCATTGACATCCACTTTTATTTTACTGTCATCTATAAAAACTGACCTAATACTATGTTTTTTTTACAATAATTGAGATGTTTTATATGTATAAAGGAGAATGGACAAGGGATAAAAATTGTGGGAGGTATTTAGATACTTTTATTAACTCTTAAAACTAATTTATCACCATGTTTTTTCATGAAAAAATCTTTGTTAGACCATCCATTGCAAGTAGTCCAAATAGACAGTGAGAAGACAATGTGACTATCTAGTGAGATAGTGAAAGAGGTGAATTTGAATATTTTGAGATATATTTGATAGACTAGAGGATAAATATGATTTTAAAATATGTCCTAGCACCTCTAAAATTTATATTCAAGAGCAACTTAAATTCAATTAGGTGACAAGTGTGAAGACAGACCTAGAGGGCTAGTGATAAATGGCAAGTGACAAAGATAAGTCCATAAATTAGAGATGTGTATATGGCATGCATTAACCTAATTTATATCTTATAATATCAGGGGATATGTGATAATAAACACTATGTTATTTTTAGATAATATATTGAACCCCTCACCATCATGAAGGTAGTTTCAAAGCAAGATAATGAAGAGTTCTACACCAACTTAAGGAAGGTGTTAAGCATCAGATTGACACATGCTCATGCAAAATTATTGACCTATTTTACACTTAATTTCATGGCATTGTAACTATTTATCATAGTTTGACACTTGGCCTTGTGACCCTTTAGCTTCACTTCTTTTCTCTCCTCTCATATGTTCTATATTTTCAAGCCTTTTTGGATTTGTAATGGATCCACAATTGGTATGACAAAGCCCTACTAGTTTTGACACCTCATTTGACTTTAAATAAAGTTGATTAATTATATATAATATATTTAATAATTGTTTTAAGTTGTTTGTGTGGTTGATAAGTGATGAATATGCTCTCCTTGCTTCAATTTCTGCTCGTACATGTTTGTGTGAGTGAAGCCTCTTCTAATAGGTTTAATAAAGTGTATTTTTAGTTAAGTGAATATTAGTGTATAATATTAGACCTTATTTTCACACACCTCTAGATAGGCATAACAATATACCTCTATTATTAATACTTATGCTAGAAGGACATGAGTTAAGGTCAGTTTTGGTAGTCTCCTTTCTTAGTGCAGATGCAAGTATGTTGTGTGGAGTTATCTTGGTGTATAACCTAATTATAATAGGTTTATTTTATGTATCTTCCCTTTTAATTCCTAATATTTATTAACCTAGTGTAGTGTGATCCTAAGAGATAAATCAAGGGAGATATCCCTCTCAAACCTAGAAATCTATCTCTTGTAGTAGCTTGTCTATGATGAGACATAGTTCCATGTTGTCCTAAAATTGAGAAGGTCTTCTTGAATTATATAGGGTTAAATTTTAGGATAAAAAAAATTTAGCATGCCTAATGGGACATGAGGTCCATGAATTTGTTCAAGGTAGCTGCTAGCTTTGACAACAAGGATTTGTAACAATCCACTTATTGTAATATTTGGTGACTCCAAAGTTTCAATCTTTATTGTAGACTAGTGCACTCTTTCATGCCTAAGGTAAACACAAGGTCTCTTACCAAAGCTATAAATTTTCAATTTCAAGATATTCTTCCTTATTCTTACAAAAAAAGTAGATTTGTAAACACCCATCCCTATCCAAAGAGGTCATATCTTGCTCACAAGCCTAGAAGAAAATTATTGATTACCCCATTCTTGCAAATACCTATGCCACCATGGCAAGAAACCATCCTTTTGTTTCCTTTAATGTCTATATTCCTCTAAGGATTTCCCACTATGATTATATCCACATATTTACCCTCAAAAGTGTTCCATCATACACCAGTGAGACTTACATCACACCTATTGAGTATATAATAAATATTGCTAACTTTTACAATATCCATCACATCATAGAGGAAAACATTGTAATCAAGTTGTTGTCTATCTCCTTAAAAGTAAATTCATGATTGGTATATAAATTTGGCACATAAATCAATCACAACTTGGGATGAGTTGGGAGATTCATTTAGAATAATATTTTAGGACAACAGTGAAAACTTGTCACTAACAAAGTAGCTAACCACCATTAGGAGAGCACCTCAAGAAGTAATTCAAGACTTAAAAACAATATTTTAGAAGACCTGGGATAAAATACCAATATTGATAAGGCCAAAAATTCACCATGCTTTCCTTTATTACCTTAAAGCATTTTATAGTGATATTATAATGATGATTCAATGTATGGGAGGCAACACTCTACCTAATACCTATGAGATGGCCATTAGTGCATAAAATTGTTTGATTCAAGCTAGGAAGATTTCCCCAAGAACTCCCATGCCTATTTTCCCTAATTTTAAATATCTTACACCTATTTTTACTCCTACTCCTACACCTAAACACAAGCCTATTGACCCTAGTCAACCAAGAAAACCTAATGAGGTAGAAAAGATGAAAGATATGGAGCAAGAGATAATAATTCTAAAGAGAATATTTCAACAATATAAAGGTAAGCCTTTCCAAAGTCACTATCAACCTAATCAATCCTACCCCAACTATCAAGGCAATAGGCCACCTTTCCAAGGTCATCCTCAAGGTCAAGGATAACTAGTCTAATCTAAACCATGTGGTGGTTAAAATCCCAATGCTCCTTCCAGTTTAAGGATACTAGTGCCTACTCAAAATAACATTGACCAAGAGAATAACAATAAACCTTAATTTTATCAACCTTATGATCCATATCCCTATGTCAATGAGTCTTTTAATCAAGCCTTCATATTTGGGAACTATACTAGCTATGACTCAACATGAAGTACCAAATGGAGGAGTGACTGATGGGAAAGATGCCTAAGTTGGGTTTGTATTTGGAATTTAGAAAAAATATGACTCATGTGTAGTCAATCATCAAGGGTATTCAAACATAAATATGATTTCTATAGCATCAAACACAAAGAGCAAGAAGAGGGAAGTTGAGGAAGTTTAAGGAGATGTTAATGGTGCTTCAATGAATGTTTAAACAAGTACAAGATTAGGTATGTATAATGTGATTCAAAATGTATAAGTAAGTTAAATATATTAGATGTTAGGAGTGATTTATTACCTCAAAATTCTCAAGGTGTAGGTAGCATGATTCCCACTAGTGGACAAGCAAGAGTTAGTGGTCATTTTACTAACATTGTGGAGAAAATGAAGAGGTCACATGTGAATGTGTCAATGTGGGATACATTGGAAATATATATAAAAATATACCTACTTAAATAGGAGTTGTCTAATATTAGTTTTATAACCAAATATCCTATCCAAAGAGAGGAAACTTTGACAAACACCATGAAGCCAAGTGAAGGACAATCAAGCAAATTTGAAAAGGTGGTCAAACCTCCTCCATTCTATCTATCAATCATTATTGGAGATTAATTGGTACATAATTATCTTATTGATAGTGGAAATATTACTTGTGTCATTCCCAAATAAGTAGATGACAAATTGAACTTGAAGTATGAACCTTATATTAAGAGACTGCTATAATTGAATGGGTCAGCTACCAAGACCATTGACATAATCAGAGGTTTGAAACTCATTCTCCATGCTTGTCCTACCTTCATTATTTATCAAGATGTTGTATTGGTATATGTGGCTCCTAATTTTTCACTTTTTCAAGAGAGTTCACTACCAAAATTGGAGGTTATCTAGCTTCATATTAGTCCTGCATGGCTTTTCAGACTAGATATGGTGCAAAAGTGACAATCAATTTAGAACCTCTTTCTAGTTTTCATGTTTAACCTTATGTGCTTTAAACATATAATATGAATTGTAATGTGATTGATTAATATGATCACCCTATTGATCAAGATCCTCTAACTATCATTGATGGCATATCTGATTTATATCTTGATGAATGGGGAGTTGAGCAAGGTGGTTTTGAAGAGACTAGTATTAGAACTTACATACTTCATGAGGATTGTGATGGATTCCTTGAGGTATATCATGATAACATCCTAGAACAAGTTAAATTTGGAAACTATCTTATACACATAAGTGATGATGTGAACATCTTAGTTATGTCAAAACATGACAATCCCAGTGGCAACCCATTCTACCTATAAAATAAGAAAACATTCTTAAACGTAAACCTTAAAAAGAACTGGATGACATGTGGCATTAGTTCAATTACATTTTGTAATAATTTGAGGAGTTTAGTAGGCCTAAAACTATTCAAAAAGAATTTAGATCTAATTTTGAGACCAATCATGTGCTTGATGAGCATACATAGAAGTTAGAGGTCTCAATTGAGCAAAAAACAACCTTGGAAAAATATGAAGTGTTTGATGAACATAAGGAGGATAGTATTTATGAATTAAAACGAGAATCATGTCATGTTTAAAAGACACTTTAATTTAAGAAGGTTGTGAGGACCTTTAATGAACATATTGAAGATGGTCAAGTGAGCATGACAAAACCTAGGTAAGTTACAAAGCCAAACAAACTTCCAAGAGAACTAGATGGAGAATTATTAAAAGCTCTAAATGATTAAATTGAAGTCATCAAGAGATCTAATCATATTAATTATTTTTACCATACACATAAATAACTATTAATTGATAAGTATGCATCATATGAGGATCTATTTTCTTGGAGAATCAGTTATGTAAAGAGCATTGTCTTTGACCCTAGTTGAAGCAATGAAGAATGTTCTTCACCTCAAGTGTCTTGAGGTATTGTTCATACTAAGATAGGTGTATTTTATTTAATTCGGTTTGTGTTTTTCCCAAGTGTTCATGAGAACACAAGTGTTAAATCTATCTCTTGTCTTGTTTATTATTTCCTTGTTATGTATGGTGTGTTTGGTGTATTTTCAAAGGCTTATTAGCATCAAGAGAAATGTATATGTCACTCAATTATTGAAGGATAGAATAAATTTGTTGGTCCTTAACATAATAGGCTTGTTACCCTTAAGAAATCACCAAAATGTTGACTAATTTCACTCTCTAGTCGAATAAGTCAACCAATTATATAGTCAAACTTATTATAGGGTCTTGATAGGTCATAAAATGGTCACATGGTCATGTTTAAGGCCACTTAATATGTTTTAAAAAAAATTTATTTGTGTCATTGTCTTAACATTCATTTATGTCACCTTGTTGGCTTTTATAATGAACTTGTACAGTTTTCCACTTAGGATAGATGTGTCAAAGTGTATTCCAATATACAAGTGTCAGATGGTAGTTTAGAAACTGACAATTGTAGGTTCAATGACCACCCAAGAAGATCAGTTCAAAATAGACAATTAAATGTGTGAACTAATAATTTAACTCAAGAGAGGATGGTTAGTACTGTGTTAGTCCCAAAATGAAAACAAAATGAAATAAACACACTAGAATAACATTTCTAGGCCTAGTTAATAGAAAAAGCTTAGTAAACAAAATAAAATGGAAACACAACTAAAACATAAAAAAAATACCTTCCTTCACCTTCATTGGATGCTCTAAAATACTTTTTGTAGTGACTTACTTGGTTGATGCTCATGAAGTCTGCATCAACAAAAGCTTGGCTGCTTCCATCTCTCCTTGGAAACTTGTATGGCTTTGGCTTGTCTTGGATTGGCTCAATATTTTAGCATTATAAAGCTAATCTGGATGAATCTTTGGAATCAATTTAGCATTATAAATTTGGCATATGAGAGCTTAAAATTATGGCTTTGAGGCTTGTTATTTATAGACTTTTGGAATGGTTTGAGGATTAACCATAACCATCCATCTCAAGATTGAGATGTGTGTCCATGGATAAATATAAATATTAAATTCATTATACAAATATTCCCATTAATATTTGGGATAGAGGGGCATTTAATAGGCATGGAAGGGCTTAATGAGGCATGGGAGGCATGAATCCTAATATTTATGGTATTTATGGCCTAGGGATGTCTTCCCAAGAAATGAGGTCACCTAATAATGTAGATATTCAATATTCATTTACAAAAAGAAATTATTCAAAAAGTTCCATAGAATTTTTAATTAGGATCTAATTTGGTTTAACTATCTCTTAAGCATGATTAAGCACTTTGTGCACAAATTACTCTAATTGATCAAAATGCCTTGTTATTAGCCCAAAATTTGACTAGATTAGAATTAGAATGTGATGTCATATGCATTAGATATGTTATCCGATTTAGGATGATTTAAACACTAAATAACAAAGTCACATGTATTTTGTAAGAATTTTGATAGAAAATAGCAATCCAGGGCATCTAAGTGTGAAATTGGCATTTTGACTTGAAATGATCTGATCAAAGTTAGTTGGCCCATAAAATGCATTACCCCATTTAGGGATACCCTAGCTAATATTGGCACTTGAATACATCAATTTAAAATATTTTAATGTGTTTTAGTGTTTTTAGGTCAAATTGTACACTTTAGTCAAAATTGGTCAAAAGCCTAATTGGAGGTTATCGATGGCCAATTTTAGGTGTCTATAGTTTGCCCCTATTTGGGAAGGCATTGCATGATATAGGCATAGTAACATATTCTTAAATAATTAAAAAGTTGTATATTCCTAAAATTTCAATAATTATGGACTAACTATATGATGCCCCCTCAAGGGAATAGTTGGCACAAGCAGGTTCTTCAAACAGTGCCTCAAAAAGAAGTGAAATGAAGGGACCAAAGAAACAAAAATGATGAGGTGAAAAAATAATGAGTTTGAAAAAGTAGTCAAAATCATTGAGAATGCAAGTGGGATGGTATACAATGGTTTTCCCAAAGGTAGTTATAAGCATTGTACCCTGATAGTGGTAATGTGGTAGGATAACACAATGATTTACCCAAAAGTAGTTATAATCATTGAGAAGATGGACCTGTCCTTAGACAAAAAAGATAGTAACATGCCCTTATTTTAGAAAAATAAAGTAAATTTGGTGAGAACATAATGATTTTCCCAAAGGTAGTTATAATCATTGAGAAATACAAGTTGGACAGTGTGCAATGGTTTGTCCAAAGGTGATTATAAGCATTGGACCTTGATTATGGAAAACATGATTGATTTGGTTGATGATGATGGTAACTTAACACATAGGGTAATGATGAATTATAACAACCTACTATTAGGTATATGTTCATCTGAACTAACAAAGGTTGAAATGCATTTTTTGTTTAATTACTCTATTTGGGATATGATTGGGATGTCGATGCTGAGGAGATATTGATGTTATCTTTGATGAGTAGAATTATTGAAGTTGATTTTTTTTGTAGAAAATGTTGGTAGGAAGCATGATAAAAAATCATAAATACTTTTTGGAAATATGCATAAGGATTGACTCTTGAAATCCAATACTCAAGAGAAGACAATGCACCAATGATAAAAACCATGATGACAATGCAAACACATGAATATGAATGGATGCAAGTGAAAGTGTGGGGAAGGAATCACCCAATGAATGTACATAGAATAAATTAAGGCACTAATAATGAAATAAAATAAATAGGCACATAAACAAATCAACAAAGAAATAAATTAATTAATTAATTTAAACCATACAAGCATTACCCCTAAAAATAGGTGACAACTTAACAAAATAACAAAATGGGAGAATAAAAGAAAAGGAAGGGGATGGTCAAGCTATCTCCATATGCACTAGGCAAGTGGATGCTACCTACATAGTTCCATGGACATAATATCCAACAAAAACTTTAGGCCAAATGTAGTTCTCCTAGGAAATGGGAAAAAAAATGATAACTAATGAAAACAACATAATGGATGCAATAGAATAATAGGAATGGTATTGAAAAATGGCAAGTGCATGGGATAAATAGCTAAAAAGGATGGGGAAACTAAAAAACAAGGGATTTTCTTGTCACTTAGTAAGGGTTCCCATAATCCTTAAGGCAAAGAATTGGTTAATGTTTTTTTTATTTTTTTTAACAATTTTACACATGTTAGAATTTTTAGAGTATCTCAACTTGATTTAGAATGACAAGATACAAAAAATGGTTCAATCTCATAAAACAATGATAATTTTACTTAGGTGGCTCACAAAATGATGATAGTATGGCTTTGGTTTCTCATAAAATAATGAGAGTGTGGTTTAGGTTGCTCATAAAATGGTAAGAGTATAGATGGAAAAGGTGACTGAGCTGACCTCAATAAGTATCGAGCACTACCTACATAGTTCCAAAGTAGGACCTTAAGTCACTATAGTTCCACCCTGTAACAGAGGAATCTAACTAGTGTAGTAGGCAATTTAAACAAAATAGGCATAGTATGGCATAGGAAATGGTGAGTTCGTATGTTAAGGCTCAATAAATAAATGTCACCATTAGTTTATCCATAGGTGATTATAACTAGGACACAATGACATGGATCAATGATACTAATTTTCCCATAGGTAGTTATAATTAGTAGTAAGATCAGGGATAAGAAGGGAACAAAAAATGAAGGGTGAAACTATCAAAAATTCTATCATACTGCTCTAAAATAGTATCTCTATCTAAACTGCTCAAAATAACTACTGAAACTAATTAGATTTATTGGTGCTGAAAATGTGTAACTAATGGCAAAACCAAGGTCAAATGAGCTAGGTAGATAGGATTCAAAACATGCTTGTCGATATAATGGAATTGTAAAATAGATAATTAATAGGCTAAGAGGAATGATAAGAATGATATTCATACAAAAAAGAATAGTGATAAAGTGGCACAACTAAAATGGTCCATATAGAAAATACACCATAGTGCTCAAACATAGTACTGACTGAGGTGAATAATATTCATTAGATCAGGAAGTTCATATCTATCTAGTGTGGTGAGCCTATATGTTCTTGATCCATAATTTTTAGTAATGATAAAATACCCTATCCAATTTGGTTTAAATTTAGCTTTATGCTTTTTCTCAGTCATGATATTCTTTTGGTTTCTTTAAGAACAAGATCACCAAGTTTAAATGTTTTATGCTTGATGCACTGATTATAGTGGCCTTTGAGTCAATTCTGATATACCTAAATATTATTAATCATAGTTATGCATTTTTCATCAAGTAGCTCTAGCTTTTATAGGTGAGCTACTTGATAGTCATGATCATCTAATACATACTTGAAACATATACGTAATGAAGGTAATTCAAACTCAATAGGAAATATGTTTTTGATACCATAAATAATTGAGTATGGAATGGCTCCTATGGGGGTATGATGATTGGTATAGTATACCCAAACAACATAGAATATATGAAGGTGTCAGTTGTGATTAGCATTATTGACAATATTTTTGAGAATGTTAACAATTGTTTTGTTGGATGCCTCAACTTAACCATTACCTTGAGGGTAATATGTCATAGAGAAATGTTGTGTGATATTGTATTCAACACATAGCTGGTTGACATCCTTGTTCTTAAATAATCTTTCATAATCAGATATAATATCAAAGGGAATAACATAAAGGCAAATGAGATGGTTGAAAATAAACTTGGAAACTTTCTTTCCAGTCACGTAAGTGAGGGGTATAGATTCAACCCACTTAGTGAAATATTTGGTGGCAGTAAGGATGTGTTTATGGCCATTTGAAGATGTAGGATTGAATTTCTTAATGAGGTCAAGTTCACATGTAACAAATAGCCATGGTGTCAACATTAGTTTTAGAATCTTAGTGGGGGCATGAATCAAATTGACATACCTTTGACATTTATCACACTTATTTACATATGTAGCTACATCTATGTCCATCAGGGGCCAATAATAACCAATACATAAGAGATTTTTGGATAAGGCTACCCTGCTAGAGTGGGCTCCACATACTCCTTTGTGTACTTCCCATAATGCTAGTGTATATTTTGATAAAGTTAAATAATGAAGTAGAGTTTCATCAAAACTGTGATAGTAGAGGGTTGATCCTAGTAGCATATAGTGAGTGGTTTGATAGATAAAGGCGTTGGTTTGTTTGTAGGATAGGTTAGGTGGTATAACTTGGTCATGAAGATAATTGTAAAGGTTAGAATACTAGATAGAATTAGGACCAACAATATCACAAATCATGGAAATGATTGAAGGTTCATGAGCTGGTGTGAATAAATTCTTGATGAAGAATTGATACTTTTTAGCTTTATCTATTTGTTGAATCAGAGAGTCGATAGTAGCTATGGCATATACAATTTTGTTACTAGCCCTTGGTATATGCTCAAACTGAATGTCTATAATTTGCTATTTTAGAGTGTCAACCATAACTTTATAAGGAACTAACTTGTCATATTTGGTGTAGAAGTGGTCTATGACCTGATTGATAATTAACTAAAAATCACCATAAACCTTGAAATGAGATATGTTCTATTGTATTTCCTATCAAAATCTTGCAACAAGTGCTTCATACTCAGCCATGTTATTGGTATAAGGAAAACTAATTCAAAATGACTTAGGGATTAGATCCCCCTATGGTTTAATAAATAAGAGGCCTACCCCCAATCTATGTGTAGCAAATGATCTATCAAAATATAGCTTTCAATGCTTCTCTTCAAGAGATATGTCAATGATGATCATTTTGGATTCATTAGGAAATTGGAATGTGAACGACTCTTTATCTAAAAGGGGTGCTTTAATAAGCTAATCTATAATGATTTGTCCCTTAATTGCCTTTTGCTTAACATACTCTATGTCAACCTCACTAAGAATCATGATCCACTTGGCCATTCTACCTTGTAAATCTATTTTAGATAGAGATACTTGAGAGGATCTACTTTTAAAATGATCATGGCCTTATTGTTTAACATGTAGTGTTGCAATTTTTGAGCTATGAATATTATGGATAAATAAGCTTTTTTAATAAGCATATAGTTATGTTCATATGTGACCAATGTATAACTTAAGTAGTATACTACATGCTCTCTTCCATTGTCATCATGTTGAGCTAGAAGTGCCCCCAAGGCACTATATGTAGCTGATAGGTATAATAAAAATGGTTTTCCTAGCATAGGGGTAACAAAACAAGCAAAATTTTATAGGTAATATTTTAGCTACTAAAAATCTATTTGGTAGTGATTATTCTAGTGGAATGCAACTCCCTTCTTTATAAGATATGTAAATGGATGACACTTGTCTAATAACTAAGATATGAAGCATTGAATTAATTGGATCTTGCTTTGTAAATTGTAGATCTACTTCAAATTGGTTGGTGGTGGCATCTCTATTATAGCTTGGACTTTGGTTGGATCAATTTCAATGCCTCTACAATACATGATGAAGCCAAGTAATTTTTTGGATGTTACTCCAAATACACATTTATTTGGATTTAGTTAGACTTTATACTCATGTAGTCTTTCAAATATTCTATGTAGCACTATTAAATGGTCGACCCTAGTTATTTATTTGCCTAATATATCATTGACTTAGTCTTAAATAATATCATGCATCATATCATGGAATATGATGGTCATGGTTCATTGATAGGTAGCTCTAGTATTCTTAATACCAAACAACATTACCTAATAATAGAATGTTCCCTATGGAGCGGTAAAGCTATATTGTGTTGATCTTTTGGTGTTATTTTGATCTGGTTATATTTTAAAAATCCATCCATGAGTGAAATCATCTCATAACCCACCATGAATTTAATAATCATGTCAATATTAGATAATGGAAATTCATCCTTAGGGCAAGCTTTGTTTATGTCTCAAAAATTAGTACAGATTATGATTCTTTTAGGATTTTTGCTAATATGTAAAACATTAGATATCCATTATAAGTAGTCAATGGATCGATAAAATCCTACTTCAAAGAGTTTTTATAACTCTTTATTTATTAATATATTAATGTGAGGATGCATCTTGCATAACTTTTGCTTAACTGGTTTGGCATTAGGATTTACCACAAGGTCATGTAAAACTAAGGTGGGGTCTAAAATTGGAATGTCAAAATAAAACCATGCAAAGATATCTACAAATTATCTCAATAGAGCTGTAAAGACTTCACGTTCCTCCTCAGTGAGGGATGTGCCTACTTTAATCCATTTTACATTCGATGGAGTCCTGACATTTACCTCCATTGTATATTTTACTAGAAGGGTCGATTTATCTTCTAAGATAGTAGGCAAAGACTTGAACTATTGGACTATATCATGGTCCTCTATTAGGAATTGCTTTTCAACTTCTCCTATGCATGATAAATTTGAGTCCCCTAATGGGAGATCTAGCCATGTGACAAAAACAGTCAGAAATTCCTAAAAAATTTGATCAAACACTTGTTGTTGCTCAAAATAGAACTCAGATCCATAGGTAATTTCATCATTGGTGACCTCCTAGTCTAAATTTGAAGAATAATGAACACCCCCATCTAATGGTACCTAAAATAGGTTTTTACCACTAGACTACCCTTTATCTTTACTTTTTTCTAGGTCAAAAAGTGCATCAAAGAGGTTTTTACTTTGGCACCTCAATGTTTTATTTATTTCTTTTTGTCTAAGGGTGTTCACCCGCTCTCCAAAATAGGCTTTAGGATCTAATGTGATTGAGAACCTCAATTTATGATCTCCTAATGGAACATTGTCTCTAAGGCCAAGAAAATCACAACATACCTCATCATTCTAAAACTCATCAATCAAAAAATTGGATTCTTGTTGGTCCCAATCTATCAGTTGGGGATAGTAGATTGGCAATGGGTTGTGATGAATGGCTGGAGTAAGGGTACAAATGGAATTATTATCAACCATGTTAGTCTTAGTTAGGTCATCAAATATGAGGCTATGATCAAACTCTACTCCACGATTGACATCATCGTCACTAGTCACTGGTGATAGAACTTGAATAAGATATGTGGGGTCACCCCCAGGTGGTTTAAATCCAAGTCTATAGGATCTTCTATACTTAGTCATGGAAATTGGCTCAATGGTTCCTTGTTTATTTAGTCTAAGGACTCTTCCTTCATAATATTGATATTCCATGATCTTATTAGGAATAGGATACTTTGCACTCTTATAACAATTAGCTTGGTTGTCATTATATAACCATGATTTGTTTCCCTTAAGAGAGTCTAGTTCTAGGCTATATGTTGGTATAAACATGACATGTCCTTTATTTTTACTCTTTTGTTGCCAATGCATGTGTGGGGTAACTTTAGGTCATCTAAAGGTGTTTAGATTCTAAGGAAGATTAGCAATATGAAAGGCATCATGGGACACATACTCCCCTGGGCCATTATCTAAAATGGTGAAATGACTAGAATCTTTAGGAGGTGATATGTAGAAAAAGGAATCTAAGGTATTTAGATCTATACAATTATCATTTGGAGAATTAATAAGTATGGACTTTCCTTTATCTTTCTTAAAACTTAGATTCATGTCATATTGGTAATTATAGCTTTGAAACTTGGCCTTGAGATGTTTACAATATTCATATGGGTGTAAATTTCCTAGAATATTCACTTCCATCCTTGAGTGGGAGAATTTGATATATTGGTGCAACATTGATGGGATTGCATGAATCTCATGTAACCAAGGCCTACCTAGAAGCATATTATATGATAACTCAAGATCAGGCACATGGAAAAGTGTATCATGAGTCAAAGGCCCAATGATAATTGGTAGGCTAATGGTGCCTTGTGATTCTCTCCTAATTATCGTAGGCTTTGATAGTTATTGTTTCTGGTTAAAGATCTACCATTGTGTACCCAAGAAGCTTGATGAGATTTAGAGATACTATGTTGAGGCCTGATCCATTATCTATAAGGACACATTTCAATTTATGCCACTTTATATAAAATTCTATGTATAATGGATTATTATGGAGTGGGCCAAGAAAAGACATATTGCTTTGGTTAAATGTGACTTGTTGGGATAGACTAGGTGTCCAACCAAAGCTTGAAATTTATTAGGAGATATGTCAATAGTAATAGTGAATTGGGTTAAAAATTCATTCAAAATATTCTTGTGGATTATTGACATTCACAACAAATCTAAAATAGAGATTTGTGATGATGTCTTCTACAATTGTTCCATAATATCAAACTTCTTATCTTGTTCAATGGTAAATGGTTTATTCCAAGGTTTAATGGCTAGTTGAGTAATGGGCAAAGTGGTAGATGGTTGTGGCCTTGGGATGGTAATATTTAACCTCTAAGTTATGATTACATGATTAGGATTAAATATAGGACCATGATTCCTAATAAATGGTGTGGGACCAGATAGCATAAGTCTTGATTCTCAGTGCACTTTTATGTGGTCATAAGGCAAGAACGAGTTATCAATGTAAAGTCTAAAAGTTGAAATCCTAATTTTTTGGTTCACCTGTGTGTGGTCCTATGTCAAAGAAGGATTATCCATGCAATTTAGTTTAGTGGAATTGTTTAAAAATGGTCTAGATTGATTGGTGCTTGGTCTAAGATTAATGGAGATGGTATTAATGCTACCCCCTGTAATATGACCTACAACTCAGTTGTAGTCATGTGCAACTACATGGTAAGTTTTTTAGTTGTTACCATTCTAACCTTGGTTTTATCCATTATTCAAAAATTATTGGTTCTACTTTTGATTCTATTGATTCTACCTTTGATTTTGTTATTGTTGATTTTATTGTTACATGGGCTAGTGTTGTTGTTACTGCTAATGGTTGTTATGTTGTTGCTAGTTGTTATGTTAGGGAAATGTGTTTTGATAGATGCCAAGATTTTGATTAGAGGTGGAAGCACCACCATCTAATATGATCTCCCCATTCTCCAACATATTTTCAATTAAATGATTGATTTTCACATGTTTTCATAAATTATGCCTATTGACTTGATGATATTCATAGAATTTATTTTCATGGTACTAATAAGGATAGGGAATGCCTTATGGATAATGCTTTGGTATAGGCCAACTAATCAGATTAGTGGTATTAATTTTATGAAATACAAACTCAATAAGATTTCCAAAATCACTAAAGACATGATGAGTAGGTACCGTTCTTCTTGGAGGAGGAACCTGTAATGGTAAAGGTTGTTGTATTTATTGCATAGGTCTTGGTTGTTGTGCTTGTGGCATTGGTTGGAGATGTTGTCAGGTAGGATTAAGCTAAAAAAGTGGTACAGATGATGTTTTCACCATTTAGACATGTCATGACTTAGTTATTTCATTTCCCACAACATTCCTATTGTGGTTGAATTGCTTTGGTCTATCTTGGTTATTGACATGTGTTAGTGATGATGCTTGTGCTTAGATTAGATGTTGGTTTAGCCGCTTCCCTAATTGGTACCTTGGTTTTGATTAGTTGAATTAATATTTATGACTCCTTTATTAATGAATGCTCACTTGATCAACAAACCTTTGTCAATGATTTATTTAAAGGTATGTGCACATTGTAGTTTTAGATGATAGGCTATCTCACTATGCAAATTTTTAGTGAACACAATGGCTAATTTTTTATCTAGTAGACTGTGAGTGAATCAACTTATAAGTGTTCTCCATCATTAGAAATAACTTTAAAAACTCTCATTGGCTTTTTGTTTAGCTTATGTCAAATTAACTAATGAAATCTCATGCTCGAGATTATAGGAAAAGTGATGTACAAACTTATCTAAAAGATCATCAAACTAAGTTACTAAATTTTTAGGTAACTTTAATAACCACTCCAAGGCTTATCCAACTAAGCTCCTTAGAAACAACAATAAAAAGTATATTCGTTATATGCCATTGGTTGGCATGTGATAAATAATTTGGTTAAATGGGCTTTGAGGTCACCATTCCCCTTGTATTTATCAAACTTTGGGGGCTCATATCCTAGATCAAATGAAATATATAATTACTCCATATTAAAAGTATAGGAACACATATCATCCAATTTAAACTTTTTAATCTATTTCCCTTCTTGGATAATAGAGATTATATCCTTCATCTATTATAATTCTTACTCTAGGAAACTCATGGGAATATTGTCCTGGGTAGGTGGTTGAGTGGTCACAAGTGGAACACTTAGACTAGTATATGATGGGGGTATTTTGTATACATTATATTAGTTGGGAAATGAACCAAGAATATGCATACATGGATTAGGATGTGCTTAAAATTGCATGTTTGGTTGCAATATTCTAGTTTAGATTGGCTATGAAAGTTTGACTTGGAGGATTTTGTGGTTGGAATAGAGGGATATAGCTATATTGTGTATGTTGTTATTGAATATGGATTTTTTGCCAATTATTCAAACCTTGTTGTTGAGTGGGAACTTATGAACTAAGACCCAGTCTTTGAACTTGTGGTATGTTTTGAACAAAAGGCAATTACTTCCTAGAAGGTACTTGAGAAACATTAGAACCTCTTTGTTTCATGAATCCTTATTGGGAAATGGATGCATGTTATAAATTCATCATCTATCACTAACCAATATTTATACATTGTTGGTTAGACATCACTTAGTTTTGAATTGGCACACTAGCTTGTGACTGAAGAGCTATGTTTACTACTACCTAATGAGATGGAATATGAGTTACATCTTATTGAGGTGGAAATATGTTTAAACTCTACTACATTGGTATATTTATTTGTGCTTGTTATTTTAGAATTATAATTGTCACTTGTTGAGGAGGAATAGGATTTGTCACATTTTTTTGTTGGGGTGTTACATTGGTTACTAGTTGACTACCTAATCCTATTGGTTGCACACTTGATAAAGAAGCTAGTTAAGGATAGGAAGTAGGTGATGAAGGTTAGGGTGCATAAAAACTCATTATTTGGTATGTGTATCCACTCATGGTATGAACTATAGGCACATGTTGTTGACTAGTTATTTGTGTGTTAGTACCACTTTGATTTGGATCAGACGTTGCTTATGTATTTTCCACTATGTTTTGCTCATTATTTTACATAGAAATAAAAGACACTTCTTCAATAATTGGAATATGCAACAAGTTGTCTACTGAAGTGTTTTACATGAATAGGTCAAAACTCTGATTATCTTGACCAATTAACTCTATCAAAACTCTTATTGAAGGAACTAGGTCAATAAGAGGTTTATTAACCATGGTCATCTAATTGAAATTACATGCTAGATTTAGGTAGGTTTGATATGCTATTTACATTTGGTTAAAGTGGTCTTCCATGAGGCTTTATCCTTTGCTACGCATATTAGGATCCTGATACATTGTTTAGACTAGAGTCAAGATTTCTAGAAGAAGCCTGTTGACTATATAATATGTTATGAGGCATTCTTACTAGGCTTGGTAAACTTTCATGAGGGAATTCCACTAGAAACTTAGCCCCTAATTCTATGGCTCTAACCAAAATATCATCTTATCTCTCCAACAAATGATGCTCATATAAAAATGGATCATATGCGGAAGGCATATTAGTAGAGTAAGATTGTTGAGGAACTGGTTTATCAGCTATGGGTATTGTAGCTAGGTATTATGCAATTTGTTCTTGGTCCTGTTCTGAATATGGTGACATATTAACCAAATAGTTATCCAATAGATATTGGCTTTGTGACCCTATTTGAGTATTATAAGAGAGATAAGGATCCATATCATAAGTAATATTATCTAATTAGGGGTATTTCACCATTTCTTCTTGTGTAACCACATTACTAATCCCCAAATTTTACATGAGTCCACTATGAGTGTAGGAATACATGTTGGGATCCATAGTGAATGTTTTACAATAGAAAGGGAAGAGAGTTCTAAAAAATCTAAAAAGACAATGTCTAAAAAATATAATGTTCAAACTTGGGCTAGATTCATCAAATGGATGGAAAGGTTTATGCAATGATTTATGATAAAAAATAATCTAACATTAAGTATATAACATTACATGTCTTATACAAAAAGGATTAAGTAAATGGACCAAAAATTGAAATGCTAAACTCTAAGGTTGAAGTGTTTTGAATTATTCTAATCTAATAAATAAACAATTGCTAGGTATTTTGGCTAAACGTAGCATCAAAATATAGGCTTAAACAAGGCATGCACTAGGAATCTTGGCCAAATGACATCAAAAGTTAGACTTTGAAAATAGATGAAATTTTATTCTAATAGATTTGAAACACTTCTAACAAAAACTAAGCATTTATCTCTTGGACATGAACTCAATCAAATAGGTATAATGTATGAAACAAAAAGTACTTTAGAGATAGTTTGTTTTCTAAAAAATAATGGTATAAAACTTGGTTCCTTTGAAAAATAGGCTAGACAAATGTGAACTGCGTAACTATGCTAGAAAAAGATTCACAAAGGTATACTTGGATTGGCTTGAAAAATGTGCACAAACTTGAACTCTATGTAAGAGGGTCTATAAAATAATGTTTGAAATGTTTTGGGTAGTGTAAAAATTCTAGAATACTCAAAAGACATGACAAAAATGTTTGTTTCAAAAAAACTCTCTAAGGCAAAGATGGTTTCTCACAAATTTGGCAGCGTAACACTACCTTTCTTAACTCAAATGACATACATATCTTCAGAGTTTTGTTAATATCTCTAAGGAAAAAAGTAATGCATCAAAAAAAATCAAGGAAAAATGGGATAAGGTTTAGTTATAGACTAAAAGTGCAAGCGTTTGCAAAAAATGACTTAAGTCTACCAAGTGGTGATAATGATTATGAGTCTTAAATGGCCTTCAACCCAAATTAGTAATTGAACCTAAGTTCTTTCAAGTTTAGTGAAAATGGTGAACCCACTTAACAAATCAACCCTATGAACTTATGAAGGTGTAATTTTGAATTTAAGTTATAAATGAAGGACTTAAACAATGTTTGGTAGAAATCTAGACTTAATTGGGTAGCATAACTATGCCAAAGTGGATGATATGACTCCATGTTTTGATGAATTATTAAACAAGACAAATTGATGATTCATGTGAGCAGCATAATGCCTCTTTGTTCAAAATAAAATGAGGACCATGTGTTTGGTTTGACATCATTTTTTCACACCAACTTTTAACTCTAATCAAGACTTTAATCTAGGACAAAATCAACTAATTAATCACTCTTAGATCTTAAACTGACAAGGTTACTTGGTATTATTAGAATCCATCAATATATGTCATTTGAGAGGCTTTTATTATTCATCCAAAAAGTAAAATGTGCATTATATATTAGGGTTTTTACACTCCCCTTCTCTAAAATGACATTACTATGACATGGACCTTGAGGCGCACCTTGCACTAACAACACTTCCATGACAATTGGGGATTTGTCTAAGATCTACAAAGTTTTTGAACGTCTAGGGGAATCAATTACACAATGACTTTCATATCACAATGCAAAATAAAAGAATGTAATTGGGTTTCTACAACACTTGACTTGTTGTAAAAAAGTCTAGTCCTTTTTTCAATGACTACATCCATCATTTTTTAGTGTAGTGTGATGTCCAAAGTGCAGATAAGTCTTGTGTACAACTCTAACACTAGAAGGTGGTTTAACTACTCAAACCTCTTATCATAATGGGAGTAGGTGAATTCATTGTCGATAGATGAAACCCTAGGTCAAATCTTCCCTAAAGAAGTCATGGGAGGTGATGAATTCCCCCTCACAAGCCAAGTTTACATAAAAATAAAGAACTAATAGAAAGACTTTAGGGTCAGTTTCAAGGTTACCCAATCTATTACAAGCTTTTATGGAGTGATTTAGATGACATTCTTTTTATGCCTTGAACTAGGCATGTTTTCCATAAGGAAGATGATTTATATTCCAAAAGTTCCCTAAAGGGGATGGATGGAAGAGCATACATGCAACATCCTCCTCTTTGCCAATCAAAACTAGATTAAACAACTATGAAAGACAAAATTGACAAGTGAATTCAATTTTAAAACCCAAATGAAAGATGAGGTGTTTTTCTTTTGACCCCTTGGTCTTAAGTTGTAACTTTGAAAACTTTCACCTAAGCATCTAAATTTTTCATTAATCATCAAAACAAGGTTCTTAATCCATTTTAATCCCTCAAAAGAGATCTAAAAATCATGATTTAACAAATTTTAAGCTAGCCCTACAATAAAATTGTCAATATGTCCTTTATCTTTGAAGATAAATTAAGATTAGAGTAATAAACTTTGAAAAATGAAGTCTTGGGTTTACAGAATGCAATCCTACTACTCACAGAGTAATCCCATGAGTTGTAAGGTAATCCCACAACTTGGTGAGTCATGGTATTGTAAATTAACCATTGATGGTTTAGTCAAAATATCATGACTCTATTTGACAATCTCACTAGTTGTAGGACAATCCTACAACTTCTTGAGTTGTGGTATTATGACTTAACCACTAATGGTTTAGTCACAATATTGTGACTATGATAGATAATATCATAAGTTGTATGGAAATCCCATAACTTTTTGAGTTATGGTATTGTAACTTAACCACTAACAGTTAAGTCACAAAACCACTAACGGTTAAGTCACAATACCATAACTATGATAGACAATACTTCAAGTTACAGGCCAATCCCATAACTTCATGAGTAACAATATTATAACTTAACTGATAATGGTTAGAAAATACTATGACTCTGTTAGGCAACCTCACAAGTTTTAGAAAAATCCTATGACTGTGTTTAGGCAAACTTGTGACTTACAAAAAAATGTGTTTTACTTATTTTTTTCACTCTTTTGAGCCTTCCACTCCAAGATTTTGCATAACAAAGGTTAGTGAGTTACTTGAAAGAGCTTTGTGATCAAATTTTGTGAGGCTATAAGTCTCACCAGGTGTGTCATTATGTGAAATAAGAATTTGACTCAAGAGAGGATGGTTAGTATTATGTTAGTCCCAAAATAAAAAGAAAATGAAATAAACACACTAGCATAACATCTCTAGGCCTAGTTACTAGGGAGATCTTAGTTAACCAAAAAAAAATAGAAACACAACTAAAACATAAAAGAAAGACCTTCCTTCACCTTATTTGGATGCTCCAAAATGCTTCTTGTAGTGGCTTGCTTGATTTGTGCTCATGAAGTCTACATCAACAAAAGCTTGGCTACCTCCATCTCACCTTGGCACCTTGTGTGGCTTTGGCTTTTCTTGGCTCAATATTTTATAATTTTAACACTAATTTTCATGAAGCTTTGGAATCAATTCAACATTATAACTTTGACATATGAGAGCTTAAAATTATGGCTTTGAGGCTTGCAATTTATAGACTTTTGAAATGGTTTGAGGATCAACCATGACCATCCATCTCAAGATTGAGATGTGTGGCCATGGATAAATCCAAATATTAAGTTCATTATACAAATATCCCCATTAATATTTGGGATAGAGGGGCACTGAATAGGCATGGAAGGGCTTAATGAGGCATGAATCCTGATATTTATGGTATTTATAGCCTAGGGATGTCTTCCCGAGAAATGAGATCACCTAATGATGATTATAGTCAATATTCATTTTTAAAAAGAAATTATTCAACAAGTTTCATGTAATTTTTAATTAGTCTCTAATTTTGTTTTAGCATGATTAAGCACTTTGTGCACAAATTACTCAAATTGATCTAAATGCCTTGTTATTGGCTCAAAATTTGACTAGATTAGAATTATGATGTGATATCAAATGCATTAGATCCATTATTCCATTTAAGATGATGCTAACACCAAATAACAAAGTCAAATGTATCATGGAAGATATTTGATAGAAAAGAGTAATCTAGGGCACCGAAGTGTAAAATTAGCAAATTGACTCAAAATGATTTGATCAAAGTTAGCTGGCCCATAAAATGTATTACCCCATTTAGGGATGCCCTATCCAAAATTGGCACTTTAATAAATCAATTTTAAATATTTTAATGTGTTTTAGTGTTTTAGGCCAAATTTTTTACTTTGGTAGAAATTGGTCAAAACACTGGTTGGAGGTTATCGGTGGCCAATTTTAGGTGTCTAAAAAAGGCAATTTTACAAATAAGGACAACAACTTGGCACATGGTAAGGATTCAAGAGATTCCATTCATATCTTCACATTCCTTTTCTATGCTTTAGAAACTTCATCAAGTTCAAATTTTATAAAAAATGGTCTATCTCTCTTATTGCTATCTTGGACAAGGTCAAACATGTCAACTGATTCCCCTTCAATATGGATAGGGGGAAAGAGTTAGACTAAATACATTTGGGAGAAGTTAATAGCCTTAATTTAGTTATATTTCATGGTAATATTTATAGTATTCATGATTTTTGCTCTATAAATAATCACTAAGAATGTTGGTGACTCACTTCTACCTGTACATCCCTAATGGCTTTAGGTTTCTCATTTTTTTGCATTGATCTAAGTAAACCAAGTAATGTATGTGTACCTTCAAAGTATGAATATCCTTTTCATGTGGTTTTCAAACTAGTATGCATGTGTGGATTTTAAAATATCAATATAACCGATCTCATTGAGCTAGAAGTTGACATCATAGTCTGCAGAATAGGGTTCTTTTAATTACAATGTTGTGTTCTCATGTGTGTGTTTTAAAGTCAATGCTAATATGTTGTTTTCACTTCCTACATAGCAGGAATTTTCTATATTTCCCATTTTAAGCCTTGGAATTTGACTAAGATATAGTTTTAATATAGTGACTAAGGACTAATCAGACATCTCAATATACACAATCATCTATAGCCACCTGTAGGCATGTACAAATAATTATAAGGTTATTAAAACCCAAGAAATAGGTTATGCACATATAAAATAATTGAATGGAGATTATCAAGTCTATTAAAGGTTTATAGTGTAAACCTTAAATTCATTGTAAATCTTGTAGTCAACCAAAGTTGAAAAAGTTGCTTCATGGGTACAATTATACCTTAACTTCTCTGAATAAGGTGTTGTTCACACAATATGCCATCTCATAATGAAGTTTCTTGAGTTATAGACAAGCCTAATGATGTCTATCTTATAGCCTCAACATATTAGTAACATGTAAAAATAATAAGAGGTGTATATGGTCAAGAGAAGATAAATTAAAGGAATCTCCAATTCCATCAATTTTCCACTGTAAGCACTCAGTAAATATAGTGCCAAAAAGCCTACATGAACCTATAACCTACAAGTAATAATTGGTCCATTGATGGTAATGGTATGAATGCATGGTGTGCAATTATCAATGATTCTATTCAAGTGTTATGGATCTAATTAATTTAAGAGAAGAAGAGATGTGATCTTCAAACAAGAAAATGCCCACCTACAAGAATCTCATATCTCCTCCTAACATGACATCTACAGTCTAACTACAACCCTATAGTTTATGGATGGTAATAGTATGAGAAAATGATGTAAAAGGTATGAGATGAATACATATAGGTGTGAGATACACTAAGAAACATTAGAAGGAAGTGGATTGGATAAACATAATAATCATACATAAAGTAAGCACCTTAAATATCCATTCAACTTTTGCTTAATGCACACCTACAGTTTCAGATAGTCTGCAACTTAGATCATGCAATGAAAGATGATAGGTGATTGATGGGAAAAGGTTTAACATTTACCATATTAAATACATCCTCAAATTTATTATATGACTTCCATGTGACCTTCATGGATAGGATAAATAGATTAAGGATTGGGTTTTGAACCCCAACTCATAGTCAACTAAACCCTACCTATAGTCATAAGCCTAATGAGCCAGTTTTGAGAAATTTGACGTTTGTGGGGTTTAGAGTTATGATAAAGTTTTAAAATATGTGAAAATCATAAAATGACTCAATATATCCCTTCATAGTCTTAATTTTATTAGGTAAATAGGGGAGATACCCTCTTTTTTTATCTCAGATAGATGGCACTCCATAGGTAGCCCAACATGCAAGGTGAGTATAGGAATGTTGAATGGATGAGGGTAAGAGCCTTAAATGAACTATGAAAGGATTTATATAGTTTAATTTAAGATTAAAAATTATGTAAAAGTCCTTAAAACCATTGGAAACCTTTAAAGGGTCAAACACATAAAAAGTAGAGTTAGGCCTATTAGGCATAAAACAGGGCCTAAGCCCTATAGGTGCCTCAATTGATCCCTATGACTATATGTTACATAAAATTATTTTTATTACCTTAAGGGGAGATTTAAGTATGGATAACAACCATTTTTTTATATAAAAATATTCAAAATTGGTTAATTTGGCCTTAATTCCTATCAAGCATATCCAAAATAAACTATAAGAGTTTGAGGGCCATGTTATTTAACTCACACCTATACGAACGATAATAATGAGACATAAAGATCATGGATAGTCTAATGTGTATTTTAATTTAGCTTAATGGAATTTTTCTATAGTTTAAATGTCTAACTTTTATGAATAATAATTGACAATCAAGAAGACCAAAAACCCTCCTAAAACCCCTTCTTGGACCTGATGTAGAATAAAAAAATGGAGATTCATATAGGAGGGATAAAATGTTCATGAATGGTTTTTTTAAATGTTATTAGCTCCCTTATGCTCATTAACATCCACTTTTTTCATATTATCATCTGTACAGATCGACCTAATACTATGTTTTTCAAGAATTGAGATGCTTTAAAAGTACAAAGGAGAATGGACAAGTGAGAAAAATTGTGGGGGGTATTTATATAATTTTCCTAACTACTAAAACTCATTTATAACTATGTTTTTGAATTAAAATTCCTCTTTTAGACCATCCATTACAAGTAGTCCAAACAGATAGTGAAAAGGCAATGTGATTGTCTAGTGAGATAGTGAGAGAGGTGACTTTGAATATTTTGAGGTCTATTTGATAGACTATAGGACAAAGATGATTTTAAAATACATCATAAGACTTATAAAATGTATCTTCATGATAAAATACATGTCACTTGGGTGAAAAGTGTGAATACAAACCTAGAGGGTTAGTGATGAATGACTATAGATAGTGAATAACAAGTGACAAGGATGAGTCCATCAGTTGGAGATGCATAGATGACCTAAATTAACATAATTTATATCTTCTCATATTATGGGATTTATTTAAATGACCCATATAGTATTTTCATATAATTAATTGAACCCCTCACCATTATGAAGGTAGCTTCAAAGCAAGACAATGAAGAGTTCTATGCTAACTTGAAGAAGGTGCTCTACTTTAGATTGACACATGATCATGAAAAATTCATAACTTATTTTACCCTTCATTAAATATAATTGTAACTATTTCTCATATTTTGACACTTGGCCTTGTGACCTTTGAGCTTCACTTATTCTCTCTCCTCTCATATGTTTTATATATTTAATCCTTTTTGGCTTTGTAATGGATCCATAATTGATATGTTAAAGCCCTGATAGTTTTGACACCTCATTTAAATTTGAATAATTTTTTATAAATTTGATTAATTATCTTAAATCTCATTCCTAAGTGTGTTAAGTGGTTTATGTGGTTCATAAGTGATGAATATGCTCTCCTTGCTTCCATTTTTACTCTTGCATGTTTGTTTGAGTGATGCCTATTCTAAAAGGTTTCATAAAGTGTATTATTTGTTAAGTGTGTCTTGAAGAGTGAGAGGGACTATTAGTCTCTATTACCATACCTTATTTTCACCCACCTCTATATAGGCATATAAATCTACCTTTATGAGAAATACATATGCTATAAGGACATAAAGCTAAGGTTAGTTTTGGTAGTCACCTTTCTTAGTGTAGATGCAAGTCTATTATATGGAGTTATCTTGGTGTATCACCTCATTATCATAGGTTTATTTTATTCATATTTCTTCCCTTTTCACCCCTAATAGTGATTATACTAGTGTAGTGTGATCCTAAGAGATAAATCAAGGGAGCTGTCCCTTTCAAACCTAGAGATCTAACTCTTGTAGTATCTTGTCAATGAGGAGAGATAGTTCCATGTTGTCCTAAAATTGAGAAGGTCTAATTGAATTATCTAAGGTGAAATTTTGGCATAAAACAAGTACCTTGCTATTCACTTACAAAAATATATACATACCTTTGAACATTGGGCCTAAAATGGAAGCTTGCTCTTAAAGGCTTTTCATTGTACCTTAACTCAAGGGTTTCTTAATTAGTTTATTCCAAATGGTTCATTATAAAATTTAAAAATTATTGAATATGTGTTTCTATTGAATTTTCATTGTTAAATCTTACCTAAGTTACCATTAGAACATTTGAAAATATTGAAACTAATAGAAAATGAATCTATACAAGATTATGTCATTTGATTTAAGGATGTTCTATATTCTTTAACTTATATACCTAAGATTTGGAAGTAAAATTTATATTTAGTAGAGGTATTATTTCTCCAATAAAAAAAGAGAATTGCATAAGACCTTTACTTCATTTGAGACATTATATTGTGATGTAGACAAATATGCATGTACTTTAATGAATACTCAAATTGGGTTACCAATCTCTTCACTAAAAATAATGCATGAGAAGAGTCATGTTTTCAAAGAAAATAAACAAATCACATAAGATCATAAACTAATTCAAAAAATGTTTACATAAATAATAGCATATGGAAAAATCCAAATGATAAAGGTGTTGAATAAAGGAAAGGAACATACTTATAGAGTACCCCCTACAATTAGACCATATACCTCTACCAAATGAAAACCTCTTTAGTTTGATTGGTAGTGAGATAGACCACATGCCATATTGAAAAATTTGTTATATAAAAAAATGATCACACTCCCTCCTAATTCACATCATCCACCACACTGATTTGTGAAGGTCAAAGGACAACACTTTTGCAATTACCATGGTATTAATGGGCATTGATATAATAAGTGTTTTTCTCTTTAGCAAAAGCTTATATAGTTAGCTGAGTGGAGAATCATTGTATATCAAAAATACATATCTAGAATTATTCCACATACTTATTCTAGAGTCTCATCTAAGAGGGTTGAGCCATCTGATGCTACTCCTTATGAGGAAGACATGGTCCATCAACATTCACAAAACATGACAACTAGTAGAAGTCCTCCTAGTGTACTCTCTCTCTCTCTCTCTCTCTCTCTCTCTCATGACTAATCTCTCCCACACTAATCCTACCAAAGAGCCATTGGTTGATTAGGTCCTTCATAAATATACATGGGGAGAAGTTGAATATACAAAATAAATATGGGTACCCAAATAGATACATATAAATTCATAGGACATTTATATAGATACTTCAAAGGTAGTTATAAAAGAAAAATTAATAGTCCCATTACCACATGATCATTACAGTCACTTTATTTTTTCCATTTGGATTTCATTTCATATGGTGATTTATTCATTGATAATATACTGCAAGCATTTAAAGAATTAACATATTTGTTAGATAATCTACCAAACCCTAACATACACCACATAAATAAATTTAATTAAAAATATACAATGAGAAATAAAGAATTAAACAATACACATCCATGTGAAACCAAATGCAACCACGTGTAGAATTTCATATATATATATATATATATATATATATATATGAATTATCTCAAACACGTGAGCCTTAGTTAAATACCAATGCATCTACATTAAGAGGTTTTTAATTAGATAAAAAAAATTTGTGTGTGTGTGTGTGTGTATATATATATATATATATATATATATATATATATATATATATATATATATATATATATATATATATATATATATATAATCTCATACCCATGAGCCTCAGTTAGATCCCAATGCATCTACATTAAGAGGTTTTATTTAGATAAATTTTGTATGTGTGTGTGTGTGTGTGTGTGTGTGTGTGTGTGTGTGTGTGTGTGTGTGTGTGTGTGTGTACAAAATTTATCGAAATAAAAACCTCTTAATGTAGATGCATTGGGATCTAACTGAGGCTCACGTGTATGAAATAATACATGTAATCTTGACTCAAAATCATGTAATTATTATATTGTATCCTCATGTTCCCATTGCAAAGTGTCATAATGATCAATCAACATATGCATGATCTTGATGGCACTCCACTATAGGATGTCATGCCGATCCAACTTAGCATGTAACTCCTTCACTTAGTGGTTGGATTATGGTATGTTACCATAACCCTCAATCTAGGATCAAATAAAGGTGCATGGGAACCTACAATGCTAATGATCCTCTCAATAAATCCATCTATGTTTATTGTTTCGTTAAAATTTGTCTATTTCAAGTCTAAAGAAAAATAGAGAAGAATGATAGGGATAAGTGATTAGAATGAACCCAAATTGGTTTGCACATCATATCCAGACATTGTGAGCACTCCTCTCTAGCTGGGGAGGACTACCTAAAAGTAAGAAATCACTACCACAAAATATTTGTTAGTAGATAAATGAGTGGGCTACCAAGCTACGTGTTTATTCCAAGAAGTGTGAAACTTATTTAGAGATGACAGTCCACTTTTGAGAGACAAAAGAGTAATGAATAACCAAAAGAGAGGAAAATAGAGAGTAAAATAAATATAATGTTACCATTATTTGTAACTTGAGTGTAGCAAAAAGTAACAAAGTGTAGGTGGTATGATCTATTTGTATTTTAGAAGTTGTTTGGGCAGATTTTGGAAGGGTTAGGAAATCCACAGTTACCAACATTAGTTATGCTACCAAGGTTGGTAAGGAAGTGACTAATATTAGTTATGCTACCAAGGTCGGTGGATGAAGGTGACTGATGTCAGTTAGGATATTGAGGTCGGTAGGGGAAATAATTGCCTAGGAGCTTGTAAAAGGCTTTTCTGGCTCTAGGAAATGGTTTTGATCAGGTCTAAAAGGTTGGGAAGAGATGAGAGAGAGAGAGAATATGGTTTGGATGGATTTGGTTAGAAGTTCAAAGTGTTGGGTCAAGAGGAAATAAGTAGGGAAGCTTTATAACTCCCTCACAGGGGTTTAGTGAGGAATGTGTAAAGAAATTAATATTAGATATAAATTCATTACAAAGTAACTACTTAAAAGACCTATAGAATAAGTGATGTACTTAGCTATAGTGTTGACTAAATGATAAATGTTGGATAGATGTCTCCTATCAGGTAGTTTGAATTGATTCCCTAAATAGAGAAAACAAGTGGGTGATGCTAGTTCTCAAGAGGTTGGTTCCTAATCTAGATTAACTTATGCATGATAATAGTAAGCCAAGGTGTCAAAAGTTTAATGTCAAAAGCATGTATGCAAATAAGGAGATTTTTTTTATTTTTACTGACCTAAACATCAATTTGGAGTTTGGCTTATATAATCGATGTTGGTGATCCCATTGACATTGGTCATGGGTTGATGTTAGTGGCCTTAGATTAGGTAAAACTATTATTTTTATCCTATTTTCTATTTCTCATCGTGCCAAGTGTGGCACCCATTAAAAAATGGTAAAAATAAGAGTTTAATAAGGATGTAACTAGTTAATAAGTCTTGGGTAGTTAGGATGAGGGGACTAAGTCTTGAGGTGACTCATTAGGTGAGAATTAGTCTTAGATGAGGTGGCCAAGTAAGGTGGCATAAAGGGTTTTAAATTAACTTAATTAAGTATTTTAAATTAATTAAATGTGTGAGGGATAAAAGCATGGGTTAGGGAAGCTAAACATTATTATTATTGGAAATGGGCTTAAGGTGGGTTTTGACATAGGGAGTTATGCATGTGTGTGATGTAATTTTGGTGTCTATATTTACCTCTTTTTGTTTTTTAATTTACACTAACAAGTTGCAAGACAAAAATAGGAGTTAGATGCTCCAAGTATTAGATGAGGTATCCCCACTCAAAATGGTAATTGATAGAGGAGAAATTGAAATCAAGTACTAGTTTGATAAGAAGTGAATGGGGTAAGAGAAAGAGAATGTGGTATCACTAAATGTGCATATACTACTATGAGCTATAGTTGACAAAATCAAGAGTAGGTAAGGTTAAAGAGGACTCAGATAGAAATAACCAAAGTGTAGCTTATAAGTGATAGTTGATAAGGTCAAAACAATCAAAGTTGTAGCTCTAGTGGTCTATGTGTGCCAATTATTTGAGGTAAGAAGTGCCCTTAAGAAACATAAAAAGGTTTTAGGTGATAGGATGAGCTTGGTCAGCATCCAAAACACCTAATATACATGCATGTGTATAATAGCCAACTATAGTAGAATAGCATAAGTGGTCTAGACAAGTGATGCAAGGTTAGTGTAAAAGGGTCAAATAGTGAGGAGATATGCATGATCTCTAATTAGAGTCATCATGGGGGAGATTTAAGTGATGTCCAAGGGTGGTTGTCATAGTTGGAGAGATATATGTGATCTTTAAGTTGGTAATCATGGTTAGGGAGATATATGTGATCTTTGAATTGCCCTAGTTATGGGTGGAAATTATAATGCAATGGTGCTAACATCGGTGAATTCACTGATGTTAGTAGTAAATATTGCTCATGTTGGTGGCCTAGTGTAAGGTTGTTGATATCGATGGTAATAAGTGCTAGCATTGATGGATTAGGTCAAATATGTCAATGTCAATGGGTGACTAAACTTGACAAAAAGGGGTTTGGTGGCCCACTAAACTCATTTTCAACATTTTATTAGAGATAAAAAGAGCTATGAGAATGAATAAGATGGTAGAGCTAAGAGGGGACTCAATGGGAGGTATGCTACCATAAGATCTAGTTGTCATAGCCCAGAGGAGATGGAGAGATGAGGTAAGATCTATCATGATTAGATTTGAAACTTGAGTTGGTTATTTTTATTTTGTAGGCTAATTTAGAGGTGGGGGGAAAATAACATGTTAGTAGAGGGGTAGGAAGTGGGGTAGGGTAGGTTAGGGTAAGTTGGGAGGGATTTGGGGTAAGTTTTAGGTGAAAATTTGAACTTTTGGGGGTGGGTCATTTGGCCCTACAGTTGAACCAATCACTGACATTAGTTGGTTCCATCGATGTTGACCGACATAACACTGATGTTGGCTAACACCAAGTAATTATTTTAGCATAAAAACTAATGTCAGTGATAGTGAAAGACTAGAAAATAGGAGAAAAGCTTAGTTTGGATCCCTAATTGAAGTAGTCTACTAACCTAATGGTTGAGATAGCCTCAAAAGACCCTATGTCAATTGAGCATTGCCTACATAGCTCAATTGAGGGCCTCAAGCGAATGTAGTTTTCTTACATAGGTTATAAGGTTGAAGGTTAGGTATATAAGCTATGAGGCTTAGAGTTGTGATAGGCAGTTGGGCTTAGTATGGAGAGAGAGAGGTAGTGAAGCCTAGGGTAGAGAGGGGAGAGTAGGGTAATAGTTAGGTGGATATATGGATGAGATAACCTTCGAAGACCTTGTGTTGATTGAGTGCTACCTACATAGCCTGGTGGAGGGCCTCAAACCAATGTAGTTTACCCAAAGAGAAGGAAAATAGGTGATGATAGATTATATTAGAAAGTATGTGATTGGAGTTGTGTGTGTATGGATGTAGGCAAGGTTAGAGTTGACATTATGGGATCACCTACTGAGGCTACTAACATGGATGAGGATGAATGTCACTCTAGAGGAGTGGGATCACATCGTAGTTATGGGCTTAGGAGGAGTATAATGATATTAAAAAGTTGATTGAGATGTGACCCTGATGATAGCTTTAATCAAGAGGTGGGATCACACCACCAATACCTTCCATCTATCGATAAGAGATTTGACAGTGACCTAGGAGGATGTATATAGGATTCTATGATTATTGCTCTAGGATGAGGAGCTCTTATCATGCTTGAGAGAAGATCATGATATTCATAGGGTGGCATTATTTGGAGAGCATGTGAGTGAGGTGACCTATTACTCAGCTAGTTTTGCCTATGAGCCATTATATATTGTAGATGAGGAGTAGCATTGATTGAGCATCCTGATGATGATAGGGATTACCATATATGAATTACTAGATGTAGATGGTGGGAGATTTCCAATTGCATTAATGAGTGTTCTGTCATAGATGGTTGAGCAGTGGACTATTTTTATATGGGGACCAATGTTTTTGACATAGTTATATAAAGAGCTATGGGGTTTGAGACTACGTAAGTGATATAATTTATGTGTTGGCCCTTTACTTCATTATTGGAAATATTAGAATATTGTGGTGACATAACTATTAAGGATACCTACCATGATTCTATCCAACTTCAGGGTTGGTTTTAGATGGTAGAGAGATGGTATGGTATAAACTTGAGTAGATGATGTAGTAAAAAACATTGATTATTGTAAGCATATGATAGATGGATTGATCCTTGTAGACATTTTATGGATACCCTACCTACTTTACCCTTCTTTTAGAGGATAGGTAGAGTAGTTGGTTTGATTATAGAGCTTATTATGGGTTAGAGGGAGATGAGCCAATGAGCTAAAGATGGTACCTGTGGCACAAGTCAAGAGGCAGTTTAGCCTACTACAATATGTACCAGCTACCTTCCCTTGACATAGGAGGGATGATATATAGGCACCCCTACCTCTACTCTAGGAGATAGATAAGATATATTTTGAGGAGATGCTAGTAGGGTGGGGTGTAGTTGATCTAGAGTGTATAATGGTTTACATCCTATGGTGGAGGTCAGGAGGCCACCACTAGATTTATATGGGTTGGTGAGAGAGAGATGCAACTATATAGGCATGGGATGCAGTAGTGTAGGCTAGAGATACAACTCAGGGATATGAATTAACTTTACAAGGATAGGTGGTGACATTGTAGGGCCAGGGTTTGACACTATAGGGTCAGGTCAGGGCACTATAGGGCTAGGTCAATGTACTATCGAGATAGGTTACTACACTGATAGTGGAGAGGGATAGTTTGATAACTATAGGTCACGCTACTCCTCTTCCTCTGCCATAGGGACTAATACAGGTTGGGCCTTTAGAAGGTATGATGGGACAACAACATACTATATCTTTGGTGAGATATACTACTACCCTTGATGAGATTGCCTATTATGAGAGGGCCATCAGAGAGTTTTCATAGATTTAGAGGTATTTTAAGTTAAAAGAGTAGGAGAGATATATGTCATGTGCCATAGGTTCTATCTCATGTAGATGGGCAAAGAGTGGTGATGACACTACTTATTCATGACCACATGGAGAGCCTCAAGGACTCTAAGTGTTAGAGTTTGCTTTTTAATTTATATATGTTATATGCACACTAGCCTATGAGTTGAAGATGAGAGATGTATATTTTGAGAGAGAGATGATATTTTGATGATGTATCAATGTACATGTATGTTAATCATGTGTGTGTGTGTGTGTGTGTGTGTGTGTGTGTGTTTGTGTGTGTGTGTGTGTGTGTGTGTGTGTGTGTGTGTGTGTGTGTGTGTGTGTGTGTGTGTGTGTGTGTGTGTGTGTGTGTGTGTGTATTATGCACACTAGCCTATGAGTTGAAGATGAGAGATGTATATTTTGAGAGAGAGATGATATTTTGATGATGTATCAATGTACATGTATGTTAATCATGTATATATATATGAGTTATATATTTATTGTGATTTTGATATGCATTTATTGTGATTGTGATGATATTTATGTGGATGATTATTTAATGTTATGTTAATTTGATCATGTTAGTTAAGCATGTTAGCTGAGTTAGACTAGCATTTTCCATATGTGTGATGGTATGTGCATAGCTAGTTTGTTAGCTTCACCTTAGCATTTGTCCATATTTTTGATGGTGTATGCTTAAAATGAATATGTTGGGTATGTTATTTTATTTCAAAATTTTCCATATTTTTTATGGTGTATGCTTAAAATAAATGCAATAGGCTTGATAGTGATTGTATAACATTTTCATCTTAGTAGAGAGATCGACATATGATTTGGATGGGAAAATAAAGAGGCAAAATTTTCATGTATTGGCAAAGACCATAATCATAACATAAATAGGCTCAAGAATATGAGCCTCTTTCATGCTTTGCATCATCAGACCATTTTGTTCACCTTATGTTAAGCAATTTCAAAGTCCCTTGAAAGAGTATGAGGTAAAAAAGGGTAAATGAGTGAAAGTTTTTGGGTAGCATAACCTTCGAAGTGGGGATGATATGCCCCTATTATGGGTCACTTGAGAATGACTATAGGTAAGTCTTTGACTAAAATATCTTTTTTTTATGTGTAAGCTGATCAATGTGGGAAGCCTACAATGGGATTTTGAGAGCAAATATTTTGTATGTCTTGAGTTCATATGAAGCTAATCAATATGAGAAGCTTTTTTATTTGTATTTCTCTTTGAGAATAAATATTGACCTAGCCATCTTTCAAGGGAGTGGTTTAAGCATTTGTTTTTTATTTTTAAATATCTATCCTTCAAGGGAGCAGTCTATTGATATTAACAAAGAGAAGTTATGTAGTTGTCCTTCGAGGGAGTAGCTTACATTGAGAAATAGGACCTTAGGGATTAGAACTTGTCTACATATTCCTTTTTTTTTTTAAGTCCTGGACAAGTCTATAAAGGCTTAGGAGTTTTCCACTTTGAGGTCAAAACCATAGCACCTCGTAAGTTAACTACGTGAGTAGGAGCAAGGGTTAAGAGGAATGGAAATGAATGTAATAGGGGTGCTCAAGGGATGAGCTCAAGTTAAAACATGAGGTGAAGTGATGCATCCTTAACAAAAGAATGGTCATAGGTGTAAGGCATTTAAAGTCTTGGGTTCTGGCCTTCCTTCGAGAGAATACAAGTGATAAGTTCTTAAGCCATACTTGTGAGTTATGATATAGGGTCCAAGCCAACTAAGAGCAAACTTGCCCCATTTGCTTTTCTTTATGTTCGTCACATGTTGATTTTCTTTTAAGATGAGTTTTCTAATATTGAAATATCACTCTTTGATTTTTTTTTGTAAGTGCATTTGATACACTCTTTATATATTTAGAGGTGGTTGAGGGTTATGAGATGGCACTCATCAAGCAGCTTGATTTGGGCCAAATGTTCATGGTGAAAGTCATCATTAGTAAGTATGTATTTTAGAGAAATGTAAAGAGAAGGAACCTAAACCTCAAGCGGCAAAATAGCCTCCATCTTATATACCAAGGAAAAAGGTGTAGCACCCATAGGGGTTTGAATACTAGTGTGATAAGCCCATAAAGTAAAGGGAATGTGTGTGTGCCAATCCTTGCCCGTATCATTGACTACCCTCATGAGAATTTTGGTCAATGTTTTGTTAGAAGCTTTTGCCTATCCATTTATTTGTGGATAGTATGGTGATGAAAAGCTTAATGTAATTTTGAATATATAACAAAGACTATGGATAGTCTTATTTATGAAAGATTTTCCATTATCTATTATAATTTTATGTGGAACACCAAAATGATAGATGATGTGATGGTTGATAAAGTCAACAATTTTGTTAGCTTTAGTGGAGATGAGAGGAATGGCCAAAAGTCTTTGGTGACTTGTAATGCGTGACTTGGAATGTGAATGAAGTTTGTATGTTATTGACATTTGACATATCACAGAATGTAATCACTACAGTCTTGATAGAGTGTTGGCCAATAATCACCAAGTTAAAGGAAATGTTTGGCAACTACATGACCATTGAAATGTCCACCACAAATCCCATCATGGACTTCCTTAATAGAGAAGGGAGTCTCAGTACTAGTGAGGCATCTAAGGATGAGACCATAAAAACATCTCTTATAAAGAAGTCCCCCTACATAGTGTAATGAGTGGCATGTTTTATGAAGGCATGTCTCCCATTATTAGAGATATCAGAAGGGGTGATATAAAAGGAAAGGTAATCTATGAGTTGATTATACCATAAGTCATGTGGGTTAGATGTTAAATTTTTGATGAAGAGGATGTTAGTTGATACATAGGAGGGTAATGTTAAGCAATGCATGGTGACATATATTTTTGAGGAAAGAATGAAGATGGTATATGTGAAGTAAGTGAAGCCATTGTGTCAACAAACTTATTTGTGGATCAAGGAATAGTTTGTAAGAGATAAGAGTGAAATGATCTGAATAACATATCTAAACAATGTTTATACTATTGTAAAATTTGATTTTTGCATAGGTAGGAGCCATTAACCTGGTTGACCACTAGCCAAGAATCACTAAAAATGGTTATGGATTTGATAACCACGAAGAGAGTTTTTTGAATCCCTAAGATCAAAGCATCATATTTGGTCATGTTGTTAGTAAATTCAAAATCTAGTTTAAATAACAAAGGCATAGGCTTACCATTTAGAGGAATAATAATGAATCCCACACCCCCACCATGTTGACATTTACACCCATCAAAGAACATCATCATTTGATAGGAGATGTCATTAGTGGAGAGAGTTATGATGGATTCATCAAGGAATTCAATGTTTGAAGGTTGGTTGTTAGGCAAAGGGGTAACAGCTAATTGGTAGTGATTTTTTTCCCCTTAATAGACTTTTGTTGAATAATTTCTAAGTCAAATTTATCAAGGATCATGAGCCATTGAGCTACATGTTGGTTTTAATATGGATTAGAATGTATGTATTTGAGGGGATCAATATGGGTGACCATGTAGGTTTTGTGATTTAGAAGATTATGTTAGGGTGTGGAGCTAAAAGCTTCACCTTATTGCAAATAAGAGGTTTCTGAGCATGACAGTCACCGATGTTGGCAGGCCACAACCGACGTCGATTAGGGGAAGCATAGAGGGAACTGGCATCAGCAGAAGATCAGCTGGCATCGGTCACCTCCAGTCAGGCAGGGACCAATGTCAGTCACCTGTGGTAGTCAAAACTGTTGTTGACAAATAGTCAGTTAAGTGAACATGTAGTTTGCATGATGAAGACCAGTTTGAGTCTTTGACCTGCTTGTCTAATTATTATATGCATGAGATCTATATAATAGACTCATGGGCTATATTGTTAAGTGTAGAACTTGTAGAACCCAAGTGTAGAGCTTGGAGAGTTCTTCCCATGGTGGAATCAAGTAGGATTCCCCATGTATGTAAGATCAGGTTTGATATGCAGGGTGTTACAAGATCATGGCGGAGATCTATATGTGATAAGTAAGATCAGGTTGGTCTATAGGGATGTGTGTATGTGAGGGTTAGAAGGAGATCGGTGGGGGAGTAGGATCCAAGGTGACAACAATACATCAAGAAGCAGGATCATGATGAGATCTACTTGGAGTATCAGTTCGTACTCGGTTGTACTGGACATACAATGAGGTGAACAATAGCTTGTGTTAGTTGTTAGTTGTGACCTATGAGAGAAGATTACTCAGGTGGGAAGATTATTTGGAGCCCTTGAGGAGGAACCCTCACAGAGGTGGAAGAAGAGTGTGATCTCTTTATTGTAATTTCCTTTGTAATGAGTTGAATACAATTGTGTGTTGCCTCTCATATTCTATGTTTTTTCTCATTGATAGTTATTTGTTCTTCTGGTTATTTCCACATGTTTAAGTTGCTTATACAATGGTAATCATGTGTGCTCTTAATTATGACAAGTTGTGTCAGAGCTTTGGGGAACTTAGGTCCTTTCAAATGCTATCAGAGCCTGGTTGTAGGTTCAAGAGCTGATACCATCAAATGGTATCAAAGCGAGGTTAGACGTTCTCAAAGCGAGTTTGACTAACAAATGGCCCAGATCTGTTAAGTGTTGTTGATTATAGGTTACTCATAGGGGTTTTTGATTGAGTGGGAGTATAGCAATGGCAAAAGAAGGTAAGCTGAGAATGAAGAAATTTAGGCACAGGATTAACACCACAAGGAGTGTGGTGGGTTATCTTCAAGTGGGAGCTTGAAGAGGAATACAAGCCAAGATGTAGATTAGACAGAGTACTAGTTTAGGTACAGGTGTAGCTGTTTATCTCCAAGTGGGAGATTGTTAGGGTGTAGAGCTAAAAGCTTCACCTTATTGCAAATAGGAGGTTTTTGAGCATGACAATCACCGGCATCGGTAGGCCACAACTGATGTCGGTCAGGGGAAGTGCAGAGGGAACCAGCATCAGCAAAAGATCGGCTGGCGTCGATCACCTCCAGTCAGGCAGGGACCGACATCGGTTGCCTGTGGTGGTCAAAATTGCTATTGACGAACAGTCAGTTAAGTGAATGCATAGTTTGCATGATGAAGACCAGTTCGAGTCTTTGAGATGCTTGTCTAATTATTGTATGCATGAGATCTATATAATAGAATCATGGGCTATATTTTTAAGTGTAGAAATTGTAGAAACCAAGTGTAGAGCTTGGAGAGTTCTTCCCATGGTGGAGTCAAGTAGGATTCCCCATGTATGTAAGATCAGGTTTGATATGCAGGGTGTTGCAGGATCATGGCAGAGATCTACATGTGATAAGTAAGATCAGGTTGGTCTGTAGGGATGTGTGTATGTGAGGGTTAGAAGGAGATTGGTGGGGGAGCAGGATCTAAGGTGACAACAATACATCAAGAAGTAGGATCATGATGAGATCTACTTGGAGTACCGGTTCGTACTCGGTTGTACTGGACGTACAATGAGGTGAACAACAACTTGTGTTAGTTGTTAGTTGTGACCTATGAGAGAAGATTACTCAGGTGGGAAGATTACTTGGAGCCCTTGAGGAGGAAGCCTCACAGAGGTGGAAGAAGAGTGTGATCTCTTTATTGTAATTTCATTTGTAATGAGTTGAATACAATTGTGTGTTGCCTCTCATATTCTGTGTGTTTTCTCATTGATAGTTATTTGTTCTTCTAGTTATTTTTGCATGTTTAAGTTGCTTATACAATGGTAATCATGTGTGCTCTTAATTTTGACAAGTTGTGTCAGAGCTTTGGGGAACTTAGGTCCTATTAGATTATGGTAGAGTTTGGAGGCTAAAAAGACTAATGTGAGGTAATGTTTTTTAGTATAGGTATATCAAGTCTCATAATCAATAAGTATGTGGTGTATGTAGTGAACCACTTATTCTCAATGATGATCATCTTGATGTGCAATCATAGCACCTAGTGAATGGTCTATTACAGAGATATAAAGGTAGAAAGGCTGGTTGTCCTTAGGTGAAATAAGAACTACTGGAGAAAGGAGATATTGTTTAAGTGCATCAAAATATTCCTATAAATATGTATTCTAATGGAAGGAAACATACTTTTTGAGGAGATGGTGAAAGGGTTGGTAATGATCTGATAGTTGAGAGATGAAGCAGTGAATTAAATAAAGTTTGCCTTGTAGACTATAGTGTTGTTCGATATTAATAGGTGGAATCATCTCTAGGATTAATCTAACCTTAGCAGGGTCAACCTCAAACCACAGAGAGAAATGGTAAAACCTAAGAGATTACCAAAAAGAACACCAAAGACACATTTATTTGGGTTCAGTCAAACATTAATTGGAGGAGATGAGAAAATATGGTTTTGAGAATCATCAAGTGATTTTGGCAAAGTTTAGACTTGTTGAGTGAGTCATCCACTTAATCTTCCATAATCTTATGTAGGATATCATGGAAGATGTAAGTCATAGCACATTGATAAGTGGCACCAGTGTTCTTCAAACCAAAAGGCATGAATCGATAATAGAAATTCCTCCATGGGGTAATGAAAGTTGTTTTATGTTGATCCTCATGAGCAACTAGGGTTTGATTATATATAGAGAACCCATCCATAAGGAATATCATCTCATAGCCAATTGTTAGATCAAAAAGTTGGTCGATACTTGGCAATGAGAAGCCATATTTTAGACAAGTGAGGTTTAAGTCACAATAGTCAATGTAAATGTGGATTCTCCTAATCACTTTTATGATAGGAATAATATTGGAAATCCATTTTGGGTACTTGATGGGTTGGATAAATTTAATAGAAAGGAGGTGTTGGATCTCTTCTTTGATAAGGAGAGCAATATAAGGATGCATATTGTGAAGCTTTTGCTTAACAAGTTTAGCATCTTGATTGGTGACAATGTTATAGGTGATGATAGAGGGGTCAATATTAGGCATGTCATTATAAGACCAAATGAAAAATTTTCTATGGTTATTAAGAAATATGGCATAATTAGCTTGCTCAAAGGAATCTAAAGATTGGCCAATCTTGAAGACATGGGGGTTATCATGAGAGGGAAAATTGATTTCAATGGTTGATTCATTTAACATAGCTTGTGTTTCAGATGGGAGTGATCATTGGATATAGGAATCATCTGCACCCATGTATGTAAGAATAGCATAATCATTTTGACATTGGACAGTGTTAATAGTGGGAGAGTCTTCATTAATTATTTTAGGATGAACAAGAGGAAGGGACCTTATTTCCTTACCCTAGTGATAGGTGAGAGGCCCCAAATGGATGGCATTTATTGAAAAAAATAGTAAGAGGTATAGATACCTCTGATTCAGTAGGTGATCGTGGAGAAGAAGGTGGAGAAGGAGAGATTTTCTCTTCTATAATTGGTACATGGGAATTTTTAGTGAATTTAGTTGGTTTTTCATATCCGACTCCATGCCTCTTTTTTGCATTTTCATATCCCACTCCATGCCTCTTTTTGGCATTTTCAATGGTTTGGCTAGTGGGATATTCAATAGGTGTATGGACACCTTACTCATAAAGACCCAAACCAAATCCTTTTTAAGCACACCTATAAAGGTAGGTGTGTGTGAAACTAGGCTTGCTTAGGAAAGAGAAGTCACAAGTAAATGGTTGTGGTGAATAGGATCGATTACTTATAGTGGGAGCATGATCAATTCCCCCATATGTGAAATTAGTTCAACGGTTAGGGGGCCATAAGGGATTACCATCCTAATGCGAGGATCATAATTAGGGTTCATATGATACTTTCCATATTATTGTGGAGTATAGAACATGTCAAGCATCAAAAAATGATATTCTCTGAGTGACAAAGATTAAAAAGTTTCCTCCATGGGATCCTTATCAGTAATTTGTGTTGTTGGTATCTATGTAATCAAGGGAGTGGAGCTTGTGAAAGATTTAGAAGTATCATGTGGAGAATATGTTTTTTTAAAGTGAATGAGAAAATCATTGGGACTATAAGTCATGTTGCATGTTTTAAATGGAGGTGGGTCAATGGGTATAACATGTACTTATCCATCATGTTCAAACTTGACATAGTAATGAAAAGTTGAGGGTACACATGCCATAACACATATCCAAGGTCATCCAAGTAGGATGTTATATTTTAACTCTCATTTTACAACATAGAAGAGCTCAGGAATAGTGTGGGGACCTACACAGATATGTAAGACAATAGTGCCCACTATAGTAACTATGGTATCGTTAAAGGAGCAGAGTACCATGTCAGTTTGAGACATACAATTCTCAGGAAGAGCTAGTTGTTTGTAGGCATGGATGAAAATAATATTAATACTAACTCCCCCATTGATCATGACTCTCTTGACATGAGTTTGATCAATATATGTAATAATAAAAAGGGTAGAATCTTGATCTTTAGGGTGTTGAAGTGGAATTTATAAATTACTAAAAGAAATTGGGGAGATAGAATTAAGAGTGCTGACTAAAGCTACAAGAGGTTGGGGATCATCAAGTTATACCTCAACTACTTGCAAGGCACTAATAAAAGCTTGATGGTGTTGGGATCAGTTTTGGATTAACCCATACCAGGACATTTTCACAAGTATTTGGTGAAGTTTTTTCACCACTGAACTTTGAATAATGTCCAAAGATGTTGGTTTTGGGACCCCTAAGATGTGAACCTTGGGATTAAGAGGAGTGTCTTTGGTGAAGGGATGACCCCAAGGAACACTAACCTTTTCTTTACCTTTATCCTTTTGGTTTTATGATTGTGTGGCTGCATTAACTATGTTGATCTAAAATATAGGTGAAGGAGGTGGCAAAGTGGGTACAACCACATCTTTGGGTTTGAGTTTAGGTGGAATATTAGGAGACATTATGGATGCTAGAGGTGAAGTAATAGGAAGGTTAATAGGAGTATCAACAAAGAGAGTGTCACATCAAAGTGTTATCAAATGACTATTGTGAGGGCTTTAAAACTCTCAGTTTCATGTCTAGGTGAATGATGATATAAACACACTTGTGTATCATTAAACCAAAATGGCTTCATTCCAAAATGACTATAAGGCTTACTGGGAGGAAGAGTTATTATGGAATATTTCAATAACTGATGCAATAAAAATCTCTAAGAGCTTTCAAGTGGGCTTTCACTTGTTGTGCTAACAAGAGTGGACACCTTATTTTATTTAGGAGTTTTAGAGGTGATTTTATGTGGTGCTTTGTTTGGTGGTGGTAGATTTACGTGTTTTACTGACATTTTCTTAGTGTTGGTTATCATGGTGTTAGATGTGAAAGGTCTACCAAGTGGTAAAGGTAGTCGTGGAGGCCATTTAACCTTTTTTTTCTTAGGTCGGTAATACTCCAAATAATGTAGATGGGTGTGGTCCCAAAATTGATGGTAAAGTTGAGGGTTGAAGAGTGAAGGATTTACAAGATCTAGGAAGCTTAACATTTTCCTATAGTTCAAGCCATGAAACTCCAACTTATGGTTGAGGAGTTAAAGCTAATTTCACCTATGGATAAATCAAATTAGAGATGGGGTGTACACCTAAGGGCCTGATCTGCTTTGATGTGGTAGATGCCTATGAGGGTGAGGGTTCTGACATAGGTGGATGAGATTTTGGTGATTTTGGTGAAGAAGCTCTGACTCTGTCAAATACCTTAGGGTAAGTGGTAGTGAGAGGGTTGATGATAAATATCAACACTCATTATGTTAGATAAGGAGTTTTAAGTTAGTCAAAAAATGCCATGTGATCTAGCTTCATGGAGTCAAAAAATTATAAACTTTTCACCAATCATGAGAAAGGTTTATATGAAGTTGACGTAATTCTTATGGTTGCATTTTTACAAGGCTGAGGTGTTTGAGAAAGAGGGAAATTATTGGTCTCTGCTACTTCAAGCCAAAGATGAGAAAGAACCACAATAAGGTCTTCTTTGATAGAGATAACAGAAGGGGTATGGTCTTCTATGGGTTGAGGAGAGGTATACAAAGAGGGTTCCTACATAATACATCTCTCGTCTAATATGGGAGTAGATAATACTTACTCTTATAGGCGTAAAGGTGGAGTGGATGGGGTAATACTTTCTATCAATGGAGGAGAGGTAGGTGAAGAGGGTTCCTCAAGGGGGTATAATATATGAATGATGTTCCCTTCAACATGTGGTTGAGGAACAAGAAAGGTGTGGTCTTCAAGTGGTAAGAGGATAGGTAATATTGGTGAAAAGGAAAGTGGAAATACTAGCTCCTTTGGTTGCAAAAGAAGTGGTAAAGGAGGCTTTTCCTCACGTGGGAGTGGAATGGGTGAAATAGGCTCTTCTACCTAGGGAGGAAGAATGGGCAAAACAAATTCCATTGACTATGGGGGAGGAGTCAATAGAATGGGTGCCTCCTATTGAGGGGGAGGTTAAACTAGAGGTAAAGAAAAGACCATATTAACTATATGGATATTATGATCATATGAGTTAGTCATGGTTTGAATAATATTTTGATTGGGTGAATGGTTAGGAAAAGGGTGTTTGAACACATCCATACTTTGATTTTGGGGTGTATTAGGATTATCCAAGATGAGATCACCTCTATCAAGCATGTCTTGAACAATGTTCTTGAATATCTTACACTTATTAAAATTGTGGCCTTTAACTTGATGGTAGTCGTAAAACTCATCTTCCTTGTACCAAGTTGGAATAGGATGGGGAGGGGTCAAACTATATAGGAGGCTTGATTTGAGGAAGGGTTATGACACCTTGTTGTAATAGTTTTTCAAAAATGGATGTATATAACTCCCTAATGGGAGTGTATTGTCTTTGTTCATACCATTGTTGGAATTGCTTGGTCAGATTTTGGGAAGTTGAGGAATTAGATTGGTTGGTGGTTGTGGATGAAGCTGATTTAATGACCACCACATTGGTGGAGCCTTTAGATTTTTGGTTAGAAGGAGATGTTTTAGAAGAGGAGTCATTATATTTAGAATTGGAGTTCTCACTGCACAACTTGACTCTTCCTTCATCTATAGCTTGAATCTTGAGTTTACGTGCCATTGTAAAGGCCTCATCAAATGTGTGGAAAGTTTGTACCCAGATTGTCAATGAAATGTGTTTAGCACATGCCCTTGAAAATAGATCAATAAGCTCAGGTTAGGGTAAGGAGAAAGAGACTTGATTGATCAAACCTCTCCAATGAGCGACAAAATCTATGATAGACTCGTCATCAAATTGTCTAATAAAATAAAGGCCTGTAATAAAAACCTTTGAAGAAATATTAATAGAGAAATGGTCTAAGAATATTTGAGCGAGTTAGGTAAATGAGAAAAGGGAGTGTTGAGTTATAGAGTTATACCAATCCAAGGTAGCACTTAAGATACATAGGGAAAGCGTGAAGTAGTAACACATCATCATGCCCTATTAAATCAGAATCATGTCTAAATGCTCATAAATTCTATTGTGGGTCCTCTTTACTCTAGAAATGAGTAAATTTTGGAGTTTCCATTGGCTTGGATACGGGTGAATAGGCACAAAAGGATGGATGGGTTCATTGGATATCTGATCATAAAATAACACATTCTTTTAACTAGAAATAGATGTCTCTAGATTAGACATCTTGTCCATCAGCATCTTGATGAGGTCTAGAGGGGGATTAGTCTGGGAGATACCTCCTAAGTTATAGGGTCCCTGATAGGAAGTAGAGGGAGTGTATGACATAGCTTGTTGTGGTTATGTTGGTGCAACATAAGGATAATGCATTATAAGATGGGTGTAGAAAGAAAAGGGGTTTGTCTTATTGGGTTAGAGACTATGCTTTGGTTAGATGTTGTTATTATAGGTTGGATTATTGGCATGGTTAGAATAGATGAAGGGTGAGTCATAACTTAAGTAATTATAGGTGCGAGAGTAGATGGAATATGTACCACTAAATTTTGTAATGGGGTTAGACTTGACTAAAATGCTTGTGGTTGTGAAAGTAGGGAAGTCATACTAGGGTTTAGATGGGATTGGGTAGTTGATGATGATAAACTTTGGACATTGTTTATGGTTGGGTTACTTGTCAAAGTAGTGGTTTGGGTAACCATGGGGTAAATAGTGGAGATAGATGAATCTAAATTTGTCTCCATTATAGAGGTTGGTGTTGGGAATATTGTCATTGATGTAAAAGGTCTAGTATTATTGGTGATAAAGGTCCCATTGCATTTAATGTTGTTTGTAATAAATATATCTTGGATAATATGAGTTGATATTTATTTAATATTGATGAATATATTTTTGGTTGCATATTAGACAAAAGAAGGGCCCATGGAGAAGTCGAAGAGCCATGGGGTAAAGACAAAAGAAGGATGGGACACATTTTCACATGAAGAGTCATCTTGGAGAATACCAAGAGTCACCAAGTGAAGACAAAAGAGTATGGGAAATTTTCTCATGAAGGGACACTTTAAGGAATACGAAAAGTCACCAAAGATAAGGGCAAAAGTGGGAAGGATGTTTTTGGTCATGAAGGGTCACCACATGAATTTTCAAAGGCTTGAATATGAAGGATCATCCAAGATTGGTGCCATTTTACATGAGGATTGAAGGGTCATAAAGGGGGAAGGCCAAAGGTCATTTGGAAAGCTATAAATAAAGGCTTGAGTAGCCATTTGTAATATGAGAGTGAGAGGTTGATTTGATATTGTGATATCTAGCTTAGAAGAGCAATTGTGAGAGATGAATATGATTTGTATTTGTTATATCTAGCTTAGAAGAGCAAAGGTGAGAGAGAGGAAGGAGATGTTGTATGGATCTATCATTTGTTGAGATAGCAACATTGAGAGATAGGTGTGTGGTATACACAAAGGGGTTGGATGGGTTGGTGCTCACAAATTGTTGTTGAGTTGGTGCTTGGCAAAGGGGTTGGTGCTCCTATGGGTTGGTGCTCTTGTGGGTTCGTGCTCATGAACAGGTGTTGGGTTGGTGCTCGGCAAAGGGGTTTGAAGCTCCTATGGGTTGGTGCTCATGAATTATAGCTAAGGTTTGTACTCGGAAAAGGGGTATGGTGCTCTTGTGGGTTTGTTCTCATGAATATATTTGAGATTGATTCTTTGTGGTTTTTCCCACATTGGGTTTCCATGTTATATCTGGTCTCTCTCTCTATCTTGTGTGATGTTTATTGTTTGAGTTTTATTGCATATCTTGAATGATTTATTAAGTGGAATTTGGTTAAAGGAAAGATTTATAAGATATATAATATACTGATTCACCCCCCTTCTTAGTATATTCTATGATTAACAATTGGTATCAGAGCATGTTCCTTCAAAAAGGGTTTAACAGCTTGAAGATAGATCAAGGAAAAGCACAGATGGCCAAATAGCTAAAGAAGGAGAATCAAGAGTTGAAATCTGTGGTTGAGGCTCTTAAGGAAAAGGTGTGTATCTTGGATTCTAAGTTGGATATATAAGTAAAATAAAATAAGATATTTATTCAGGATCTTAAGAATCAGTTAGAGGTTGCAACTTCAATTTTAACATCAAAAGAAGAAGAATGTAATCAGTTGAAAGTTGAGTTAGGCTCTTTAAAGGATAATCATGAGAAGCTTATAATCAAGGTTGAAAAAGATCATGAAATATTAGTCCAAGGAAAGAAGGATGAAAGTTTTGAAGGCAAATCAAAGAAGTCGATCAGGCAGCCCAATGCTTTCAAGTTTTCAAATTCTTTTCATGGCCGTTGTTTTGTTTGTCATCATGTTGGTCATAGGGAAAGAGACTGTATGAGGAGAAGCAATCAGTCAAAGGGAGATCTTGGTCACATCCAAAAAGAAGGTATGAGAAATATTGTTTGCTTTTTTTGTCATGAGGTTGGCCATATTGCTAGATTATGCCAAAATAAAGTAAAGAGATATTCAAGGTATTACAAAGGATTTAGAGACCCTAGAAAATATGAGAAAATACAAATTCAGGTTTGGAGACCTAAAATAGTAAAGGTTGATCAGGTTGAGTTTAAGATTCAAAACTAATTACTTGCTATAGTAGATAAAGAATCAGATAAGAAGGATTGTAAAGAATCTCTAGTTACACTTGAGCATGAGCTTCATCAAGATAAGAAAGTTGCAAAAGTTGAGAAGATGAAAAACATCATAAATGATAAGGTTAGTAGGGCAAAAAGGTTAGACATGCTTAAATAGATTCTAAAACAAAAACACAAGAAGATCAAGGAAGAAACAAAGGAGATGTGGGAATCTCCTGAGATTTATTTCTAGAACCCTATTGTGTGGGGTGTCTCTTCTAGGCTTCAAGGAGACACTTTTAAGAAAAATTGAAGCATGGTGGATGCTATTGGGTCTTGGATATGTTGTAAGATAATAAATTTAGTTGGCAGATTATTTTTTATATCTTTGAGGGAATATATTTTTAAGGAAAATTTTGCATCAGTATTATGGTTTGAGGCTATTAGAATGATTCTTGCATATGCAGTGTTTCAAATGATTATGTTCATAATAAATTAGAATTTTGAAAAAGAGCTAACAGTTTCAAAAATAAGGAAAAGGATACTCATGTAGATTCAATCAAGGAGGATCAGAGTTTTAAAGCTCCATTCATCAGGAAGAAGGTTCAGTCGTGTTCATGGCAGAAGAAACAACCTAAAGATTCTATGTTGGTGCAAACAACTTTGCATGTAAGAGATAAAGATCAACCATGGTTCATTGATAACGAATGTTTGAGGCATATGACAGGAGATAAGAGTAAATAAGATCAATGGTGGTATAGTGAGATTCAGAGATAAAACCACTACCAAGATAGCTAGAAAAGGTACTTTAATTTTGGATAATGGTAAAACCAAGACTAAGAATGTTTTATAAGCATAATCTATTGAGTGTAAGGCAAATATGTGATCAAGGATACACCTTAAAGTTTCATGTCGAAGGTTGTGAGATTAGAATAAAATATTCAAATGAGTTGATTGTAGATTCTCAAAGGACAAGTAAAATTAGATATCTTCTCAAAGATTGGCAAGAGGAGTTGAAAGTAATTTCTATTACTTCCTGCCATTGATGTTCAGCATCAAGTGAGGGGGAGCTAAGTGTTAGCTCTAGGTAGGCCCTTTTCCATTGATGTCAAAGGGGGAGAATAACAGGTACATGTATAAGTGAAGAAAATAGGTACAGGGAATAGGTACATGTTGCTATAGTAAGGGAGAGTTACTGTATGTTTTCAGATGATAGGATGTGCAGGTGACAAGATGTGGTAGTTTTAGGATTGAGGTTGACATCAATGACAAAGGGGGATATTTTTGGAAATATTGTCATTGATGTCAAAAGTCTAATATTATTGGTGACAAAGGACCCATTGCATTTAATTTTGTTTATAATAAATATATCTTGGCTAATATGAGTTGATATTTATTTAATATTAATGAATATATTTTTGGTTGCATATGAGACAAAAGAAGGGCCCATGGAGAAGTCAAAGAGACACGGGGTAAAGACAAAAGAAGGATGGGATGCATTTTCCCATGAAGAGTCATCTTGGGGAATACGAAGAGTCACCAAGTGAAGACAAAAGAGTATGGGAAAATTTCTCATGGACACTTTAAGGAATACGAAAAGTCACCAAAGATAAGGACAAAAGTGGGAAGGATGTTGATGGTCATGAAGGGTCACCACATGACTTTTCAAAGGCTTGAATATGAAGGGTCATCCAAAATTGGTGCCATTTTTCATGAAGATTGAAGGGTCACAAAGGGGGAAGGCCAAAGGTCATTTGGAAAGCTATAAATAAAGGCTTGAGTAGCCATTTGTAATATGAGAGTGAGTGGTTGATTTGATATTGTGATATCTAGCTTAAAAGAGCAATTGTGAGAGATGAATATGATTTGTATTTGTTATATCTAGCTTAGAAGAGTAAAGGTGAGAGAGAGGAAGGAGATGTTGTATTGATCTATCATTTGTTGAGATAGCAACATTGAGAGATAGGTGTGTGGTATGCACAAAGGGGTTGGTGCTCCTGTGGGTTGGTGCTTGGCAAAGGGGTTGGTGCTCCTGTGGGTTGGTGCTCACAAATTGTTGCTGGGTTGGTGCTCAGTAAAGGGTTTGGTGCTCCTGTGGGTTGGTACTCACGAATAGGTGCTAGGTTGGTGCTTAGTAAAAGGGTTTAAAGCTCCTGTGGGTTGGTGCTCATGAATTGTAGCTGAGGTTTGTACTCGGCAAAGGGGTATGGTGCTCCTATGGGTTTGTTCTCATGAATATATTTGAGATTGATTCTCTGTGGTTTTTCCCACATTGGTTTTCCATGTTATATCTAGTGTCTCTCTCTATCTTGTGTGATGTTTATTGTTTGAGTTTTATTGCATATCTTGAATGATTGATTAAGTGGAATTTGGTTAAAGCAAAGATATATAATATACTAATTCACCCCCCCTCTCATTATATTCCATGCTTAATAGTTGGCATACCATAGATTGGGTCACCTGAAGAATTGTGGGTTTGACTCATGGCAAGGTAATGTTGAAGTGCTACCACATTAGCAAAATCTTGATCTCCTTTAGGTATAATGGGAATTTGGTTAGGGATAGGAGTATGATCTGTATCTAAAGTATGTTCTATGATAAACTTAACAACAAGAGGGGAAGGTAGAAGTGGTTTTTGGCTTGCATAATCGACAAGAATTTTGGCTTGAGCTCACATCAATACCATGCAAGAGGAAGTATAAATAGTATTACTATGTTGTATTAGTGACAAAATAAAGAAAAAGTAGGTTTGGGTGTAGGTAAGTGGGTTTTTTTAGCTTGTTATTTTAAGCAAATCAAAATTACATTGTCGTTGACAATAGTCACTTGACTGATGTCGATGGGATTAACTGATGTCAATGGCTAAAGTCTACCAACGTCAGTGTAGTTAACTGATGTCAATCACTATGATATCTGAAGAGATAGAAAATCTAACATTTTAGAAACCTAAAAGTAGAATCTAGGTAAAATAGAGGATGGAATAGGTTTTTGTAAGGAATAACACTCTGAAAACTTGATATAATAGGTTATACAAATTGAGTATTAGAAATAGTGTTAATTTTGTGAATCAATAGAAAAATGTCCTTACCAACTCCAAAATATAGAAGGAAATATAAAAATATAAAAAGAACATACATCCACTAATTATTAACTCCTAGAGATTAATTTTAGTCTCATGTTGGCTTATGCCTTAATCAGATAGTGAGAAAAAAATCTGGTTGTCAAAGGTACTAGAAAGCAATCTAGAGTTAGTTTTAGGTTAGTTTTAGTGCTCAAGAGGAAATTTGTATTAGACTAGGTATGTGGCTTGTTATGGGAGCTTTATCTCCACACTTCATGAACCTGAAGCCAAGCCAAGATGCTTAGCCAAAATATACCTTCTGCCTAGAGTTTATAGTCCACTAGAGAATGGAATGGGTTCTCCCCTTGGTGGTGAAATCCAAGTAAGATAGCTAGATAGGGTAAAGTAATCCACCAGGTGATGAAATCTTGATGGGCCTTTCCTCAGGTGAGTTTAAATGTTTTTTTTTTTGTGATTGTGATTTGGTTTTATAACATAGGTGCACCATAATTCATTCATAATGCTTGTAATTAACTAGGTGAGCTAATATGCAACAAGCAAACAATGAAGTGTACTAAGTTTTAAGCCCAAATATGAAACATTTATATTCAAATGAAAACAAAGATGAAACAAGAGTATAGAATTAAATTCATTATCCTAATGTGCATGCAAGAAGAAGATAAAGAAGATATTTTTTTAATCTTATAAGAAAAATGATAAAGTGTCTTTAGAGGCAAAGAGAAAAGAAGAGTGGCAAGGAAGAAGAAATTTTAGTTTATTGTCCTTAAACACAATAAAATGTTGAATTTTTCATTTTAAGAGATAAGAAAGAGGAAAGTGAAAGCAATGAAATTTTAAATATAATGCACCATATGAATGTTTAAAATAAGAAAGAGATGTAGGGTCCCACAAGACATGCCAAAAATGTTTCACTAAAATTTGTGTATTTCAAGTCTAAAAAATAGAGAAGAATGATAGAGGTAAGTGATTATAATGAACCTATATTGGTTTGTGCATTGTATCTAGACATTGTGAGAACTCCTCTTTGGCTAGGGAGGACTACCTACAAGTAAGAAAGCACTACCAAAAAATGTTTGTTAGTAAATAAATGAGTGGGATGCCAAGCTATGTGCTTGTTCTAGGAAGTGTGAAACTTCCTTAGAGATGATAGTCCACATTTGAGAGACAAAATAGTAATTAATAACCAAAAGAGAGGTAAAGAGAGTAAAAGAGAGATAATGTTACCATTATTCATAACCTGAGTGTAGTATAAAGTAATGGAGTGCAAGTGGTATGTTTTGTTTGTATTTTGGAAGTTGTTTGGGTAAGTTTTGGAAGGGTTAAGAAATCCATAGTTGCCGACATTGGTTATGTTATCGAGGTCGGTAAGGAAGTGATTGATATCATTTATGTTGCTAATTTTGGTGGGTAAATATGATAGATGTCAGTTAGGCTACCAAGGTTGGTAGGGGTAATAATTGCCTAAGAGTTTGTAGAAGGATTTTCTAGGTCTGGAAGGTTGGGGAGAGTTGTGAGAGAGAGAGAGAGTATGGTTTGGATGGATCTGGTCAAAAGTTTAGAGTGTTGGGTCAAGAAGAAACAAGTAGGGAAACTTTATAACTCCCTCATGGGGGTTCATTCAGGAATATGTAAAGTAATGAATAATAGATATAAAGTGATTACAAAATAACTACCTAAAAGACCTATAGAATAAGTGATGTACTTAGTTATAGTGGTAACTAAATTATAAGTTTTGGATGGATGGATCCTATCAGGTAGTCCAAACTGATGCCCTGAATAGAGAAAATAGGTGAGTGTTATTGGTTCTCAAGATGTTGGTTCTTAATCTAGATTGACTTATGCATGATAACAGTAAGCTAAGATGTCAAAATTTGAATGTCAAAATTTTGTATGCAAAAATGGAGTTTTATTGATTTCCACTGACCTGAACATCAGTTTGGAGTTTGTCTTATATAATCAATGTTGACAATCCCACCAATGTCGACCATGGGTTGACCAACATCGACAGCCTTAGAATAGGTAAAACTACTATCTTTAGCCTATTTTTTATTTCTCCTCATGTCAAGCATGGCACTTATTACAAAATGGTAAAAATAGGAGGTTAAGAAGGACATATATGGTTAGGAATTCATTTTTGAAGTGAGAATAAGTCTTGGGTAATTAGGATGAGGGGACTAGTCTTGAGGTGACTCATCAAGTGAGAATTAGTATTATGATGAGGTGGCTAGGTAAGGTGGCATAAGGGGTTTTTAATTAACTTAATTAAGTATTTTAAATTAATTAAATGTGTGAGGGATAAAAACATGGGTTAGGGAGGTTAATCATTATTATTATTGGAAACAAGCTTAAGGGGGGTTTGACACAAGGAGTTATGCATGTGTGTGATGTAATTTTGGTGTCTACATTTATATCTATGGGGATGTTATGTGTAAGGTTTTGTATCACCTTTCCACCATTGTCACCCATTCCTAATTACTTACATACATCACATTTACGATATTGATTAGATATGTCTATGAAATCAAATACTTTACATAATATTATAACCAAATCAAATGACAAATTTAAAAATTATAATACTCACTTGTGGCACTAATGGCTTCCTCATCCACCATTGATGGTCTCATAATAACATCATCACTTACCTCCCTACCTATCTATCCTCCTGTAACCCTTTGTGCTACAGGAATGACACCTAAGGGGAAACTATAATAGGAAATAATAATGGCCAGCAAACTACAACCCACTAGTACACATAGCCATCTATACAACCCACATCATCTCTTTCATCTAGGGGAACCACTGGATCTTGTTCATTAGTTAAATGTGGGGCTAGATCTATATTAATGGGTGTTGGCCTATCATGGGGCCTATTCCTACTTTATGTTATCTAATTTCAAGGGTAGGATGCTAAGGGCACTCCCTACTCTATACCAAACTATCATAAAAAATGATCATACTAAATAAACTCATAAACTTTGGAAAACTAATTAACCAACCACATATTGATAAGAATCCTTAGTAACACATGTCCATCCTTCAGCCATCCAACAAAAGTCATGTATGAATGCCATACAATCTAATATGGGGTCAACCTATCTAAAGTAACATGGTACTCCATTGTGGTATGTAGAACACCACATGATAATATGGTACTAGTGTCATGTTACTAATGAAAGTGTCTAGGACGTTCATGAATATGTTTTCCATCCCACTAAAAATCCTAAAATTACATATAAAATTAAAAAAAATCAAAAATTTAAAATTACTAGAAATTGCCAATCAAAACTTCTTACCAACTAGAAAAGGGCACTGTAGAATACATCAAATTGCATATTTGGAGGGGATCTTCCACATGGAATATTTTTTCTCTAACCTAGAGCTCATTTTTTACAATAGTTATAAATTTAAATGAATTCATATTTCTATTCAATGCACCTAATATACAATGTCTACACAAATTTCAAACATGCATATCTTGAGCTTCATTAGTCCAATTTTGAAACCATAAGTTGCATTGGAATATAGACATTGAGCTCTTCCATATTATACCAATTTTTTCAAACTTTATCAAAAATTTCTATTTTTTTCTACCCACAAATATTCTAATAGATTCTAAATACTACCAAAAATAATGTTATAAATTACTATCCTTAATACTTTAAAATAATATCAAGTAAATTATATTGAGCACATTATCAATTTTCCTTTTAAGAGGATACAACTAGTAGGCACTATATCACCTCTTCCCAAAAGGATATAATATTAGTAGGGGAATGTTTATAAACATGTTCTTCATAATCGACTACAATTTACACATTCTCCAAATTCAGTGGGGGCATGCTTTGGGAGCATGGTCTCCAAACTTATTAACTATTCAACACCTCCAGATTATAGTAGGGACATGTTTTGGAAACTTGTTCTCCACATTGATACTTATTTTAGTTTTCAAATTTTCTCCATATATAGTTGGGGCATGCTTTGAAAGCATGTTTTCAAAACTAAAACAATTTCTAAATTTGCAAAAATACACAGTATATGATTCAAATTCATAGTTTTGGTAAAATTATATACATTTGTACCATTTATTATACATAGTTTTAGTATGAGACATATACAAAGTGCATATGTTATGCAATGTGTGCATAATATTAAAAAAATATAAATTAGTTTTAGATTCCAAAACTCTTTTATGGAATATTACCACATCACAAATTTTTATGTATTGATACATGGTCAAAATTTTATGGACTTTATTGATCCTTACCCATTTGCAGTAGTTGGGTCTTCTTTTTGGTGTGATTAGAGGGATTAAATCATCTAGTCTCACCAAGTTTTTGGATAAGATTTATCAAATCACTCACCAACATAACAATCTATAAATATACATATCTTTTTCATTTAAGATGTGTTAGTTAGGAAATGATTCTCTCAATGGCTGAAGTGCTACTCTTCCTATTTTGGGTTGGAGGCATGATTAGCTCCCGAATCTCCCTACTACAGGTATAACACCACCATGGTGCAACCAAATTGACCCCTTGTATATTCACTCATCTTCTTGAATATATGATGCATGAGGTTGTAATCCCCTATCTACTTCTATAGTTTCTATCACTTTAGAACCATCACTACGTGACACATACAAAGGTGTATTCTATCCATGCTTTTTCTTTATGCTAATTTTTATTATTGCTTACATACAGATTATATACATTGATTAATTTGTGGAATATTCTTGGTTGTAGGTAATGTTTAAATGAAAGGTTCAAGAAAACCTTAAGTAAAGACAAGGTGTGTTTTCCATACCATAGTATACATTTTATTTTCCTTCAAACTATTAATTTTTTTTTCACATTTTTAGATTAAAGGGGGGGAAATGTAGACACCCATTTTAGTAAAAATACACATATTTCTAGTCTCCTTGTATGTATTATGAGAGGTAAAATCACTAATAAGGGGTGAATCAGTTATGTAAGTAATTCAATTCTAATTCCAAAACCTAAAACTCTTAACCAATCAATATAAGCAATCATGAAGCATATAAACTAGTTATTACAATGAACAAGGAAACTATGCAAGATCAAGGAACATAACACATGAATTATGTGGGAAACCTTCATGGGGGATAAATCCCACTCTCAAGTCTACAAAAAGTGGAATAAATTCCTATAAGAGATCACAAACAAGAGATTTTAGTGAAGCACCCACTTCACAAGGATAACCAGCCCCTATGCACGAAAAAATAACCACTTTCCCTTAAATGTTGAGCACCCACACAACACCTATAGAGATCTAACTACCTCTCAATATGATGGATAATTAGAGAATATCAACTCTCTTCAACCCTTCACACTTCTTCAATCCTTCACATACAAGTAATGCATCTTCAACAATCTTTTGGATCACTCTACACCTCTTCGCTCATCCTCAATCTTCAACCCTATAAGAATACTATTATAACATCAAAAATATGACCACTAGGTCACACACATAGACCTCACACTATTCTATTCTTTAATCCATTTACCAAGCACTCTCATACTTCTCTTTTATTTGCTTATCAACTCTAGAAACCTTCATCTTTGATTATACTCTTTATAGATATTTCATGATTACCACCTTCTTCATCATCCATAATACATACTTTTAGACATCAAAATCTACACACCTACATTTTCAAATGTCAAAATACCCATAGACCTAACCTAGGATCCCCTTCAGACCAACCTACACCTATCAAGCCTAAACCAACCAATCTGTACTTGGTTTCACCTAACTAAATAACACTAACCTTTAGGACCCTATTCTTGTGGACCCTAATCATTGATGGTTAGGGTGACCATCAACAGTTAGCTTTGGGAACCCTTAACTATAAATGGTTAATATCCACCTTTTAGCCAAGAGCATGCAAGCTCTATCAACCCATTTCTAAATATAATCTTGTCTAATTTGTGTTGTGAGCCTTTTCATGCACAATTTATACTTAGATGGCCTAGTTACACCTTCACTTCCACCTCTTACTTATGCCTATAAGAGAGAGATTCTTGGGAGGTTAAATTATTTCAAATAATTAACAAAAGCTTAGGCATCTAGTATTTTTCTTTTGTAGGTCAATCAACATCATCAGTGTTATCAAACATTAGTTATTTTAATAGGAGCTGACTTATCATCACCTCTCAACCAAGATTTCAGGTACCATTACTCTACTAGAATCAAGCTAGATTTCACCCATAGACTAACTATGCTAACCACTCGCCCAATCAACTTTTGGTAAGATAAGTGCTTATTTATTACTATTCACATACTTTTATTCCATTTTTCAATCAACCTAGCCTTTTTCCAACTCCCAAAACTCACTTGTAAAATATCATCATTTAGCTATTGATCAACCTAGAAATACACAGTCAACCACCGATAGTCAAATCCTAATTACTGATGGTTAGACATAACTACTGATGGTCACCCCAACTGTCAATCCTCACTTATGGTAGAAAAAACTAGCAAGCTAATTTGACCTACCTACACCCAACCAAATCTAGTTTTCTATGTTTTTGACCACTCATAGACCTTTTTTAGATTTTTTGAAGTATACCACAACCCCTTGTCACTAGTATTAATTAGATTATCACTAATTTGATCATTTTTAGTTATTTTTTTAATAAGCCTTCTTGTGTTCAGTTTTAGTAATATTATTTAATTGATACAAGTACCTTCTTTCAAATTTTATCAACTTGATTGTTTCAAACATGTACATTGACATCCCTTAAGGAATCTCTCACTTCTAGGATCTATCATTAGGAAATCCACCCAACTATCTATCTAACAAATAAGTTTGCTTTAGTGATTTCTTATCTACAGGTCTTCCTCCCAAGCCAAAGAGGAGCTCTTCATAATCTTCTGATTCAGTGTGTTCACAACCAAATAAGTTTTTAACTATACCTACATTGAGTTTCTTTTTTCTTTCTTTATAACTTAATAAAAAATTTACTTGAAACATTTTGGCATGTCTGGTAGGACCTAGAGTCTTTTCTCGCATTTTATTTGCATTTATATGCTCTTCTTTCTATTTGTGCACATAATTAAAACTAAATTTTATTTTAGGTTTAAAATCAACTACATCCATTAATTTCTTTAACATTAGTTCATTTTGAATTAAAGCACAATAATCTTATCATATCATGACTTTTGTTACACACACTAGCCAAACCACTTTCATCAATCAAACATCAAAACAATTTAAGAGAAGGCCTGACGAGGATTTCATCACCTAGTAGCCACCTTACCCATTTTTGACAATCCTACTTGGAGGTCATTACCAAGAGGAGAACCAACTCAGCTCTCTGATTGAGTATAAACTCTAGATATCAATATATATTGGCTAAGTACCTAACAACCTTATCGATATGGGACTGTGAAGTGAGGGGTTCAGCCCCAATACCAAGCCATGTATTGATCCCAATACATATTATTTTGAGAATGTAAACAACCTAAAACTAGTACCTAATATAAAATCCAATTTCTATCACACATTCTCATAAACTAAGGCATAAGCCAAATGTGAGATTAAAACCAACCTCTAGGCTTAACATACTTCATAGTGTGTGTCTTGATTGTCTCGATCATTTTCTTATCTTATTCTTATTTGAGTGGTGATTTTGTTCTTATTTTCTCTCCCCTTTTTCTTGTATAGTTCCCACTTTCCAATATTAAAGAGACCTAGTAGAACAGAACCCATCACTTAAATCAACCTCTTATACCTCCCCATCTATGGAGTATATCTCTGACGTAGAAGATTAAACTCATCCACTAGGAAGCCCTACTTTTCCTTAGTTATTTACCTAAAGAGACATGGATTTAGACAATAATCCAATTTCCATTTAGCACTTTCTTAACACCTCCCTTCACCATATCTTAGTTTTAACTCCACCTCAAGATCCTCCTTATGGCATGCCATCCCACCTTATGAAGGGTATCCCTATTGCCATGATCACCACCCAACTTTCGACCACCCAAGAATCTTTGTCTACTAACCCCTCTAATGACAAAACTAAAAACCAACCTATCCAACTAACCTCTACCCTTACACCTTTCACCCCTATTAATGACTCTTATACCTTGGGACAACCTAACCATTCACCCATCATGTTCCACTTATTGTTGGAGTACCCACCACCAAAAAAACCCACCTCCCCTTTAACAAACCTAACCCATCAATCAATAACACTTTACCAAGCTTAGGGGTATCTATCCCTTCTACTTCACCACCCATTAGCACAAAGGTCACTACATCACCTTTATCACTGACCCAAGTACCACCCAAGCCCAATCCATAGGGACTCCTCAACAGCTACCCATTGCACCCAATATAGGATACATCCCTAACCCACAATGGTATATTTCCACTACCCAAATTCCATCATCCACATACCCTACCCAACCTATAGCATCCACATTCCAATATGTGGTACCATCTCAACTGCTAAACAATTACCAATATGTTTCCCAACCTCACCACAATATCAGCCTTCCAATCCTTTTGGTACACCGCCTCAAACCGACCTAATGAAAATGATCATGGACAAAATGACCAACCTTGAGTCAATCATTTTACGAGCTCATAACATCCTATCCTATGATTAGATTTGTAATGAACCTATTTATCCTTCTATCCCCATCAAACCTTACCCTCCTAAATGGTAGCTTCTAAAATTTACCAAATTTCAAAGCAAGGAATACCCCTAGCAACACCTTAGGGCTTTCAAGCATGCATGTTACATGATTGTTTATGATGATGCCCTTCTCCTTCGAACATTCCCCATGCCTTTATCCGGCCCAGCACTTGACTAGTATAGTGCCCTCACCAAACATTCCATATTTTCTTTTACCCAACTAGCACAAGTCTTCTTAGATCACTTTTTCATTAACATTTCCAAGAAGGTATCTATCATGAACCTCTATTCTATCAGGAAATTTGATGATGATTCCATTACCAATTTTGTCTCCTATTATATAATCTTTGTTAATAATCTTTCATTTTCCTTACCTCAACTTGAACTTATAAAACTTTTTGCTTGAGCTTGTGTCAAACATATATCTTCTACACTTTGTGTTCAAAGCTTCAGAATTTTTGAATGAGTATTTTACCATGGCATATAAGCTATAAAACTAGGCCATAGATGAGGGTAAATTGAAGTTATGAAACAAAAACTCTACCCTCAAGACCAATGAAACCTCTTCCTCCAAACTAGGCAACCAAGCCAATACCAAAACCAAGACCAGGGGAATCGTGAATGTCATCATCCTTAAAACTACCCCTCCACCCAATGGCAATCAAAAAAATTCTTCCATCACCTCCAACCAAAATACAAGGAACCCAAACTGAAGCAACCAAGAACAATTCACTCCACTTGGATAATCTTATACCTCAATTCTAGAGAAGCTACTTAAAGCTAACCTTATACAACTTTCACCCATCAAAACTCCCTAGTAGTTTGATTCTTCTTATCTAGCACCTGCTTGGTACAATGAGAATGACCTCTATGATTTTCATTGAGTAATTATACATGATGTTAACTCATGTAATACTTTCAAGAATGTTGTTTAGAGTCTTATTGACAAAGGGGAACTCATGTTGGATAATCCTAATGCCCCTTAAAATCAATCTCTTAATATCTTCATGAAACCTTTTCCCAACCATGCCCCTATCAAATCCAAGGATAAACAAGTTGAATATTCTCATGATGCACACATGGTCAATATGGCCTTTGATATGCCTATCATCCAACCTACCTATTAATCCCCCACTTCATCAACCAAGGTGGCAGAGTCTTTTTCCCTTCCTTTGAAGGCCCAAACTAAAGAGGTTCCCTTTTCCTTAGCTTCACTCATAGAGGATTTGGAATCATCAAGCACCCCTTTGGATATCCAACCTAAACAAACAACCATTCCTAACCCACCATCTCCCCTAACTATAAACCAAGCCATAACTATGGACATCATGCCCAGGGGATCAAATTTTTCACAAACACCACTCATAGAGTGGTCACCTAGCCTAAACTTACCTCCCATGCTTGAGGAAATGAATGAGGCTCTCAACCCTCCTCCTTAACCCATTGTTGTATCCTTAGCACCCACTACCCTAGAAGATAGACTAGTATACAAACTTTTTTCCAAAAAAGTTAGGTATGGATACAAAACTAGATATGGATCAAACCACTTTCTATAAACAATTAGGGCTTCCATACATCAATAAACTTGAACCTTCTAACATGTATCTAACCAACCAATCCATCATCTCTCTACCACCTCTTAAACCAATCCAAACTTATACCAACCCCTCACCTTCTCAATCAACCAAAACAACCACCACATCACCAACCAAACTTTTCAAAACTTTTGGTGCCTTCCCTACCCATATTTTGGTTTACCCATCCTTGAAGGTAGACTTAACTTCACCTAATCCCATACCCAAGTCTCAACCCATACCAACCAAGAGGATGAAAAAATTGAATGGCCACATGACTAAGACTCTACCTCCCTCTACCTTACCCTCTATCTTATGCTTAAAAATAAATCCCCTTTTAACATATGTCACCCACTACCATTGATTAAACCAACCCACTTATTATTTTATGCACCAATCCTTCCTAGATTACCAATAGTCAGACCATAAAACTCAACTACCCTAACTACCAACATACCTAGACCAAACCCACCAACTAGAAACACCACCTTCCCCAAATCATCTCTCACCAAACCTATTGGTACCAACATGCTCATCTTACCAACCTAAATTGTGATCCCTAAACCTTTCTTGCCTCTAAAAAAATCCTATATGAGCATTCTTCAAAGGTTATTGTAGACCTCTTACCTCACATCACCTTCTATTAGACCTTTCAATCCTCTTGGTTTGAAGTTATCCTAGTATGATGACCATCAAATCTACTCCTATCACAAGACACCTAGGCATGACACAAAAAATTGAAAATCTCTCCAGGGCATTATCCACCAACTCTATGATGAGGATGATATTTTATTAGATGACCTTCCATATATTCCTCCACCAATATGCCCAATATCTAGTCACCAACACATTCCTAATCCCCCACTCTTACCTCATAGTGATAGAGAATCTATCCAACCCCCCATCACACCATGCCCATCTATCCATACCATTAATGTGGTCACATGATCACAACAAAAGGATAAAGGGAAGGCCAAAGTGTCCATTCTATAGACATACCCACCAACTCACCCTAAACCAAACCAAATCCAAACCTCGATATCTATAGCTAAGCCCAAAGTTACAATCTTAGGCACCTCAAAGGCTAACCCTTTTAAATCCATTAGGAGGGTCATTCTTAAACAACTTCACTAGAACTTAGCTAAGTTGAGCCTCTATGAGCTCATTTCTACCTCACCCCACCATTTTCAGGCTATGATAGAGGCTATGCAAGCTTAAGGTTATACCAAGAGACTCTTAATTTATAGAGGCCTTTGTAGGCACTCTCCAACTCTCCACCCTTGTTACCTTCAAGGACTCATAAATACCTTATATCCATCCTAAGGACCCAGATCACCCTCTTTTTATTACAACCCAAATCAACCAAACCCGCATCAAATGGGTTATGATCGATGGGGGAGTTAGTATCAACATCATATCTTCCCATGCCTATGATAAACTCAAGCTATCAAATAATGTCATGTCCAAAACCTCAGCCATCTTTAGATCCTTTAATGACACTATGCCCACTACCTTGGGAACCATGATCCTTTAAATTTAGCTACAACCTCACTTCCTCCCTAAACTCTTTGATTTGGTTGAAGGTGAATTTTAATACAATGTTTTACTAGGGAGACCTTAGATCCAAGCCATGGGTTATATACCTTCCACCCTCCATCATTGTGTCAAGTTTGAACACAAAGGTCAAGTTATTACCATAAAATTTGACCCTAGCCCTTTTTCAACATGTAATATGACTTACTGACCTAATGATGTTCTCCTACCTCCATCCAAATCAATACCAACAAACACCACCAAACCCTTACCCATGAAAGTAGAAGCTATTATTTCCCCTTCCACTGAGGCATATACCATTTCATCTATTCCCATGGACTAGATCCCATCACTAATCATTTGGAACCCACCTTTAAATTCCTTACCCTTGGATAATACCGCCTCCTCACCCTTGATGCCTTCCAAACTCCCCAAGAATATGGAAGGCTCAACCACCAACTAGGTTATGACCCCAATAATGGATCCATTACCCCCTTAGGGCCTCTGAACTATCAAACCCATTATATTTATGGGGGAATTGATAAGCCACTTAATATGCCATCTCTCCTTCTTCACCTCAACCATTCAACTCCACCTTCTCTTATTTGGATAACCCATACTTCACCAAACTATACCTTCATAGGTGTGCTTGGAAAGGATTTGTTTTAGGATAATATGAGCATGGCCGACACACATTGACCTTGATTCAAACCTAAAAGCCTCATGAGAAGCATGACCTTGGATTCATACAACCTAATAAGAAGAAAGCCAAACAAACTACCCCTACCATTCTAAAGAAGAGACCCTTTCCTCAGCAATACTCCCTCCACATATGGATGTGGATGAGGACATAATCCCACCTAAATTTTTTTCCATCAACATGATTACCCTTAGCCCCCTTACTTATCAAAAGGAAGGGATACCCATATCCATCCCTTTAGTCCATCTTAAACTGGTAGGAAAAGACTCTCCTACCATTCACACTATCTAGTACTAGGATGATGATTCCATTCTCACCTACCTTGGTGTACCTGATTCATCCATCCACAAATCCTTACCTCTAGAGACCTCAACCATATTGAATTAACCCACCATGGATATTGACATAGGCACTAAGGACAACCCCTATATTATCATACTAGGCCAAACTCTCACCCTTGAAGAACTACAAGACTTCTCTACCTTCCTCTAAGACTATAGTATTGTATTTGCCTGCTCATATGCCAACATCCATGATATTGACCCAGTGATTTCCACCCATAACATTATGACTAATCATAATGCCAAGCTTTTCAGAAAAAAAATCCACCACATACATCCTTGTATAGATTTCCTTGTCAAAGAAGAGCTCTAATTCCTCCTTTCTATCAACTTCATTAAACCCATTGATTATCCTCAATGCATTTCAAACATCATCTCTATCACTAAAGCCATAGGGGGACTATGTATCTATCTCCAAACTACCTTAGCCTTAGGAGTAAGAAAAATTAATATCTTTGGTGATCCCAACTTATGGTCAACCAAGTCAATGACATTTACCAGTGTAAGAATGAAATGATGAAAATGTATATGCAACTAGTTATAAAACTCCTAGCATCATTCAAACACTACCATATTCAAACCACCCCATGATCTACCAATAATTTTTCCAATACCATGGCTTTTCTTGCCTCTCAAATCCAATCAACACCCTCAGACTCCAAATTATTAGTCATTGTCTATCACCTCACCAAACCTTATTACACCAAATTAGACACTTCAACCATCTTTAGTGTGGAAGAGATTTTGCCTGATCTTTGATATCAATAAACTTTTAAATACCTTCACCTTGGCATAGTTCCCTTTGGCCTCTCTAAGAATGTTCATTGGGTGTTTATTTAGAGCACCTCCCATTACACCATTATGGGAAGAATTCTTTACAAACATGGTTTTGATGACCTCCTATTATGTTGCCTTCATGGTCCAAAATCCTCTCATTCTATCAAGGAGACACATGAGAGTATATGTGGGGGCCACTTTAGTAGACTCACTATGGCTAAACAAATCCTCTACCTGAGCTATTACTATCCCACCCTTAACCAAGACTATTTTGATTATGTGAAAAAGTGTGTCAAGTGTCAACAACATGATAATTTACATCACACACCTAGCAATAGTCTTCATGTTTCTACGGAGTTTTGGCCCTTGTCACAATGGGGTCTAGACCTTATCAATGAAATCAATGCCCACTCTTCACAATGACATAATTATATCATTACCATGATTGAATATTTTACCAAATGGGTGAATGTTATTCCTCTTATCTCAACAAAAACTAAAAATATTATCGAATTTATCACCCACCATATCATTTACCATTTTGGTGTTCTCCATAAGCTCATCACCAAAAATAGTAGATACTTCAAAATTAAACAAGTTTAGGGCCTTTGTGATGTATTTGGTATTAAACTTAGTTTTTCATCACCTTATCACCCACAAGCAAATAGACAAGCTAAATCCTCTAATAAAATCCTTAATAATATGCTTACCAAAATGGTTAATGTCTCGAGTCAAGATTGGCACTTACACATCCCTTTCACCTTATGGGAATACCTTACTATCATCTAAACCCCTATAGGTACTACACCTTTTTCTCTCATGTTTAGAGCTAAGGTTTTATTATCTTTTGAAGTCCAAATACCTTCTCCTTTCATATCTTTGCATGATCTTATTTTAGAAAATGACTATCATCAGGAATGTTTAGCTCAACTTGAGATACTTGATGAGCATCATTTGGCTGCCCTTTTTCATCTTTGTGTCTATCAATAATGAATCAAACATGCCTAAAAAAAAACTTGAAATTTTAAGAATTCAATATTAGATATTTTGTTCTCAAGGAAAATCAACATGTAACTAATATGGATAAAATCAAAAGGGGCAAATTTGCTTTCAATTAGCTTGGACCCTCAATCATAACCCATAAGTATGGATTAGGAGCTTATCATTTGTCCTCTCTCTAAGGAAAACTAAAACTTGAGCCTCTTAATGCTTTGCATCTATATCCCTTTTATTATTAAATATGGATCACAATCATCATCTGTCTAACTTAAGCTCATCCCCTGCCACCACATTCACTTCCCTTATTTTAGGGGTAACTAACTAAAACTGGATCATGTGATTATCCATCACAATTATGGCCTAATATTTAACTTTGGGTACCATGACTCTATCCATGGCATGATTCTCATAGTACTTCCCATCTATTTGAGATCAATTCCTATGGTCATTGTCACCTATACCCCTTTTTCACTGATTGGGCCTTCATGCCAACCCAGTTTTGCCTTAATAAAGGTACTCCCTTGAGTATAAGTAAGTATATGTCAATAAAAAATAATATCAAAAGTCATAAACAACCTATGGGTCATTCCTAGCATTCAAAGACTACTCCTTTGAAGGACAGTTGTTGAAAAATCATCTAAAATTGCTAAATGTAAGGTGGACTGCTCCCTTGAACTATGCACATAAACTTAGACCACTCCCTTGAAGGATGGTTGAGTAAAGAATTTGTCAAAGATATAAATTTCTTTGAAGCTTCATGCATTGATCAAAACAAAATCAAAATAGCAAAAACTCCCAAGCAAAAATAAAATAATTTTAAAAGCTACAATCGGCTCTCATAAATGCAATAATCTTAGAAAGATGCAATTGATTTTCCTGAGTAGACTTCTCACAGCAATTATTCTACACTTTATATATAAACATAGACTTATTTATACTGCCTCTTTGGAAACCTATGGAAAAGGCATACTAGTCTTACTAACGGTTCTAGTTTCACCCATTCTCCCTCCACATATCATGTGCATAGGACTATGAGCTTACTTGACATAATGTGATCAAGATACCTATATATCAACCTAAGAATGCTAACGAAAATCATATGAAAGGATTCTCTTCACTAAGCCAATCTTGCTTTAGGTTTTGAGTCGATCTTTACCAATGAAAAAGCATCATGTTCCTTTCCTTATCTTTTATCAGTTCATATGGATATACCTCTCATGATTTTTTTCACTTTCCTAAACATCTATTTAGTTACCTAATTACTTCATGTATTTTCATCTTTAACAATATTCGCATTCTACCTCTCTGATCATGAACAACAAACATCACATTAAAAGCATGAACATTATCAACTATGTCAACAAGCAACACCATCTATCACTTTATGCACCAAACATAGTGTAAGCATATCACAATAGACCATAAACATCAACCTATCCATTTACAATTATCACATCATATGAGACTATAAGCATATCACTACACTAATATAAGCATCAATCAAAGCAATGAGTAAGACATCATAGCATATAACATTTACCATTCCATCCATATGACCATAAACAAATCCATTACATTATCATATAACATACATCCATCAATAACAAATCCTATTATATCCATGCACAAAATCACAACATCATAACTATCTTTCTAGCATAACATGCCTAAGATACTAACTAGAACACTAACATCATACACCACAAGTCAGGAACCATAAGCCATAACCATAATGATAAACATGAGCACTACATGAACCATAAACATCCATCATATATAACATCAAAAAATAATACATGTAACAATGTATTAGCTCTCTCAAAAAAATATACATCTCACTACATCATTTAAACATAATCATGGGCCTGAACCACTACCACTAGCCACATCTATTCCTGCACTTGTACCTAATGGTGGTCCCCCTAGGACCCCTACCTGATCCACTGTACTAGCCCACTGACTTGGAGTAGATATTGATTTCCCATTGGCTAAAAACAGATCTATACTTTTCAAATCTTATGTCCTAGGTCTAGTCTAGCACCATCACCTCATGGTATATAAGCTCCTTTATGATGTCTAAATACCATGACCATGGCACTATCCCTAGTGGACCTCCTAATGCTGCACCTACTCCAACCCTCTATCTCAATAGGTCCCTCTCTTACATAATTGTACCTAGGGATGTTTGTGCCTAATCTCTCACCTATAATGGTGGCAATCTGACCCCACAATATGGTGATCTAGCCCTATAATGAGACAACCTATCCCTATAACACTTGTATTTGAGCCTAGGCCATAGCCAAAACTACCCCTACCTATCCATCTTATTGGACTAGATATACAACCATTGGCCCCACCCCTACATCATCTCCACCCACATCTACCACTACATAGATCAATTGGTAGCAATCCATATAACCATATATGTACCCTAGATCATCCACAAGTTCCCTAGTAGGAAACTCCTCAAAACACCATCTAAAACTATCAGGGTAGGCTACAACACTGACAATTAAACCTCTGAGACTTGCTTCCTATACTAGGGATGTAGACCTAGTACACCCTATATTAAGACAAACTAATGTTATAGCTGATCGAATGAAATCAACTAAACCTCACCCTCTTGGTGGCCCACTATCCACTTATAACTCTACATAGTGAAGGTCTACCTCCTATAGCCTATCCAAATCAAGAACTATAGGTATGGTCTCAAAGTGATTTCCCTAGCTACCAATCCACCTAGGGTAGCTCTAAACCAATCAACATCATGTGCTCCACCTCTTACCCATAACGTATCATAGTCATCTCACCATCTCATAAAACTAATAAGGAACAATAGCTATGTTTACCTTACCCAAAACCTTCCCATCAGCCTCAGAACTTAGATGTGATTCTCAAGCCCAACAATTCAAAATAATGCCCATGCTAATACCATACCTCCTATAGTGTTTGAATCCACATAGATCCCTATAAATTTGGACTAAAAAAATTGGGACCTAGCCAAACACTATCTTCCCAAGCAACAACTCCACCAAAACAACCAATAATACATAAGGAAACCTCTTGCTACTCACATCTAGGATCCCAAAGCATGTAATAGCAATCATTAGCATCATCATCAATCTCCTCTCCTCTAGATATATATCATATAGCCCTATGTAACTAAACCCTTCAAAATGCCACTAGACCTAGTCTTTATCATCTCCATACAGATACTCAACATTACTCATCCTACTCTTCCTACTCTATATGGTAAATCACCTCACCATGTAGTTCGAGTTGAGTGATCCTATGAACATCTTTTGGGAGAATTGTCATCTCCCCAATTGTTAGTAAGAAGGTATTAGTAGTAAGATCCCATCACTCGATGAGTGATATTATCATTGATGCATCCCTAGGCACATGCTAGTAGTGCCTCATTTATCTTAGCCCTACCTCCTCCATATACACCCAATCATCTATAGTTATCCCCTCAAGAAGTGCAAGGATGATACATAACATATGGTCACATATTTGGATCTGCTCCCAGGCCTACACCAAATCAAAAAGCTTGGATTAGACCCTAACTAGTCTTATCTACCCTATATTTTAAATGTACCCCTAACCCTAACCTATTTGACCTAACCATAACCACAATCCATTTACCCCTACGCCTAGTTTATTTGACCAAAATTCAATCCTAACCACTTATATTAATGCTAACCATTAAAATTTATATATGAATACCATACCTAAGCCCTAAACACTTTTAAAAACCCCACCCTATCCTAGTTAACCACCAGTGTCATGCCGACCATCGATGGTTGGGGACCCCTAGTTCCTAGGGTGTCAACCATCGATGGTCAAACCTGACTATCAAAAGTCACCTATGGGTATTCCATAGCTAGAACACCCAAAACCCCCAAGGCCCAAAATAATAAACAAAATTGAAATACACTAACTGAAGCACCCTACCTAGCTAACATGTTACCCATTTACCCTACCCACCGTATCAATTTGACTCGGTACCTACCATTTTGACCAAAACCTCTAAAAACCCTACCTAGGGCATATAGGCCAAAAATAATAATTTTCACACCTACCCAATCCAAGCAAATTCAAAATATCAAAATCAAACTACACTACCAATTTAAATGCACCCCCTCCTTATTCCATGACCTCCTTCATAGTATAAACCCAAGAGTAACTTCCTAGCCATATCCTCATGCTTCTTGCATCTTGGACCCATGTAATCACCCACATGCCTTTAGCCAATGAGAAACACCCACCTCAATAAATATCTTTCTCACAAAGTGTCAAAATTACTAGAGCTTATTCAAACATAGTGAAATAGTAAAAATGATAAAATGACTTTCATTTTTTACATTTACCCCTTAGATTTTTAGGGTTTCCCCTAACAGTTGATAGTCAGGGTGACTATCGATGATCACCTTCTAGGGACCCTGACCTTTTATGATCAATAAACCCTTTAAACCCTCAATTCCACTTTATACCTATAACCTACCAAATCCTAACATAGCTATACCAGGCTCTTGCCAAATTTGGAGATGTCTTTCTCCCACCAACCCAACCACCTCATCACCTCATCATTGGTCTATTTTGGCCCATCTAGCATGAAATTTAGTGACACTTATTACTTGGTCATTTTATCATAATGACAGCATTTCCATGTTTACCCTTTTTGCATTTTATGTCACCTCACACATACCAACCCACTTGTGTCTCATCAAGAGCACTTCCTGACTGAATAAGCAATACGATTGCATACAAATATCAGATTTAGATGTGAGACCAATAGAAAATAAACACCATATTTAGATGTGAGACCAATAGCAAAGGCATTCACCATGAAACAATGAGAACAAATTTGAACACACCACAACACATATATACATGGAAAAAACTTCAAATAAGTAAAAAATGCACAAAGATTATTCATATTATGAGAAACTAACAAATACCCAATATAGTCTTTCTTCCTCTCACTTCTTAAAATATAAACTATTTTATTATATAGGCAAGGTAATTTTCCCATTATAAATGACCTTTTCTAATCACCACATTAATGGGTCTAACCTATAGGTCATTAAATATATTTTATTATTTATTTACTCGAGGATAAACTTGTGATAAATAATAAAATATATTATTATTTAACTAATATAATTCAATGTATTAAGGGTACATAAATAACACCACTTAACCATTAATTGTTCCAATACTTCCTACCTCGGATACCCATAGCACTTGACCCATTTGTGTTTTCCCTAGGAGCACTTCCTGCCTTAGATACCCACTAGAAACACAAAACTTGCTTAGGATACTTGCATTTATGAATGTTCTCAGCCACCACACCTATATGTAGTCATGTATTTCACTCATCACTTATCCTTCTTGGCATTGATCCTTATTTTTACCATCTATGGTAACCTAGTCTATGCATGATCTTGGCTATCACACTTTGTTGTGTTTTGTGTGCAAGTTTGCATCTCAATTGCCTGACCTCATGTCACCACCTTATGACTCACCATTTACCACTTATAAAACCCATACCCACTTTAGCTTCACCTCACTAAATCCTAGCTTGAGGAACACCTCCTCCCACTCTCAGGGCAACCAAACCCTTGACCCATACTCCATTTTTGTTTTGCAGCTCATTCATGCAAGCCATACAATAAAAAGGGCAAAATATAGACCTCAAAATTTTTCATACCTATGTTTATGAATTTCAAAATACCCTTACACCTACCCAAGGACCCCCTTGGGAACAATCTACACCTATCAGGCCTAAACCAACCAATCTACACTCCATTTCACCTAACTAAATAACCTTGACCTTCAAGACCCTATTCCTATGGATCCTGACCATTGATGATTAGGTTGACCATTGATAGTCAACTTTGGGAACCCCTAATTGTTGATAGTCAAGATCCACCTTTTAGCCAAGACCATGAAAGCTTCACTGACCCATTTCTAAATATAACCTTATCTAATTTGTGTTGTAAGATTTTTCATGCATAAATTATATTTAGGTGACCCACTTACACCTTCACTTCCACATCTTGCTTGTGCCTATAAGAGGGAGAGGCTTGGGAGGTTTAATGCATCTACAATAATTATAAGGAACTTAGGCATCCAAGAGTTTTCTTTTGTAGCTCAATTAGCATCATCAGTATTATCAAGCATCAACTATTTTGTAAGGAGTTGAATTATGTTCACCTCTTAACCAAGATTTTAGGTACCATTACTCTACTGGAATCAATCTAGATTTCACCCGTAGGCTGACTATGCCAACCACTCACCCAATCAACTTTTGGTAAGATAAGTGTTTTTTTGTTACTATTCATGTACTTTTATTATATTTTGCAATTAGACTAGCCTTTACCTAACTCCCAGAATTCACCTATAGAATATTATCATTCAACTATTGATTAACCCAAAAATACATAGTCAACCATCGACATTCAGACCTCAACTGATGATGTTCAAGCATAACCATCGATGATCACCTCAACCATTGATGGTCACATGTGGTAGAAAAAATTGGTAAGCTAATTTGACATACCTACACCCAACTAAATCTATTTTTTTGTGTTTTTGACCACTCACAAACCTCTTTCATATTTTTTGAAGCATATCCCAATCCCTTTACACTAGTATGAATTATTTTATCACTAACTTGATCATTTTTAGTCTATTTTCTTAATAAGCATTCTTGTGTTTAGTTTTAGTAATATTCTTTAATTGATGCAAGTACCTTCTTTCTAGTTTTATCAACTTGATTTTTTTAAATGTGTGGATTTACATGCCCTAAGGAATTTCTTACTTCCAAGATCTAGCTATCACTAAGCAATCCACCCAACTATTTGTCTAACAAACAAGTTTGCTTTAGTACTTTCTTATTTATAGGTCTTCCTCCCAAGCCAAAGAGGATCTCTTCACAATCTTTTGATTCAACATGTACACAACCAAATAGGTTTTTCAACCATACCTATATTGAGTTTCTTTTCTCTCATTCTTTAGAACTTAAGCAAAAATTTACCTTAAACACATATCTTAGCCCTTAAGTCTTCTATTACACTTAAAATAAGATCAAATCCACCTCCATAGGTTGTCCATAGCTTTGATAGATCTCCCTTAAGTAACATATTTTAATTAGGATTGAGAAGCACTTTTAAGTCTGTAGATACATATTAACACTTCATCGAGCAAAACTAGGAACACAAGACCACTTCAAAGCACATAGGTCCTCACCATATGACCCATAATACACCCTCAAGTGATTACATTCATCACCTTGTCTAACCAAGAAAACACATTAGGGTCCATGCATGATCATTAAGGCACACTTTTCCATTAATAACCATGTATACATATCAACTCATGGACACTCTTAACCACCTGAGGGACATCATTGACAACATATCAACATGTATATACCTTTTTACTATGAATTATATATCTAGTGATGTAGTCTCTTGTGGACCTCTTTGGTTCCAATTTATTTCACTTGATTTACCTACCCCTTAGGCTTTTATGTTATGTTTATTACCCTTAATATAATGTATGTTAGGGATCCCTACCTATTGTTTTTGTTATCTGTGTGTTTTAGCCCTTGAACACTTGCATCCACTAAGGACACTAGCATTGATATTCGTGTCAAAATAAAACACAAGTGTTCAGAATTATATTTTTGTCTTTTTCTATATCTTTTTCTTTGTGGTCATTTTTTAACCCTCTTTTCCCATCCTATTGTTGGTTTTTTGCATGTCACCAGGTTTTAATTCAAAATCAAAAAGTTCCTATATTTATAAAGGCCATAGTCTAATTAGCACATCTAATAATTTGATTTGGCAACTATATAATTGGAAAGTATTGTTTAATTCAAGCTATCAAATTGTACTAAAATAATGAATCAAATATTTGAAGCATTTAAAAGGTCAAATATACTATTGCCTTACTTTTACCAAGGGTTACTAGGAGAAAGATCATAAAGTCACACTATTATAATTCCACACACATGCATAGGAGGGATAACTACATATGAGTCTAAGGCCCTCTTTTTAATATTGTCTATATAGACAACACTTAGTAATAAACTAGGTTGTTAAGGTTAGCTCAACTCACTTAATAACCCCTATTTACTAGGTTAAAGTAGGTACATTGTAAAGTAACTAGGGTTTTGATTATTATTTGGATCATGCACATAGGAAAACATATTCATCAATATAATATGGTTATATAGGTCACAATGTAGTCTTAATGAAAATTTGGAACCATTTTTGTGTTAGAGTTTTGTCAATAATGTCTCCAAGGTGACCAAGGATTTTGATAAGGTGTCATGTGTGCTAGAATGATAAATGATAACATGTGCTTCAATGTTCTTTCATAGTTTTTTAGTGTTTGACTTGGATAGGTATATGGTGTATGTTATTGATGGTATGGTCATGTTTTAGAGATTATATGGGGTTTTATGAGTGCTTGGAGTGCTTGTGTAAGTGAAAGGAATTAATCAAAGCAGTCATATGAGTGTCTAGGTTCAAGTAGTCATCTTGGTAGACAAGGCTAAGTAAGTAGTTTGATGACATAATATTTCATGATTGTGAAGGTTTTAGGATAAATTTGATACATGGATGGATTCTCCTATAAAAGGTGATCATGTGGTTCAAATTTTAGGTCTGAACATTGAGCGTATAAAAAATTATAGTAGTGCAAAGTTGGCCTCTCAAACAAAGTTCATTAAGTTTCTATACTTAGCCAAATTTACAAGAGAAGATCTAATGGTGAGCATATGTTTGTACAAATTGTGATCTAATGATTCACATGAAGTCATTTTTTTAAAGGATACATATATTTCACATGGAAATACTAAGGGGTATAATTATATAGAGATTGATAGTAATGTGATCTGAAAGCATGCAGGACTATCAAATGGTATAAGCCCATTAACTGAATGGATAAGGGTGAGTAGAAGGCATTTGAGGGTGTCAAGTGTCTTAATCATAGAATTGAAGATCAATCATCAATGGTTAGTGGTGTAATTTAAAGTTCTGAGACTTATAAGGAGATCGATGAAGTATATTTAACCATGAAGAGGAAGATCAACAGTGCACATTAGTCAATAAGTCAACATAATGCTCAAAAGGCATGTAGGGATGCTAAGTGGTAGAAGTTCATTGGAGATTGACTATAGGTTATGTAGAGGGCATGTGGGGCTACCAAGTGGCTTGATATCAAAAGTGAGGATCTAAGATCAATAGTGAGAAATGTAAGTTAAATTCAAGAGGCTTGCAAGGAGATCAATGGAACACATTTGAGCAAGTTGTGTGAGGACACAAGATGAATACATGTGTCTACAAATGATTTTGCTTTAACCAATGATAGTTGAAATTTTAACTAGAAAAAAGATAAACTAGTGCTCAAAATTTAAGAGGACTTCAAGGCACATATAGATAATATATTTATAAGGTTTGAATATCTATACAGTCAAAGTTATTGAGCTCCAAATTTTATTAAAGGTTTGACCACATTTTGCAAGTGACCTGAGAAGGATAATTGAAGATTTATTGATGGTATTCAATGTTTAAAGATGAAATAAATATTGGAGAGTATTTTAGACTCCATTAATACCATATATATGTATTTTATAGGTTTTACCAATCCATATTCAATGTGAATAATGGCTTAGAAGTTGACTATGTTTATTGAATACACTAGCAGTTTGAGTGACCATTTTGTAGAGGTAAGTTGAAGATGTTTTGATCAGATTTGAGGAAGAAATGAGTATTTAAATGTTATATAAGCATCAAATATTTATGAAAATGTATTTGTTGTCATTATATTCCCCTAATTAGATATGGAATGTCAAAATAACTTGACTATATTTTGACTATATATGCCCAGTCTAAGTGGTCATTCTAAGAGAGTTGATTTGAGTGCTTAGAGCATGTGTTGAAGTGTCTAAGGCACATGGAAGTGTTTTATAGGTTTTAAAGGTTTAATACATGTGATATAATCATATGTATATGTGAAAATATTTTATTATTTACTTTGGAATTTTGAGACTATATTTTCTCTTTATGAAGGCCTAAAGAGTGAGGAGACCTAACTGGTAGGTTCAAGTCTTGAGTTGGTGTTTCAGGTGGCATGGACCCATATGATAGTAAGAAATGGGATATTGGAGACATGTTTTATGTATTAAAATCATTGGTAAAGGCCTTATTGTTTTAGGTCTCACCAAGTCCTAATGGTGGTTTGGGGTTAATGAAGTAATGACCAACCTAAAGAGTATAGGATTATTACATGTAAATTTTATGAAGACAAATTTCAAAGGTATAATAATTATGGTAAGCATCTTGGTTGATGAATATGGGTTAGATGAGTGTATGGTATAAATACTAGCCATAATTAGCCTATTTAGAGTTGAGTTGAGAGAGCGTGTAGAGCCAAGTAAAAGAGAGAACCTTTGAAAGATCAGGTATATGTTAGTAAGGATAATTAGAGAGAAAAGATGATCAGTCCCATTTGTCTGATCAAGTTGATGAAGGTGAACACATAGGTCATTGGACCTAATAAGCATAGAAGAGGTAGATTGAGTGAGTAAGCCCTAAAGGCTATTTGAGAGTGATTCAAAAGGGTGTTTTGGATGCATGGTTTGAGTGTGAAAGTTTTTTAGAGTGTAAAAGGGAAAGCGTGCAAGTAAAATAATTCCATCATTAGGTGTATAAGACATTAGATCATAAGTGGATATTAGTTTAAGATAGTTAGGTTGGTGGTTGGTTTCATAGGGGTTGGTTCCTCCTTATGGGATGGGTATCTCAATAAACTAAGGGGTGGGTGTTCCTTGATCAATTAGTTCTGGTCTAAATTTTTATCTTGTTATTATAGGACTATAGTCCATCTTGTAAGGTTTAGTGGGTTTTATCCCCCAAGAGGGTTCCCCACATATGACATGTGTTATGTGCTTGATCTTGATATATCTTCCTTGTTCATTACAATGGTTAATTTATATGGATCATGATTGTATGGTTAAGAGTTAGAAATTGAATTGGATTATCTTCCATCACTAATTCACCCCCTCTCTCATTGATTATACCTCTAACAATTGGTATGAAAGCTAGAACCTTATGTACAAGTTTAACCACTTAAAGGTAATCTTAGGTACAATGACAAGTTCTCAAGGTTTCTCTATTAAGCAAGCTCCATTATTCAATGGATCCAATTATGATTTATAGATTGTAAGATTGAAAACCTACATCTTATCCTTGGGGTTTGACACTTGGCAATCTATTTTAGATGGTTATTCCATACCACCTACTACTCCAACTAATTCTATAGATAAGAAGCTGAGTGAGAACAATTCCAAAGCTATGAATGCTATCATTTGTGGTCTTTTAGAGGTTTATTTCACCAAGGTAATCCATAGAAAGTATGCCAAGGAGATTTGGGATAAATTGAAGCTCATCTATGAAATAGATTCAAAAGTCAAGTTGGTTAAACTAAAAACCTAATGAAGGCAATTTGAAAGTCTTAAAATGAAGAAAGAGGATATTGTGGCTTCCCATCTTAAAATATTTGATGAGGTAATGAACATGATCAAAGGCATGGGAGAGGTTACTAAAGAAGGCACTGTAGTGAAAAAGGTATTAATGTGTCTCACTTTTAAATTTGATTCAAAAGTTTTTGCTATAGAAAAAATTCATGATCTCACCAAAATGAGGATGGATGAATTACATGGTATTCTTGTTGCTATGAGATGAGAGTTAATGAGGACAAAAAATCAAATAAAGAAGTAGCTTTCAACGTAGGAAAGAAACTAAAGAAGAATTTTCAAGGTAAGAAGGTCAAGGATGATGAGATTTTTGATATTGATGATGATGAACTAATAGTTTTGTTAACAAGAAAATTAAAAACAAGTTTAATCAAGTTTAAGGGTTAACTTCCCTTCAAATGTTTAATTTGTGGAGAGATAGGTCACTTTGCCAACAAGTATCCTCATAAGCATAAGGAAAACGATAATGAAGAACATGAGGAATATCATGATAATGATAAGAAAAAATTTAGATTTGATAAGAGTAATAATAGTTTCAAAAGGTATAATGGCCAAAAAAAGTTTTACAAGGACAACAGGAGTCTTTACACCAAGGGATATTGCATATTATCTGATGAGAATGATGGCAGTGATTCTGAGAGTGATCATGAAGATGATGGTCCTACTAAAGATGAATCTATTTTCATTACTGAAGAAGGTAACTGCTCATATCAAGAAGAATCTAAATGGTTTTGAGGTGGTTTCAGTGATATAAATGATGAAGAAGACAAGGTAAACTATGAGACTAAGTTGATGAATGCCCTTGAAGATATAAAGATTGAGAAGAAGAAAACCAAGAATTTGAAGTATCAAATAAAGGACTATGAGGTGAAATTCAGTGTGTTTGAGGAAAGAATAGATGAAGACTTCAAAGAGTATAAAAATTTAGTCAAGCTTCTTAATGATCAATTAAAAATGTGAATGTAAACTTGAAGGCCAAAGAAGTTGAATGTTTAAGGTATGTAGCTGATATTGGTTCTTTAAGAGATGAGTTGAAAAAGACTTCAATTCAAGTGAAGTCATTTGTGAAATTTTAAAAGGGATCAATTGATCTAGATAACATTCTGAGTAGTCAAAAATATGCAAGTGATAGAACTAGTCTTACATACATAAAAGAACAAAAGAATACTACTCATGATGACTTGAAGATTTTTGTGAACAAGAACAATCAAACTTTGAAGATCAATAATTAGTCAAGAAATAAAGTTGCTAATAGAAGGAAGACAAATCAAATTAGATAACCAAATGAAATGAGGTATGCAAACTTTAATGGTTACTTCTACACTTTTAACAAATTTGGTCATAAGGATAGAAAGTATAGAAGACAATCCAGGAATGAATTTGCTTATAACTATGAATATAATCATCAATCAAGTGTTGTGAGTCAAAGTGAGTGCTATATTTGTCATGACATAGCACACATTGCAAGATTTTTTCCTAACAAGGTAAGACAAGTTAAGTTTCCATCAAGAAGAGTGGTTTGCTACATTTGTATAATAATTAATGACATTGCTAAGTTTTGAAAACAAAGGACATCAAGTCAGACTAAGTCATTTTAGGCTCCTAGATTGCAAGGAAGAAGGTAAGTTAAATTATGGAAACCAAAAGTGGAAAGTATGTGCCATGATTAGTCTATAGATCCAAGTGGACTATTTTCCATGGTAGAAGATGCTACATAGGTTGAATAATGCCAAGGGTACTCATTATCTACTCATGTTAATAATAAAGAGACAAAACTCACTAAAGATACCAAGGTAGTTGAAACTTTTACTAAGGTATTTGTAAACTTAAGTAAACAAATTAATGTTGTTAAGCAAGATTAATATAAATAATATCCTTTAACAATGTCAAGTGTTGATGCTTTGAAATATGAGACTGATACTTCAAGTGAAAAGGTATGCCAAGAATCTTTATTTTCTTCATGTATTGTCAATACCTTCCTAGAAGAAAAGGAAAGTGATAAAGAAGATAAACAAGTTGATTCAGTCAAGAAAAAGAAGAAGAAGAATCATTAGTTCAAGTTGTCTAAGAAGGAGAGAGAATGTGTGAATTTATAGGAAACTCCTAATTTCACATTGTTATAAGAAATTGTGGGTTAGGAGTCTCTCTCTTTATAGGCTTCAAAGAGACACTTGTCAACAAAAGGAAGCATAGTAGATGTTAGCTGAGTTTTGGTTGATATTGTAGGACAAGAAAGGTCATGATAATATGTGTTTGGTTAAGGGGGATCAATGAGTTTTATATAACTAATTCAAATTGTTATCATGGTGAGTTGTCAAAATGTACTATTTGCATAAGAACAGTGTGTTGATTTTGTTCTAGTATGTTGAAGGTGTGTTTAGGGTTTTTGATTCTAAAGGTAAGAAATTGTTAATTTATGTTACTTAAATTGATTGGTCAAAATAATGAAGATTAAAGTAAAGGTTGGCATAGAGTATGAGGACAACATGTTTTCATATTATTGGTATCATAAATTTATTAGATTTTTGTATATGACAAGTTATGTCTATCATGGAGTCCACAGTGTTCTAAAGATGAGATAATTACATGAGAGTGCTTTGAAAAGGTTCTAAACTATGATGGATTGTATAGGATAAAGATCAATTATTTTGATATCCATATGAGAGTTATTCATGTTTGCATTAATTATTTAAGTTGATCTAATGAATATATGAGATCTATTAGTGGTTTCATAAAGATATTGACTAAGTGTGGATAGTATTGAATAGTTATTGGTAGATCTATTTTGCTGAGAAGTATTTTTCAAGATATCATGATCTAAGTGGAGCATGAATTTAGGGGGAGATAACTCATATAGTTTGAAAGGATTGAAGAGTTGTACATGATGTGAGGGGGAGCATATAGTTTCATAATGAAGATATGAAGAAGTCTGCTACAGATGTGAACTCAAGTATGTTGATTTGATGACTTGATCAAACCAAGGTAGGTGCATTGTTAATGTATTGATTCATCATGCATATAAAGGGGGAGCTTGTAAATGGTTAGGTCTTAGGATTAGAAGACTATATAGTAGAATTTGAGAGAGAAGGTATGAAGGAAATTATGTTGATTCATCATTATTGGAAATGGTTTGAAGATGCTCAAAAGGGTACCTAAGCTCAGGTGACTTAGGGGGAGTCCTTATTAATATTTTTAACGTAATTTAATTTAGTTTATAATGTGCATGTATGTTTTGTCTTCATAGAAGCTATGTAGGATCAAAGGAGAGTGTAGTCATGTATCATGTTTGAGAAGTTCAAGTTAATAATAGATATACAAAATGTTAGAGGGAGTCTATATCATCTATCATATGTGGTCCTTTCCTATTATTGGTCCTTGAAGATTTTTTAGGTTTACAGGATCAGAAGTTGATCTCACATTGTCAATATGTCAAAGGGGGAGAAAATGCTTGAAGAGAGAGATAGAGTTTGAGCATAAGATTTGTATTGGTGTTTAAATAAATGACAAAGGGAGATATTGTTAGAGGTTTGTTAATGATGTCTCCAAGGTGACCAAGGATGTTGATGAGGTGTCACGTGTGCTAGAATGACAATGATAAAGTGTGCTTTAGTGTTCTTGCATAGTTCTTTAATGTTGACATAGATAGGTAGATAATGGATATTATTAATGGTATGGTCATGTTTTATATACCCTATAGGGTGTTATGAATGATTATAGTTCTTATTAAAGTTAAAATAATTCATCAAAGTAGCCATATGAGTGTCTAGGTTCAAGTATTCATCTTAGTAGACAATGCCAAGTAAGCAATTTAATGACATCATATTTCACACATGTGAATGTTTTAGGATCAGTTTGATACATGGATGGATTTCCCTATGAGAGGTGAAAATGTGGTTCAAATTTTAGGTTTGGAAATTGAGTGTAGCAAAATTTATAATAGTGCAAAGTTGGCCTCTCAAACAAATCTCACTAAATTTCTATACCTAGCCAAATTTTTAAGAGAAGATCCAATGATGAGAGTATGTTTGTACATATTGTGATCCAAAGACATACATGAAGTCAATTTTTCAAAGGATAAATAGATTGTATATAGGACTTCCAAATGCATAAGCACATGGAGACTAATATCAATGTGCTCCGAGAGCATGCAAGATTACCAAGTGATGCAAGCGCGTGAATTAAATGGAGCAAGGTTCCAAGTGTCTTAATCATGGAAGTGTAGATTAATGATCAATGGTGAGTAATGTAAGTTAAATTTAAGATACATCTAAGGATATTGATAGAGTGAATTTAATCATGTAGAAGAATATTAATAGTACGCATTAGTCAATAAGTCAACATAATGCTCACAAGACACATGGGGATGCCAAGTGGAAGAAAGTCATTAGAGACTAACTTTAGGGTACGTAGAGGGCATGTGAGTGTTAGGTGTGGAGGTTGATTATATTTCAAGATTAGAGGTTAAAATTTTGATGTTATTTCAGCTAGGTTTGGATCCCATTCTTTAAATCCCTCATAGCATTGGGGGTTACAAGGGGGGTACCCCCCTTGCAGGGTTTAGGGGGATGACCTTGTTAAATTTTAATTTCATAGTCAGTTTAGGCCATTGATTAAAATTTTATAGATATGATGGTAGAGGTTATGTTTAGGTGTTTTTCAACCTAAAATGTATTGATATATGGCTGAGATGTATGATTATGATTAATGATGAAATATTGTACATAGAGAGGAGGTGAAAAGGGTAGAGAGGTGTAATAAGGTTTCTTATAGGATTTTGTTTCTCACTTTTATTGATAAAAATAATACACTAGACAAGTTTTATGGATGTATCCCATCTTAGGTGAACCACGTTAAATATATCATCTCCTATTATGTGCATGTTTATGTTTATTTTCATAATGATTTATTAATTCATTTCATAGTTTCTCTTGTATGTGATTTTGGAATAGATATGGGTTTTAATTTATCCTAACAGCAAGGCTGCCAAGTGGCTTGATCTTAGAAGCGAGGATCTAAGATCAATGATGAGTGATGCAAATTAAAGTCATGAAACTTGTAAATAGATCAATGGAGTGCATTTGATCAAGTTGTGTGAGGACATGAGATGAAGACATGTGTCTACAGATGATTTTTCATTAACCAGTGACCGTTGACATTTGAATTAGTAAAAGGATAAACCAGTGCTCAATATTTTACTTGTATATTTTGATCTAGGATGAAATTATTAATGGTGTAAAATAAAAATTTAAATAGGACTTCAAGGAACATCTATAGAATCTAGTTAGAAGGTTTGAATATCTATCTATTCAAAGTTATTGAGCTCTAAAGTTGACTGAAGGTTTGACCATATTTTGCAAGTGACCCAAGAAGGATAATTGAAGATTTTTTTATGGTATTTCGATATTTCAATATGAAATAAATATTAGATAGTGTTTTATACTCCATGAGGACAATCTATGTATATTTTAGAGGTTTGACCAATCCATATTTAGTGTGAACAATGGCTTAAAAGTTGACTATGTTTATTGAATACACTGGCAATTTGAGTGACCATCTTGTAGAGGTAAGTTGAAGATGTTTTGAGAAGAGTTGAGGAATAAAATGAGTATGGGGGTGTTCTATAAGTCTCAAATATTTATGAAAATGTATTGGTTGTCATGATATTCCCTGGATCAGATATGGAGAGTCAAACTATCTTGACTATATTTTGACTATATATGCCCAATCTGAGTGGTCATTCTGAGAGAGGATTTGAGTGCTTAGAGCCTATGTTGAAGTGTATAAGTAATATGGAAGTGTTTTATAGGTATTGAATGTTTTACCCATGTGATCTAATCATATTTCTATGTGATAATATTTGAGTAGTTGCTTCATAAGTTTGAGACTGTATTTTCTGTGTATGAAGGCCTAAAGAGTGAGGAAACCTAATTGGTAGGTTCAAGTGTTGAGTTGGTGTTTCAGGTGGCATGGACCCATATGATATTAATCAAGGGGATATTGGAGATAGGTTTTATTCTTTTGAAACATTTATAAATAATGAAGGTGTTCCATGTAGTCTCACACATAATGGGTGAGTATGAAGGCCTAATTGTTTTAGGTCTCACCAAGACCTAATGGTGGTTTTGGGTTAATGAGGTAATGGATGACGTAAGGAGTGTGGGGGTATTAAATTTAATGTGTATGAATACTTGTTTTAAAGATATAAAAATCATGGTAAACATTTAGGCTAACCAATATAGGTTAGATGAGTGTGGTATAAATACTAGGCATAACTGGCCTATTTGGACTTGAGTTGAGTGAGCATGTGGAGCCAAGAGAAAGAGAGAACCTTTGAAAGAGAAGGTATAGGTTAGTTAGGACCATTAGAAAGAGAAGATTATTATTCATTCTTATCTAATCAAGTTGATTAAGGTGAACACATAGGTCACTGGATCTAATAATCCTAGAAGAGGTAGATTGAGTGAGTAAGCCCTAGAGGTTGTTTGAGAGTGATTCAAAAGGGTGTTTTGGATGTATGGACTAAGTGTGTAAGTTTTTGAGAGTGTAAAATGGAAAGAGTGAAAGTAATATAATTCCATTATTAGGTATAGAATACATTAGATTAAAAGTGAAGATCAGTTTAAGATAGTTGGATTGGTGCTTGGTTGCTTAGGGGGTTGGTTACTCCTTATGGGATGGGTGTCTCACTAAAATAAGTGATGGGTGTTCTTTGATCAGTTGGTGTTGGTATAAATTTGGATCTTGTTATTATAGGACTATAATCCATCTTACAGGTTTTAGTGTGTTTTATATTCCGAGAGGATTTCTCACATATATTATGTGTTATGTGTTTGATATTGCTATATATTACTTGTTCATTTCAATGGTTAATTTGTATGCATCATGATTGTATGGTTAAGAGTTGGGAATTTAATTGTATTATCTTACATCTTGATTTCTGCCCCCTCTCAATGATTTTAAAGTAACTAGGGTTTTGATTCTTATTTGGATCATGCACATATAAAGACACACCCATCAATGCAAAATGGTTATACATGTGACAATGTAATCTTAATGAAAATTTGAAACCATTCTTGTACATATACTTGACTAGACACATGCATTGGAAGCAAACACTAGCATCAATGTCACTGTCCCTGATCGATGTAACTATCTAATAGACAAAAAAAATTAGAATATTGAACAAATAAGGTCAAGATCTTTAGGGTAGCCCTATGATGATTCCTGATCATTATCATATTCTAAAATAGAACATCAATCAAGATATGCTCTCTTTCAACTCTTAGTTTATTTTTCCTTACTATATTATTGCACATGCTTAAATGAATTATATTTTTAAAGTATTGTATTACATTGATAAAATATGAATATTATAATATTACATTCAAATAGATTTATTGCTTGTATGTTTCTCTTGTGAATACAAAAAGAATTAAAATAGTGGCAGAATTGTATACATTGGTACCATTGTTATATATAGTTTCAACATGAGACATATCTATGCTGCATATGTTATTAAATGTACACATAATATTGTAATTAAATTAGTTTTAAATTTCAAACACTTTTAGGGACTGTCATCACCCAATAGGTTGGACTTTTATGGATTGTATTGAGCTAATATACTTTAGTAGTTGGTTCACTTTTTGGTATGGTTGAGGTGATTAAATCACTCAATATTTCCATGTTTGTATGTTTGACTTGATTACATCATCTAGCCTCATCAAATTTATATTTTGAGTTGACTTGTTTCACTCACACTCACCATGTTATAAGTATGATTGGGTTGCACGATTGAGCTAATCTCAACTACTAGGTGGCAACTCATCTTTTCTCCAAGGTTAGGGGCATGTTTCCTCTAATATCTCTATCTCTTTATATACATACACTTTATATTTTATCCTAATATTAGTGTCAATGATTCATAATGATGCATATTTAAAATCAAATTACCAAAAGGTAAGATGGTTGCATCAATACATAGATGTACTCCTAAAACTTACTCTATTTTAATTTCAATCATTTCAATGCTTTTAAATTTATATTATATGTATTGATTATATACTATAACATGCTCTTGATTTCAGGTCAGCCATTAACAAAGCATTCAAGTTTGACTCAAATAAAGACAAGGTGTGTTATACATACCTAGGTACACATTTATTCTCCTTTAAATTAATAATTTAATTACTAGATTAAAGAGGGGGAATATAAACACTAATTCTAAATTATATAGCACCTTAGTACTGCACACTTGGAAAATACATATCATAGATGTACCTTCAGCTTCTAAACCTTTCCCACTATCAAAATGCTTGCATAAACTATCTCTCTATGCCTAATTACTTAACTTTTAATTTGATTAATGTTATTATGATGACCCAAGATTTTTATAGTTCTTAGAATGATGTAAAAGTACTTATCTTCCATCTATGCAAGTTCTCTATGTGTGCCTATTTTCTAGCTACCCAAACACTTACATCTCTATCAAACACCTACATAAATGCAAGTGTCCTATTTCAACACAAGTGTCCAGTACCCTAATGTCATTCAATTTTCAAATGAAACATATTCCTAAGGTTATCCTAAGTTATTTAATGAGAGATATTCTCAAAAGGGATTGGTATAAATACAAGATTAGCCTAACAACTTCTTGACTACTCACAAGACAAACCTAACACAGACCAAAAATCACTAAATCAAGCACTCAAGTGATAAAAGATTTCCTTATTTATCCTATTTCCATATCAATCATAGGGATAATATATTTATAGATCTAAATTACTAAAGGAGCATTCTATGAGACATATTTTACAAGTTACAAGTCAAGTCATTGTTGTAATTGATTATCACGCATTGCATGATTCACATAAAATCCAACACATAGGGGAGAACTACATAAGTTTGAGTCCTTATTTAGACTATTGGCTATGTAGGTAGTACTCATTGATAGAGGGGTGTTTGGGGAAGCTCAACACTATGTTCCCACTAACCCATTTTTCCATAGCCACTATGAAGATAAAGAATTAGTGTTTTACTATTTGATAAGGAATGACAGTCCACGATTGAGATATGAATGCACTAGGGTAAAGATGACATAGAACCTAGAATCATCTAGGTGGTTGCATTTAGTTTTAGTGGGTATTTCATATTGGATACTTACATCCAAGTTAGACAATAGTAATGATGCAATCATCCCAAGTTAACGCAAGTGTCTATGACTATAGAGGTATAATTTTAGAATTAGGTGACTAACCCAGAATCCAAATCTAGTCTACTTTTTTCATGTTATAGATCCAAATATATATTAGCATCAAAACCAACTATCTTTTTTCATTATCATTACAACATATAACATAACTATACTTTATATTTTATCATATCTCAGCATAATATATTTAGTATATGTTCTATCTAAGTTTTTCAATTAATTGACATGTGTTAGAGATAGTCTACCATCCTTTTGCCCTAAGCTATATCTACCCTTTTAACCTTAGATTCTGGATATCTATATTTTAGTGATAAAAAAGTATTAAGTAAGAAAAAACAATGTTTACAACTATGTTAATTAGGTATAGGGCTCTAAAAAAGTTTCTCAATATTCTAAAACTTCATGTCGATCATTAAAAAAGACACTTCTTTTCCTTACCCTCAATTGGTAACTAGATCTAAAAATGATAAGGAAATTGGCATTTTTTGGGGTTTGTGTTATACCAAGAAATAAATAATCTTACTTGATATTTGCAATTCCCTAAAAAGTATACAATATAAAAAAAAATGTCCAATAGTTGTAGTAATTCATTAGTGAAGTAAACCAATCTAATGCAATGCGTCACTAATATGAACATTTTTGCTATAATGAATGCTCTTAAAACTATTGCTTGATTTTGTCTAAACTGTTTTAAAATGCTCAATAGATCACTTGGAACAATAAATATTAGATGTTTTTAAGTGATATTTGAATACCTAAATCCATTAATATCCATCTGTATTTATAGATGATTTGAATTTAAATTGGTACCTTGTTGGTGAGAACCTTGACATCAAATTAAAAAAATCAAACAAGATGGGAGAAAAAAATAAATGTGCATACTAACCGACCAAGACCACCCAAACTAATAAAAATGAGATCACTATGTTTATAGGCCCCAAAATTTTATTGGGGAAATTATTTTTCAAGACCACCAAAGGACCAATATATTTGGAGGAGAGAGAAGACACTATAAAAATTTATAGTTTGTGTCACTATTTTGTGTCAAAATGGGGGAATTTTTTTTACAGCTGATGTAAATATTTTCATGTGTGATTTGCATCAATTTTTTTGACACAAACAAACATGTTTCACTACATCAACGAGTTAGTGGTAATTTTTAAGTAAATTTTAGGTGACCCAAATTTGAATTAATAAAATTTGCATCGTAACTAGTCCAATGGTGTGTGTGTGTGTGTGTGTGTGTGTGTGTGTGTGTGTGTGTGTGTGTGTGTGTGTGTGTGTGTGTGTGTGTGTGTGTGTGTGTGTTTTTTGTGTGTGTGTGTGTGTGTGTGTGTGTGTGTGTGTGTGTGTGTGTGTGTGTGTGTGTGTGTGTGTGTGTGTGTGTGTGTGTGTGTGTGTGTGTGTGTGTGTGTGTGTGTGTGTGTGTGTGTGTGTGTGTGTGTGTGTGTGTGTGTGTGTGTGTGTGTGTGTGTGTGTGTGTGATGAATTTGGAGCCATTTGGCTTGCATCATGAATTGTGTTAATATGTTTGTGTCAAGAATTGTGTCAATGCTTGTTTTTCCAAGATGAAATTCAAATTTTAGAAATTTCAATTTATTTATTTTTATGATTTTTGTATTTAAAAAAAATCTATATTATATAATAATATTAACTAGTTACATTATTATGGTAGTTTTAAATTTTTTTATTTTTTAAACATATATGATTAGAATGACAATGCATATTATTGGAATGATTATCAACTAACTAATACAATATGAATATCTAATTTAGTAGTCAAATAAAAATTTAGTACAATCATTATCTTCATTAATAGTGTATATGGGACTAACATCAGTTACATCAATAAAGAGTTGATATAATAAAAAATCAATGAATTAGTAATTATTAAATTTTAATCATCATGATCATTATCATCTTCATCATTATCATCATTGTCATTGACACCATTACCAGAATAGTTTTCCTCGTGATCCTTCTCAACACAAATTATTGACTACAAAATAAATATAATATCAAATATTAATATCAATTTGAATTAAGAATATAAAAAATATTTCTTGAAACACATGCTTACCTTAATTCTGTTTTTGCACAAACTAAGGAATAAACATATTGTAACTAACTAAATACAAACATACATAATTGAAGTACAAAATTTAGATCTACTTATATTTCTAAATATAGAAACAAGCCCCCAAGTGTCATAAACATAAGCTAAATCAATGCAATGACTTGACAAAGAGGTTAAAAAAAATGTATGCGCCTTGATTGTTATGTAAATATGAAACTATATTCTAACTTTGTTTATTATATTTGACTTGGTCTTGAATGTCTAGAACTACACTATGCTTTGAGATAAGATTTGTAGGTAAATGGGTCTATCATGTATATGCCCATCTTCAATAAGCCCATAAGGCCAATTTTATCTTTGTGTCACAAGTTTTTTCTCAGAATTTATAATTAATTAATGCATTAACTCTAATTATGATGAAACGAATCGGATCACTAGCATTTTATCATAATTTAGAATTAATTGTTGCATTAACTATAATTAAGATAAAATGAATAGAAGGGTAGAAAATGATGTAAAATAACTTGAAACTCACATAATTAAATTAAATTACTATAATGGACAAATCACTAATGAATGAAATAAACCAACTATGAACAACACAAGAAGACTTAGTTATTTTTTGCCTATATACTAACTATGTGTGACTAAAATACAAATAGAATTGATCAATGATATCTGATTATGCACATGTAACTGTTTATATGTTTATTTTTTATTTAACAATTAAATACTATAAACAAATAAACTATTTAAATCTGATTTAGGCTACAAAATATACCAAACCTAAATGTAAAATATAATAATTTACAAAACTAGAAATGAACTATAATTGGTAAATTGACAATAAATATGCAAACCTAGTTCAAACTATCTTAATGCTAACTATACATGCTGACTATTGATGTAAATTAATTGAAAACACATGTGAATCATGTTGCAACAAAAATAACAATTTCAAACTATGCTAGGGACAAGGTTACACTAGGATGATAAGGGCACACTATAGCCTTATCTATTAACTATAGTCATGCCTTAGTTGATTTAGTGATTTGGGTACTGTGACCATCTATGAGAGTTTATTGATTGATTGTGTATACCAATTTAATGTGTAAAAGACCATCAAAATCAAAACCCTAACTCCTACAAAATAAACCAAATACAAATTAAATACAAATGGGGGAATCAATTAAGGAAAATAATCAAGCTATTCTTAGAAAACCTTGTGTAATCTGAGTGTTACCTACATAACCCAAAAGGGCCTCAAAATGATGCAGTTCCCCCTCTTAGAGTGAGTGTGTGAATATTGATATTATCTATATGAATGAAATTAGATAAATTAATTTGAATTCTCAAAAATGAATTCCCTTGACCTATAATAAAATGACTTTAGACTTGGCCTATAATTTTCAAAATATAACAAAATTGAAATTGAAAAGAATAATGCTCTTTTGTTTAGTGTGTAGTAAAATTGTCAAGTGATTTATAAATATGTTTAGAGAGGATTTGATGTGCTTATTTTAGAAACTAAATATTAATTATACATCACCTTAGTCTTGTATAGTTATAAAGTACTTATCAAGGTTATATCCTTTAGTTCATTAGACCTCCCTACTATCGAAAGGCTCAAATCCATTATATCTTTATGATTTTTGCTTATCTCGTAGTATAACCAATGTTATTATAATCACCCAAATCTTATATCATACTCAAAATTTTATAAACATTCTTATCTTCTGTCTCTACAATTTCTATACCTATACCTACTTTTTAGCTTCCTAACACTTATGTTCCAATCATATGCCTACATCGATGCAAGTGTCATGTGCCAAAACAAGTGTTATGTAACCTAAAGTCATCAAATTTTCAATTTTAATGTGTCCCTATATCCATCTTAAGTGATTTAATGCAATATATTTCCTGAAAGGAATGGTATAAATGCATGATCAATACTTATTCATAACCTACCTAGAAACTTCCTACCTCTCACAAGGCAAAGTATCTCTAGCATTCAATCAAGAATTTAAGTAAGAAAAGCTTCCCTATATTAGTCATATGAACCACACACACACACACACACACACACACACACACACACACACACACACAAATTATTAAAGGAGCATGCCATAAGTCTTATTTTCTAAGTTATAAACTAGTAATTGTTGTGCTTACATTTTGCATATTACACCCTTGTGCACACACAAGTAGACACATTAGGAGATAACTAAATCATTTTGAGACCCTTTTTAGATTAATGGCTATGTAGTCAGCACCCACTAACATAGGGGTCTTTGGGGTCAGATCAACACTGCAAGCCCAATAAACTATTTTTACTAAGGTCAATATATGTAGATAATATTTATGAATTATATAGCACCTCAATTTTATACACTTGGTAAACTCAGACCTTGGATATTATTCTCAATTTTAGAGCTTTCTCACTTCTACAAGTCTTAAATTTAATCTCTCTTGTGCCCCTTGGCCTATCTCTTAGTCTGACCAATCTTATGTTGATGTCCCAAGCTTTCTATCTTTCCCAAAATGCTAAAAACTTGCTTATCTTATATCTTTACAAGTTCTAAGCCTGTACCTATTTTCATGCTCCCTAAACAATTGTGTCTTATATATATACCTATGTCGATGGAGGTGTCATGTTTTGATGTAAATGTCTAGTGCCCAAAAGTCATCTAATTTACAAATGAAATATATCTTAATGGTTAGCCTAAGTGCTATTATGTGAGATATTCTCCTGATAGGAGTGGTATCTATGCACTATCACACCTCATTATAAACTCACCTAAAATTCATACTAAAGAGAAGTCAAATAACATTAAATTTTTAAAATCTTCCTATTTATGTATCAATCATAAGGACATCACATCTACAATTTTAAAGTATTGAAGGAGCAACCCAAGAGCTACATTTTCCAAGTTATAAGCTAGGTCATTGTTATACTTGATTATCACACATTATATGATTCAAACATAATCAAACACATAAGGGATAACTACATACATCTAAGGCCCTCTTCAGAGTATTGGCTATGTAGGAAAATCTCATTGAGAGAGGGACCTGTGGGGTAGCTCGGCACTGTGTGCCCACTAACCCATTTTTACCAAGGTCATTATAATGATGAAGAGTTATGGTTTAATCATTTGACAAAGAGTGGTAGTCTATGACCTAGATTTTAATTCACCAAATCCAAGGTAATGATGAACTTAAAATCATCTAGATGGTTGCATCTAGTTTTAGTAGGTATTCTATACTAGGCACCTTCATCTAATCCAATCCATAGTGTTGATGTAACCATCCTAGGTTGACATAAATATCTATAGATATAGAGGCACTTAATCTATAATTTGGTAACTTCTCTAGAATATTATTATAGTATACTTACTACTTGTTCCAAATGCATATCTATATTAACATCAAAACTAAGTATATTATTTCTTTGTCATTACAATATCTAATGTAGTTTTACTATCTATTTTGAACATATCTCAGCATAATAAATTTAGTATATGTTTTATCTAAGTTTTGTAATTAATTGGCCTACTACAGATCTATTTATCGCCCTTATCCTTATTCATTTATATATTCTCTACCTTATCTATCCATATTAATATTTACATCCAATTTAAGATTAAACATTTGGTGAACCTAATTTGTGTGAATGTTCAACCTTTTAGGGGTTTAGCTTGTTGTGATGGATTTTTAGATCTAAAACTTTACCTTTTAGTATTACCCTCCTCTAGTTACAAGGGCTTCATGTCCATACAATTATAAGTTGATTCTCCCTTGATTGGTGCATTTCATCCTACAAACAAATCCATTTAAAATTTCTTCAAAGGTATTTTCTACTTAGGTTGGTATATTCAAAAATTTATTTTTGTTCGCCCAAATTTGATATGGATTTTTTAATTTTTAAAATTTAATATTTTTATTAAATATTGGCATACATGGTGAATATTTTACTTATTTTGTAATTAATTACTAGGTTTTATCAAAAATAATATTTTAGTAAAAACCTCGCTCAAATATCAGAAATAAATTATTGTTTTATCAAAAAAAAATGATTCTTTATTGGGAATATTTAAATATTTTGTCTATGAAGCATTCCACATTATTTGAAATATTTATGATTCATAATTGATCAAATTAAAAATTATTCAAAGTGATTTTATAATTATGTTGTTATATACAAAAACCTATTTTTGTTTGCCAAAATATTGTGTGGATTCTACAAATTTAGCATTTTACTATTTGTGGTAAATTTAGACATGTAGGTTGTATACTATACTTTTATTTCCTTATTTTTCTAAGTTCATCTCATTTACTAATTTTTCAAAAAAACATATATTATATTTTAAAAAAATTATCCAATAGTGATAAATTGCTATATCATTATTGTATCATGATTGATTGCTCCTTAGTATTTGTATGTATTTCTTATCCTATTCTCATATCAATTTTTAGAACATTTAAAATGGATACAAAGGAGCCTATTCTTCCTCTTAAACATAAGGAGGCTGATAGCTATCATCTCTCTAACTAGGTCTAGGTTATCACTCCTTAAAGTGGTAAGATAGATGGTATATGTATACATGTTCAATCTAAGGTACCTAAAATTTGTGTTTGTGAATACCTGAGAGATCAAATCACTAGTATGAGCAAGTTAATAAAAGAGTTTCAAAATCATATTAAACTCTTATAGAATACAACACATAGTATTGTTAATTATGTGTTTTCATCCTCATATACCAATGTTATGCCAAACAAGGTTTCACATCCCAATGAAAAACTAAAACAAAAAACATCCAAAACAAGTGATTCCAAAAGTGACCAAAAGGATACTAAGAGACTAAGTGAAACCTTGAGAGATATGCTTTGAAATAAAGTGATTCAATTTCCTCATTCACATCATATAAAGATATCCTAATACTATTTTGTATATCATAGAATGCATGGGCATCATAAAGATTATTGTTTTATATTGAAGAACAAAATACAAAGTCACAAAGCTAGTGGTGATCATATCATTATTACATCAACCAAAAAAAACCATTCACATATAGATTAATTCTCCTAAAACACAAGTTCCAAAACATAAAATATGGTTACTAAAAGATAATTCAAATCAAGAGAAGGGCCAAAAGAACAAAGAAATAAAGAAAATACCATTACCAAATGAGATAATAATATTCAAACCACTAGAAATTAAGCCATGTGAGACCCCTTTGTTGATCAATATTGAACAACAAAATGACACAATTCAAAATGATTATGATAATGGTGATAGCATTCCTAATACCAATATGGCAGATGAATAGTTGAGAAAACTTTATCTTGATCCACTCGATATCTTACTAGATGATCTATTTATACCTATAAGACCTAGTACATATTAGTTGAATCCATCTTCCAAAAGTACATAAAAAAATAAAAATAAAGGCAAGGTAAATCATATAATTCAGGATGTTCATAAGGTATCAACATTCGAGGTGCACACAGATACAAATAATGCCAAACCAAAAAGGTCACAACCATAGTATAACACAAATTTGTATTCATATACAAATAATCCAAAATATTATATCACATGTTCAAGAACCTAAGAGGTTACACTTATCCTTTAATAATGATTACATTAATGATTATGATCCTAATAATACAAAATATTTGTATGATCTTGATGATATCAATTACATAACATATGAATATGATACACTTGATACTCCCATAGATACATCAGTTACATTACTAGAACCAAAATTAAAAACCTAGTTACCACATGATCATTATAGTTAATCATTTTTGTTCCCAACTAGATTCCATTTTTTATGGTGATTATCTCAGTTATCAATACATCAATGTAAATGATCCAACATAAGGATAGAAATTCTAAAAATACTAAAAAAAATTAAGACATTAAAAAATCCAAAAATATATTTGTCATGTAGTTATCTTACTGTGTCCTTGGTACCTATGTTTTTAGTTCCATGTTGATGTATAAAATACAAATTACTTATACATATATGTGTTTCACACTTATATTTGAGTGTGATATAGAAATACATAGATACATGCTCTATGAACTTATGGATGTTGGCACTTTCCTCTTCTCACATCACTAGGATGTTGGGACCATCCACCTTCTTTGATCACAATAAATCCATGTTATATCATTCTATGGTCACTTTATATAATCATGTTTGAGCTAATATGTAATTACACATGCCATTATCCATGTTTATATCTTTGATAGTGTACTTGATATGCTATTTAATTGACTTTTTTTGCTAACACATTGGATCCATGGGCTAATGCGATGTGTTTCTGTCAGTTGCTTATGCTTTCATTTATACACTTTTTTGAGTGCCTTATGAAGCTATTGTCTTATTTATTGAGCATTTTAATATGCTCCATTATTTACATCCCCCATAATTTTGTTTTCTTCTTTGAAATTTGATATGTTGTTGCTTATTGTATGAACATTTGAACATATCATTCTTGTTTTTGTGTATATTTGACTAAGTCATGTCCATTCGATTGTGCAACATTTGAACATGTTGCTTGTTTGCAGTTTCCTTGGACCATTGTTTATTGATTTGATTTTAAGTGATTTTGTGTGTGTTTGATTACGTTTTGAGCTTGTACTATTACTATCTAAACATTTTTATGATATTTATCATGCATCTTAGGCCTTGATGTGATCACATTCTATGCATTTTAATGATACATTTACCTAAGACATGTTCTCATATATGTTACATGGTTCATTCATAGTTATATGGTTATCTTATCCTTTTAAGGTGAGGTAACTACCAGTTTCTATTCTCTTCTCACCTCAAGGGAGGATATATCAATGGGGTCATGTATTAGATGTATGGATTTTTTACATTCATAGTTTTAGACATTAGTGGGGGTATGTTGTATAGACATGGATTCCACACATTCATAATTTTTAAATTCAATGGGGGCATGTTTTGGAAACATGATCTTTGTACTTAATCAATATACAGCATACCTAGATCATATTGAGGGCATGTTTTGGAAACATGTTCTCCACATTGGAACTTATATTATTATTTCATATTTATCCATATATATCGGGGGCATGTTATGGTAACATGTCACCCACACTTGTTTAAATTTATAAATTGGCCAATTCATGTAATTATATGATCTAGATATAAATTTATGGTAGAATTTTATACATTGGTACCATTTTTATGCATAGTTTCATCATGAGACATATCTAAGGTGTATATGTTATGTAATGTGCACATAATATTGAAAAATCCAAATTAGTTTTAGATTCAAAACACTTCTACAAACTTTCATCACCTACTAGGTTGGAATTTATGGACTATATTGATCCAATCTACTACAATAGTTGGTTCATTTTTTGGTATGGTTGAGGTGATTAAATCACTCAATATTTTAAAGTTTTTAGGTTGGACTTGATTGTGTCATCCAACCTTGTCATCTTTTTAGTGTGAGTTGATTTGGTTCACTCATACTCACTAGGTTATAAGTATGATAGGGTTGCATAATTGAGCTAGTCTCAATTTCCATGTGGCAATACACTTTTTTATCGAAGGTTTGGGGAATGTGCACTCCTATATCATTTATTGAATCCATTATGAATCAATAGATCTAATTATTATGAATATAATACAAACCAAAGGTAATGTATGATAAGTGATCTAGGCAGGGGTATGAATGATTGTGTGGGATCACAAATATACTTGTTATTAGATTAGTTTTATCCCAATATTTTAGAGCACTAACTATAGAGGCTCAACCTTTCCTATAGCCCATTATCTCATCTTTGATGGTATAATGAGAGTAACTTGCCTAGGTGATGCACTCCTCTAAGGTGCACCATAAATCAAAGGGTTAAAAGAGTATTCATATTATGTAAACAAATATGATATATCCTGAGGTACATTGAAACTAAACTCATGTTTAGTATTGTACAATGGCTTGAGTATTGAGGTAGTACCCCTCACACTATGGCATCCATAAAACAAATCACCACTTAGCTTATAATGATAATCACTAAGTAGTTTTAAAACTACCAGAACATAGTTTATAAAAATAAGTAGCAAGAAAATATAAAATAAAATCAAAATATTTTTGTTTATATAGATTAAAAAAAATTAACCCAAGGTTGAAAAAAGATTCTTTAATGTCTACTTTTTATCCAAGGTGACAAGATTTTTTTTTTTATTGTTGATTTAAATTCAAGATTGAAGAAGATTAACTCCTGGTGTCAAATTTATATACAAGGTTGAAGTTTATTTTTTTTAGTGTCAAGAATTTATATAAATCTATATGAAATCCTAGGACAAAAATCAAGAAAACAACAAGAAGTGTTCTAAATAAATTGTGAGTTCACCATAATGTTTATATGTTAATTTTTTATTTAACAATTAAATCTTATAAATAAATAAACTATTGAAATTTAATTTAGATTACATAATATAAATAAATTAAATGTACAATATAGTAATTTATAGAAAAGAATGAGTTATAAATAGTAAATTGATAATAGGTATAAAAAAATAGTTCAAAGATTTAAAAAAATATATTTTCTTTTAGAGGAAATGGAAATGACATTGGCACTTACAAGAGTAGGTGCAAAATTAGTTGAGGAGACTATGGAATTAACAAATAATGAATCATATCCTAGTGGTTTGGGTTAGGTGACAATTATAGTAGTGATTTTTGAACCTCAAAAGAATGCTCATTAGTTATCAAAGTCTATGAAGGGGCCAATGAGAAATCAAGCTAAGGTTTTATAGTGGTAGCTTGACTATTATCTAGTTTCTAGTGTGCATCAAGAGGACTTACAGTAGGATCTTTAGCTTGGTTCCATCGGTGAGGTGTAAGGTAAGGTAAGAAAGGGTCACACCACTAAGTGGAGTTTCAAATAGGGTGTGTTAGGTGTGATGATGATAGATAGGGGTGAATCTTCATCTCCCTATCATAGCATCAATGGTGGGGATGAAAATTTTTCTTTAGAAAATTTTCCAAAATATATGAAACTTTATCACACATGTAGTGATTTTTATAGGTAGCAAATATTGTATAAATCCCCTTCTTCTTCCCCCATCACCAAATGGGTCTCAAAGCAAGGTTGGGATGGTTTTAGAAATGAGACAGTTGGGGATCATGTTATGGAAGAGCCTATTATTGGTGTTTGATATAGGGGCACCCCATTTTAGTGTATTGATATAGAGGTGTGTTTATGGGATATTCCTCTAAAAATAGAAAATAAAGTAATTAAGATCTATCTCATTGATGATAGCTTGGATCATTTCACTTTGGACATGGAGAGCTATTCTCTGGTGGGTAGATTTTAGGGTAGATAGCCTTCCTACTTATAAATGTGTGAATGGATGGGAAATAATTAGACATAAATTGAATAAAATCTATTAGTTATTCTTCAAAATAGTTTATTTCTCTTTCAATTCTAGTCTAGAGAAGAACATGACTCGATCTGGTCTTTAGGGTCTTAGTTTCATGGGAAATCAAGACATATTCTTAGCCCTTAGAAACATTTATTCAACCCCTTCTCAGAGACTATGGATCTTATTCCCATTTATATTATGTTATTCCACTTGCCTATTCTATTGAGGAACCCAATTGTCATCCAAATTATTATGGGGAAAGTGGGATCCTTTGTGAAGATTGATTTAGGGGTAGCTGCTAATCAAATAATTTTTTCTAGAGTATGAATTCTTTTAGACTCTTATTTCCATGTTGTCAATGTTGTTAAGGTTTCAACCAAACATGAAAAGTGGGTAAAAAGAGTAAATTTGGAAGGGTTTTATTTTAGATGTTTCAGGTGTAACGATTTGGGGCATAAGGTTGTAGTTTTTTTCTCTCCTATATCGCATGGGTAGGCCCATTTCGATCTTAGAAATGGATCCTGAAAGATTTTTATCTGATCCCTATGGTTGACACTACTATTTATCCTAGGGTAGGAAAAGATCATGAAATTTTGGTTCTCTCCAACATTGGAGTCTCTAGAGAAGATTGTGGATGTGTAATAGTTTATGGAGTCTCTAGTTTAGGTATTTTTAATAGGTTGTGAGGATTTGGAAACTCACCCTTTGATCTTCAACTGGTGTCAGAAGATGTTTCTTCTCATAATAATTAATATCTTACCTTGATAGAGTGTCTCACCCTATCTCAAAAAAAAAAATAGTGCTTTCCAAAACAAATTATGGTTCCTCTAGGTGTAGAGGTGGATGGATAGAGGCATAACAACTTTAGATAGATGGTTTAAAATGCTCTTAATAGTGGCACCTAGTGGACTTTAGATGCCCTCTTGTCTCAATGAGGTAGGAGGGATATTTCTACTCTCAAAAGAGTTTGGTACTATTGTTAGGATTTGTTATGGTCTTTGTTGGCTTTGGTGTCTCTTGGTGTTGACGTGTAGGGTTTCATTCTCTTTTAGGAGGCTTAGTTATTTATATTTATCTGTGCTCTTGGTTTTATGTGGCTTCTCTTTGTTCTATAGTTATTCTTAATGTTTTTATGTACTTGTGTTCCTTTTAATAAAGTGAAGGGACCCATTTAACCCTTATTATCTATAAAAAGACTAGTTCAAACTAATTTTATGCTAATTGTGTAGGTTGATTGCTAATGGAAACTAATTGAAAAGACTTGTGAACTATGTCATAACATAAATCAAAATTTCAAATTGTGTTGGGATAAGGCTACACTAGGAGGATATGAGTGCACTTTAACCACTTCCTAGTTGAATAGGTGACTCATTCTATGATCTAGGTACCTACAGCTATTTATGAGGGTTTACTAAATGACTGTATATGCTGATTTGATGCATGAAAGACCTAAAAAATCAAAACCCTCACTCCTTAAAAATAAATCAAATAGAAATAAACTACAATGGGGTAAATGGATAAGGGTAATAATTGGACTATAATCATAAATCCATGTGTAATTTGAGTGCTACATACATATCCCAAAATCACCTCAAGTTGATATATTTCTCCCTCTTAAGATGAGTGTGTGTAGTCATATAAAATGTCCAAATTGGTAGTTTGAGTTGTGACACCCCATCCATAGGTCCTTTTTACATGCTCTTGTAACCCTTTTAGACACCTTTTTGCTCATTACCAGTCATTTAGAACATCCTGAATGGTTATTCCACCTTATCCAGATAGTTTTCCCCATGCTAATCTTGTTCATCTACATCTCAAGCCTGTAAGATAGGAGCACCCCAATTGGACTACAACATAAGAAACCAAAACATCCACTTTTTAGTAGTCTTGTCCATTTTCACTTTGAGCCCTAATAGTCATTTTCATCTAGTCCTTATCCTTAATTAGGTTGGCCTAGCACCAGGATGCAAATAGGAGAAGTTACGGATGATGCAGAGTTGCGAGGAGTTGCAGAATCAGTTGTAGAGAAACCAGTGTCGGTCTGATCAATCGACATTGGTCAGATAGCAAAGAAGAAGCAACTGACGTTGGTCACCAGTCAGCCGATATCGGTCATGGAGGAGCCGACGTCGGCAGCCTGTGCTAGAACAGGCAGTTCACATGTTAATCCCAGTGAGTCTATTTTTAGACTGGTTGTTTGCATGTCAAAGGCTAGTTATAGTCTTGAGTTGTGCATCTAATTATTGTAATTAGGTTAGTCTAATTATTGTAAGCATGAGATCTATATATGGACTCATGGGCTGTATTGTAAACTTGTAGCTAGTGAGTAAGAGAGCAATAAGCTCTTTCAGAGAGAAGAGAGTAATGGTGCGTTCCTCCTAGTGCCACAGTACCAAGGTGGGTACTAGATTGGAGAATCAGAAGGGTTCTTCATGTGTGTATGATCTTGGTCAGCATGTGGGCATGACTTTCTATAAGAGATCTACAATGGTGAGTAAGGTCTAGTTATTTGTAGGTAGCAGCAGAGAGAAGGAGATCTACTTGGAGTATGGTTGTGTACTTGGTGAATTGGCAACGTGTTACTGACTGGTTGGAGAGGTGAACATCAATTCTACATTGGAGTTGATTGTTGTGACCAAGAGAGAGAGGGAAGAAGGTCTTGAGGTGTGGCAAACCTTTGAGGTGGAAGAAGTGGCATCTTCTTTATTGTATATTCTTCTGAGTGATTATTAATACAATTGTGTATTGTCTCTCAATTCTTGTGTTGTTTCATATTTCTAGTTACTTTATATTTTTGGTTAAATTCCGTGTTTAGTTGCTAATACGAGAAGTAATCATATGTGCTCTAATTGGTAGAGCAAGATCCTGACTAAGTAGGGATCAGAGCATGTTTATTGTTCTATGGTTCCCCTGACAAGTGGTATCAAAGATTTTGGTTGGGTTGACTAACAGGTGGTTTCAGATCTGGTAGTGTTTTTGATTACAGGGCACTCACAAGGGTTTTCAGATTGAGTGGGATTATAGCAATGGTAGAAGAAAGTAAGCTACGAATGGAGAAACTGAATAACACGAATGGTCTGATTGATGGAAAGAAGGAGCAGGTAAAAAGAGATTGTTGGTCGATAGAAGATCAACTTGTGGAAGCATATGTTGCAGGTAATATTGCATAGGGTGTTCTGGATAAAGTGGAATCTTTGTTTACAGATTCTTTTACCTCTTTCCATGCAGCCCGAAATAGAGCATCTTTTCATGGGTATGTCTTTGGAGACCTTGGAGAGATTTATTTAGGGGTTGGAGAGCCTTGTCAGATGATTGATGAAGGGGAAGTGAAGCTGAAATTGTAGACGGATAACACACAGGTGGTGAAGGAAGTCATGCAGGTACCAGTCTTGGAGATGAGTCTAATTTCTTCAAGAAATTTGGGTGATGAGAGATGCACTGTAACTTTCACAGTGGATATACTTGAATTAGATGGTGGTAAGAAAGTAGGTATCCTTTATCTATCTACTTATATTGTTGATTCACCTTCTATTGTAAAGATGTGGCTTCATAGGCTTAGTCACATATGTAGAAGGAGAATGCAGGTTTTGAAGTGGAAGTTAGATATTTTTGACAAGCTAAAGAACTAGAAAGCCTTGGTGTTCATGGAGGAGATGACAGACAGAGGTCAGGTGAGGAAACTAAATTATTCTGAGCAGAGTAGGGTTGATTTGATTAGGATTTTGATCCATGGAGAGCTTGTAGGTAAAAATTTATCACTCACAGATGAACATAGGTACCAGCATTGGTCAGACAGTAACCGACGTCGGCAACAAGAAGACCGATGTTAGTTATGAAGGAACTAACGTCGACAGGAGAACATCGGCGCTGGCCAGGGAAATGACGTCGACAGTCAGGTTCAGTACAGGGAGCCGACATCGGTCAAAAACAGACTAGGAGATGGCTGAGATCGGTCATTGGTACAGATGGTGGGCAGACAACAAGCTGTCAACAAGTCTCAAATGCTCATGTTGAGGTTAGAAAGGGTAAGTGAACCTCATATTCATTGTTCACATTCTTTATATTGCTTATTGATGGTCAAGAACTAGGAAGATGGAAGAACCAATGCAGGTAGAATCCAGATACAGTGGGAGCTTGGCATGGATGAGGAGTGTGAGTCCTTGGAAAAGAACCAAACAGGATTTGTTGGTAGAGTTGTTAGTTGGAAGTAAGCACTGAGAGATGGAATGGATTCCCATTTTAAAGAAGAGAGTGGATGGATACAAGAGACAGAAGGCTAAGGCATATGGTCTTGAAGAAGTTGCAAGACAGTGGTACAGGTTTTGACAAGTGGATGACTAAGCATGGCTTCAGTCAATGTTAGTGTAACTATTGTGGTTTTATCTTACCAGGTAGATGATGGTCGCAACATCATCTTGTTACTGTATGTGGGTGATTTACTAGTAGGTTTGTACATACAGGTATTTGCTGAGCTAAGGGTAAGGTTAGTTTAGAAGTGTGTCATGAAGAATTTGGAGCAGTGAAATTCTTTGGCATAAGAGACATGGAGATTTGATCTCTAGTGGGAGCTGATGTGAAGATGGTGTTGGCAGGGTTCATGATGCAGGATGCAGAATCAAAAAGCACACCAAGGGCTGGACAGTTCAAGCTTAGCTTGAAACAGGTTTCAAAATCACATGAGGTCTAGTGTAGACTTGAGTTGTTTTCCCAAGCAGTGGGGGTTATCAGAAAGTTTGGAGCCAATTCGGGGAAGGAGTACTGGAGGGCAGTTCAGTGAGACTAGTAGCAGGGATTCTTGTTATGCAGGGTCAAGTTCTTCACTACATGGATATGTAGGTTCAGATGTGGCAGGTTACTTCGATGACAGGTGTAGCATCACAGGTTGTGTGGTGGTTGGTCTTCAGGATTGATCTTGAAGAGGAATACAAGCCAGGGAATAATTTAGATGGTGTACAGGTACAAGTACAGGTGCATCTATTTATCTCCAAGTGGGAGATTGTTAAGTTGTGGAGCTAAAAGCTTCACCAATATGCAAACAGGAGAAGTTACGAAGGATGCAGAGTTGCAGGGAGTTACAGAATCAGTTGCAGAGAAACTGGCGTCAGTCTGATCAACTGATGTTGGTCAGATAGCAAAGAGGAAGCAACTAACGTCGGTCACCAGTCGGTCGATATCGATCATGGAGGAGCCGACGTTGTCAGCCTGTGCGAGAACAGGCAGTTCGCATGTTGATCTCGGAGAGTCTATTTTTAGACTGGTTGTTTGCATGTCAAAGGCTAGTTGTAATCTTGAGTTGTGCATCTAATTATTGTAATTAGGTTAGTCTAATTATTGTAAGCATGAGATCTATATATGGACTCATGGGCTATATTGTAAACTTGTAGCTAGTGAGTAAGAGAGCAATAAGCTCCTTCAGAGAGAAGAGAGTAATGGTGCATTCCTCCTAGTGCCACAGTACCAAGGTGGGTACTGGATTGGAGAATCAGAAGGGTTCTTCGTGTGTGTATGATCTTGGTCAGCATGTGGACATGACTTTATATAGGAGATATACAATGGTGAGTAAGGTTAGTTATTTGCAGGTAGCAGCAGAGAGCAGGAGATCTACTTGGAGTATGGTTGTGTACTTGGTGAACTGGCAGTGTGTTACTAACTGGTTGGAGAGGTGAACATCAATTCTGCATTGGAGTTGATTGTTGTGACCAAGAGAGAGAGGGAAGAAGGTCTTGAGGTGTGGCAAACCTTTGAGGTGGAAGAAGAAGTGACATCTTCTTTATTATATATTCTTCTGAGTGATTATTAATACAATTGTGTATTGTCTCTCAATTCCTATGTTGTTTCATATTTCTAGTTACTTTATATTTTTGGTTAAATTCCGTGTTTAGTTGCTAATACGATAAGTAATCATATGTGCTCTAATTGGTAGAGCAAGATCCTGACTAAGTAGGGATCAGAGCATGTTTATTGTTCTGTGGTTCCCCTGACACTTATCCAGATAGTTTTCCCCATGCTAATCTTGTTCATCTACATCTCAAGCCTGTAAGATAGGAGCACCCCATTTGGACTACAACATAAGAAACCAAAGCATCCACTTTTCAGTAGTCTTGTCCATTTTCACTTTGAGCCCCAATAGTCATTTTCATCTAGTCCTTATCCTTAATTAGGTTGGCCTAGCACAAATACATCTGATCCATGATTAATTATTCCCTTTAAAATCCCACTCAAAGCTCATTTATAGAGGGAAGTGACCAAACTTACAAATAAATTAAGAATACAAACAAATAACTAAGGAAAAATTCCCTATTCTTTGCACATAGTAACCCAACATAGCTAAAAACTTACTCAAATCCTCATACCCGTCCCTAGCCACCTCAAACACTATTAATTTGGCATTTGCATCTGCATCACACTATTACATAAAGCACACTAGGTGGGAGAATTACATATGGCTTGATCCCTCTTCAAAGTATTGATATGTAAGTAGTGTTCCCACATAAGGGGTGTGGACTACACATTTAGTACATCTTTCACACTAACCCCCCTCTTTCTCAAGTGACTCAAATATCATTTTATCAAGTATGATGGAGGTTTAGGGTTTAAAGACAAAATCAGTTGTATAATGAGTTTCATCAATAACCAGTGCTCAATTTTTCATAGGTATACTCACACAAGTATAATGCAACTACCCAAAAAGTTTTAGGTTTCTATGATTAGTTTGAATAATAGTAAAAGGAATGGACAATAGTGTTAAACACCAAAGTGTCTATTTTTTGGTGATCGTGTCTTTTCACCCAATGAAATCTAGATTTAAGTTTATGACACCTTCCCAATCTTGCACAAAAATTTTCAACCTCGGTATCAACTCTCTCAGTCCATTTTTTAGCTAAATTATATTTCTTCTTATTTATTGATATTTTTAGAAAGGTAAAAAAGATAAATAGTTATACAAATTAATATTGTATTTATTACTATATTCTGTATTGATTTAATAATCTAGACCCTTAGCTAAAATATGAATAAAACTCTATTATTCCTAAATAAATTAAATCATTTGGTGAACTTGACTTACTTTGTTTACGCACATAAACCTTATAAACTCTAGGGAAAATTCTTTGCTGATTTTAGTAGTACTTTTCTAATTTGTCTTGTATATATAAATTAGAATTTTACATTTAGTTTTTAAAATTCACCATAGTAATTTTAAAAATCATTTTTTTTCAAACCCTAATTGACTATACTAGGTCCCTTTGCTTCTTGAGCTATCACCTTACATCTAAATCAGTTTCATTCTTATTTTATCATAGAAATTCACAAGTGTTCCTTTCAAAAACATAAAATGTATCTAGTAGGTCTAATGATGTACATGAATGTAGAAGTTTTTTATTCCTTAATGCAAAGTTTTATCATATGCCTTGTATGCTTGATTCACTTCCTTCATAAGTGGGAGCGCATGCATGTTATTCCTTTTATTGATTAGTTTTACATGTATTTTTTTACACCTCTTGCCTCACCTCCCTTGGATCCTCTATCTCATGCCGAGTCATGTTTCATGGTCTATTTTGCTCTTCCCCAGGTCACTACTTGTTGTTAGAGAGCCCAATTGACACCCTTTTTCCTTCCACCACTTGGAATTATTAATTATATTCACTCTCCTCCCATAGCTACTACTAGCCCTATACGGCTAGTACATAATATGGTTAAATATGTTACTTGACATGCCACCATACCTCCTTTACCTATTCATAAACCCCACCACCCTCCTCTTCCCTCCCATCACAGGCCTAACCCATATACATAGGTAGATCTACATATGGCATATCATATTGTTGATCAGTTGAGAAACACACCAGCTAAGATTTCCATGTTAGAATTGCTTTCGAAAGTAAATGTGTTCAAGTACATTCTTTATCAGGCACTCACTGACTTCTATGCCCATTGATTCAAAGCCTTCTTATTTTGCATTAGTGGTCAAAAAATTAAAAACTATAGAATATATTATTTATTTTAATCACGAGGATATGCCTTTTCAGATAGTTATTGATCATAATTTACCACTATTCATACAAGATCAATTTAAAACCAATGCAGTTAAGAGAGTTCTAGTTGACAGTGGTTCTAGACTTAATATATGTAATTTTACATTTTTATAGACCATGGGTGTAGATTTGGATTCTATGAAGAAGTCATATAAGAACATTAGAGGGTTTGATGATATACCAAGATAGACATTAGGCACCTTTGCTTTAGATATCATGGTAGGGCCCAAAACCCTCCCTACATAGTTCTAGGTCATGCCAAGTCCTCTTCATTATAACCTTTTACTTGAATGACCTTGGATACATGTTATGAGAGAAGTTCCTTCCACTCTTCATCAATGTGTTAAGTTCCTCCATGAAGGATACCTGTATACATGCCCAATAGATAACCAATGATTTAGATATTATAGAATTATAGAATCATCTTCAACTATTTCACCAAATGGGACACCTCATATCATAGTTCAATCACCACCTCATCACATCTCTCTTGACTAGATACATACATATGAGGCAAGAGAGACTAGCACATCTCTCACTCTTCTACTTACAATTGTTTCCTCAGCTATGTATATTCAACTAGTTATAGCAGCTTTAGTCATTCTAGCTAGTCCATCAATCATAGTTCCTACACCTATTACAATTACACCATCTAGGTTATGTCATTACTACACCACACACTCTAGTTATCATGTTGATGTACATTACTTACTAGTCTACACAAATTATTCTATCGACACTCACTAGTATATAGCACGTGTGTATTTATTAGCATCTACCTAGTCGTGTACTACATGTTTTGCATACTTTCACTTTTCTTTGATTAGTTAGATGCAATAGTTTTTCTATAATTTACATGCCTTCCTTTTTTGCTTTGAGTAGCTAAATGTGATTGCTTTTCTTAGTTCCTATTTTATTACTTGTATGTGCCTTAGGACATTTGTCAATGTCCTTTGCTTGTACTCTTGTATGTGTTTGTGACCTTCATGCTAATCTTGATTATTTTTAATTGATGTGTATGTGGGTATTTAAACATGACTTGTATGCTTCCTTTCCTAGTTTGAGTGATATGTTCCCATATCCCTTATTTGCTTGGCCCCTTGGCCTCTTTTGTATGCTTCTTACTTCTTTCCTTGCATGTTTTTTTCCTTTTCAATTGTTTGCAATGTCATGATCTACATCATGCATTATCTTGCCTTCTTGGATGTCATGATGGACACCATGCTCCATCCTTATTTAACAACTAACAATATTTTTAGTTTCAATTTAGTATATTGCACATGTTATTATAATATTACATCTATCTAGGCATACCCCTATTGATCTAACAATCTTCAATACAATGTATGCTATATCTTGAGACATCTTTTCGATCATCATTGCTATATCATGTATTTTACAACATAACACACTTGCATGGCTCTTTCTTCTGAGGGTAGTCATTTTATTGTCCTCATTTCTACCCTCAGAAGAGGGGGCAACAAATAGGGTTTTGTCATAGAGATTATAGCCCTTTATCGATCAAAAATCAATTTTAAAAACACACGACAATAATCAAAATTAAAAATATGTATAATATACCAAAAAAATGGAGACAAACACAAAATAGTCATCAAAAATAGTAAAGAACAAGAGTGCCCCATTAGGACTACAACTCCCTACAACAAAGTGGCCACTTTTTAATGCTCCTATCTAAATAGTCAAAAATGTAGAATTTTTAGAAATAGATAAAAAGATAAGGTTAATTATAGTTTTGTCAGCTACAATCTAGTTTAGATTAGGTAGTTTTAGTACAATTTTACTCAGATTATCCATATATAGGGGGCATCATATGTAGCATAATGGCGCTCACTTCCATATTTAGATTAGGTAGTTGGTACAACTTCTAGATCAAAATCCATATTATAGCCACTAGTGATTGGGGATAATGTGCATGACACATTTGCCTTCTTTTCTTTTCAGTTCATTGTATTACTTAGGTATTCTTAGTAGTTGTGTGCCTTATTCCATCTATAGGTGGTTGGTATCATTTTAGAGTGGATTTCATATAAGCTTAGTTTTCAATTTTAGAGTGGCTTTCATACAAACATAATCTCCACCTTTCGAAGTGGCCAAGATTGGCCTAGTTATCATTACACATTCAACTATCCATGTCACATTATCATATTACAGAGCATTCATGGGCTTCATGAGCCATCTCATATGACACACATTCATACTAATATCAATTCACAGTTCACACTTAGAGGGAAATGATGGAGCCAAAGGACTAGCTAGCTTTTGTATTCTTGAGCCACCTACTCAGATGGATTGGACACACAATCCAAACATTGATTAACACACGCATGATCACATAGATTCACTACATCGTAGGTGACAATGGAGCCAAAGGGTCAACCTTTATATTCTTGAGCCACCCTTAGGGAATTAAGCACTCAGCTTCATTCATGATATTACTCTTGGTATAACACATACCCAACATCACTTAGCATCACTCAACATCATAACAAGGTTTATATTAGTTCTTATACCCAGTGAGGTGTATTCATTCCCTTCTCTTCCTCTCTCTTTTATCCAACCTTTGTACGCTCTTATTTTAAACATAGTGTGTCTATTAAAAACTAATATACTTAAGTTCTCTTTTAGATTTATGCTTCACCTTGTGATCTCTCTATGCACACTTAGTATTATACATCTTCATGGGCTTCACCCTTATAGGTAAGTTCAAGTACGCTTTCTATTTTTCCTTTATCCTAGTATTTCTCTTTGTTGCATCATGAGAATAATGAGGGGGAAAATGTAGTCATATAAAATGTTCAAATTGGTATTTTGAGTGTGGCTTGTAATACCCCATTTATATGTCCTTTTTACATGCTCTTTTGACCCTTCTAGACATCATTTTGCTCATTACCAATCATCTAAAAAAATTTGAATGGTTATTCCACCTCAGCCAAACAATATTCCCCATGCCAATCCTATTCCCCAAGTCTTGAGCCTATAGGATAGGAGCACCCTATTTGTACTACAACATTAGACACCAAAACATCTAATTTTTAACAATCCTATCCATTTGCATTTTGAGCTCTAATGGTCATTTTCATCTGGTTCTTCTCCTTAATCAGGTCAGCCTAGCATGAAAACCTCTGACCCATGACCAATTTTTCCCTATAAAATCCCACTCAAAGCTCATTTACGGAGGGAGGTGACCAAACTTACAAAGTAAGCAAGAATACAAACAAAGTACTAAGATAAACGTCTCTATTATTTACACATAGTCATCCAACACAACTACAAACCTACTCAAATCCTCATGGTAGTCCCTAACCACCTCAAACACTATCAATTTGGCATTTCATCCACATCACACTATTGCACAAAGCACACTAGGTGAGAGAATTACATATGGCTTTATCTCTCTTTAGAGCATTGGTATTTAGGCAGGGTGCTCACATAAGGGGTGTGGATTGCATATTCAATACATCTTTCACACTAACCCCCCTTTTTCTCAAGTGACTCAAATATCATTTTATCAAGCATGATGGTGGGTTAGGTTTTGAAGACAAAATCAGATCCATAGTGAGTTTTGTCGACAACCAATACTTGATTTTTCATAGACATGCTCACAAAAAAAATGTAACTACCTAGAAAATTTTAGGTCTTTGTGATCAATTTAAAAAACAAAGATAGGAATGGACAATAACACCGAACACTAAAGCATCAACTTTTCATTGCTCCTATCCTTTTGCCTAATGAAAGCTAGTTTTTGGTTTACAACACCTTCCTAATCTTGTATAACTATTTTTAATCTTTGTATCAGCCATGTCAATATATTTTCTAGCTAAGTTATATTTCTTCTTATTTATTTCTATTTTTAGAAAGGTGAAAAAATTAAATAGTTGTACAAATCAAGACTATATTTATTGATATATTTTTTATTGATTTATTAATCCAGACCCTTAACTAAAATAGGAATAAAAATCCATTATTCTCAAATAAGTTAAATCAATGTGAATATTGATATTTTCTATATGAATGCAACTACATAGATTGCTTTGAATGATTGATAATGAGTGTCTTTAACCTACAATAAAATGACTTTAGACTTATCTTATGACTGTTAAAATATAACAAAATTAGATTTAGAAAGAATAGTGCTCTTTTGCTCAATTTGAAGTAAAATTTGAAGTGATAGCTAGATATGTTTAGTGAGGCTTTGATGTGATTATATAGAGGAAACATTAGAAAAAAATTGTTAATTGACCTTGATAAAAGCATGGGAGGGGTAATATGAAACGTCTTAAATTTGAAACCATTTGAGCATGTGGGACAAACACACTAGTGGATAATGCTAGATTACGACCCTATCTACCTAGTTTGGTCGTATCCCAAAATGATTAAAAAAATACTTGATTATAGCTAACAAGAGTTTGTAAGTAGAATAGAGATACCTAAATAATACTTCTAGTATTTACAAGGTGGAAAGTTGAATAGTAAAGGCTCCCATATAGATGGAAATTTAATAGAATGATGAATAGGCCAAACAAAGTAAGTATTTCAAGATTAAATATTGGCAATCAGTTAATAATTAAATTTAAGTGTCTACAATGACAAAAAGTGTAACTACCACTGA
>JARHVA010002704.1:732500-750000 GCA_037957365.1 Torreya grandis | reverse complement strand
CTTCATGCCTTTATATGCTTCCATGCATCATAAATAACATTCCAATCTACCTCATTTAAAACATGAGGTGCACAAAGAGAAAGAAATATTGACATATCTAATGTGTTCAAAGAAAGTCTAGATCAATCATCATTCTTTACCTATTTAACTTTGAAAAATATATTTCACATACTACCTGCTCGCTAGAATAATAAGAATAACTTACCATAGTTTCATTAAACATGGAAACCATTCAGGTTTAGTCCCAAAAAGATCTCATGCTCCAAACATATATTTTTTTAGGTATAATTTATAAATAGTACAAATAAATTCATCCATCTCACCTAAACATTTTGATAGTATCTAAAATAGGTGAGTTCTCAACACTAATTTTTTTACATAAACATGTTAACCATATTTTTGTTTGATTGGCTCTATCATCTATCTCATCATAATAATTATGAGGATTGAAAAATTTAGAAACATTAAATATAGGTAAATTTGTGAACCTTACATCTAGAGAGTCAATAACCTTCACCATATTTTTTTTCAATACAATGTAATCATATAGTGTCCCTGATCTTTGTGAGTAAAAAAAAACTCTCAAATATCAATGGATGTATATGTGTTGTACATACTCTATCTACAAACTCAAGAATTCCTCCTTATATTCTATTCAAAAAAGATGAAATATGTATTGTACATGTCCCAAATATGTCTCTTTGAAATCTCCTACAAAGCATGCCAATAGTAATATCTAAGGTAGTGTTAATAGAAGTAATGTCAACATGGTCCTCTTAAAACTTTGTGTTCAACTTATTTAATTCAATAAGCATGTATGTAAGTAAATAGATGCAAAATTGTACTTGAATATTTTTTGCCAAATCATACATTTTTTTCTCATCTAACTCCCATTATTTCAACAAAACAAGCATGAGTTTGACAAGCCTTTCCATGATATTTATTAAATAAATCTACCTAATTGATGAATTTATAACACCTCTAACCGACTGATTTGAAATGACTCCATTAGCTCTCTTAATGCTCCATGTCTTTTAGCAAATGTTTGAAGCCATGACTAAATTTTGTTTATAAATTTGTCAATAAATAATAGATTTGGAAAATAAGATGAAGCATCATTTACTACTAATGCTTCTCGATGAGCTATGCAACAAATATCTAATAATTGAGGAGCATCTCGACGAAGCTTATTAGATAAACCTTCACGGATACCCCTCATAGAAAAAGCTCCATCAGATCCAAATCCAACTAACATCATCAAGGATAAATTCATATTTGCTAAAAGAGTTATCATGACATCATACATAGATTGAATTGTTCCATTCTCTATTTGGAGGTGTATAATTTTTTTTACACATTTACCTCTTCCTTAATTTTTCAAATACATAATGTAAACTATTGAATATTGTTCCATAGTCTGATCAGTACTTTCATCAACTAAAATTGAGTAAAATAGACAATGAAAAATCTCATCTTTTAACTTTTTTTAATATATCTCCTTTGCAGCTTGTAGAAACTCTTTTTCAGATGTGGTATTTGTATATGTAGAGTCTTTATCTATTAGAGGCATCTATGGAGTGCCTTTATACCTGTTCAAGTCACAAATTAGCTTATAGAGTTTTAAAGGTAAGTCATGCATGGCAACAAAATACACATTTCTCTCATATATATGATTCTCTCCTTATCAGCATATACCATTAGTTTTACATGTTTGGAAATTGGAATACTACTTTGTTTGCTTTCTCCCTCCAAAATTTGTAAAGCAAATTTATGAGGCTCTAATTCTACATGCATTCTTAGACTGTTGATTTGAAGGGTGGTATTCCCATCTTTAGCAAATGGTGTCTCTCTTATATTTTACACACCAAGAACATTTTATCCTTTCAACACCATTACAATATTTTACAACATAAGCCCATGGAAATCTTGTTTTCCATTTGGGCTTGAATGTTCTTTTCTATTTCTTTGATGCTTGTTCCTTTTCTTGAATCTATTCTACATCTGATTCATAGTTTTATTCATGCAGATGAATGTCAAAGTCTTCATTTCTGAAATGACATTATTGATTTGAATCTCGAGGGATATTAAATGCATCAACAAGTGATATTTATTTATCTTTCTTAAGACAACCAATAGAAGCCATTTTTTTACAATTTATACCTACTCAATGATAAATTAAAATAAATAATTGTCATATATCAAAGTGCAATATGATTTATTTCACTATAATAATATTATATATATTTATAATCATATTATTATAAATATATATAATAGTATTATAATTTATTATTAAATAAAAATATAATCATTTATTTTTTTTCTCTTAAAAAAGAGATAGTACATACTTCAATTAAAATAAAATAAATAGTTTATTTTTTCATGAAACTTTAAAATGTTTAATAAATAATACTCATAACTTGTTGAAACATGTTTTATAGTTGTTTCAAAACCATAACATATTTGTTTAACATGGGTGCAAATTAGTTGCAATGTATATAATGGTTTAAAGAGAACAACATTCATAATAAATTAAAATACATTGTGTGTAATGTTCACAAAACTAAATCTTGTATAATTTCTTGGTAACAATTACAACATATGGAGTGTTCAGATAAAAATAATGTTTAGAATGCACTAAAATACTTTTAAATTTAGAGAAAGTTGTAGCATATGTAAGGGTCTAACAATGTATAGTATTCATAATGCAATAGAATGTGCATAAGTGAAATCTATTGAATGTCCCCTACCCTTATAGTTTAATGTTGTCAATATTAATGATTACTCTTTATAAAATTATAACTTGAACAAATTATTATATATGTACCAAAAAATAATTTGAATCCTTATCTTTAAGTAGTCTACAATGATGAAATTTATAATCAAATATAACTATAATCTATAGTAATTTTGTAAACTTGCTTACCCACTTTATATAAATTTATATAATTATTAAATTATTCTTTTATTCATATTAATAATGTAATATGCAACAACTTATATTGAAAAATTTGTAAGAAAAATCTTATTAAATATAAACCTTTTCATAAAATAGTTTTGAAAAGATTTCTCTCCCTAAGATTAATTGTGATTATCATTAAAATTAACAAAAAAAAAAACTCAAATTATTAATTGAATATAAATATAAAATTTCAATATTTTATGTAAAATTTAAAGTAGTAGACTACAAACAATGAGCTCAACCTAACATAAGTAAGCTACTTTTATTTATAGTTGTAAAACATCTATGAAATAACTATTTACTTCTTTATTTAGTAGGAAAATTGAGTAGCCCACTAAAAGTTTTGAGATATCCTTCATAGATTTAATAGGTTAATTAAATACTGGATCGAATTTACTGGATATACTTATTTATTTTTATATAGAACTGATGGTATATGAATGGGTATACTTGTTTATTTTTATATGGGATTTCTTGTAGAAAGCTTTCAACTATCAACTCACCCTAACATATAGTTAACAAGATCTAGAATGGTTTTTTCTAGACCTTACAAACAAATAAACATATACACAAACTACATATAAATAAAATCTCATAAAAGCTAATAAAAAATTAGGCTTTATAGTGAGATTGGTCTCATTGACTCTTATAAAACAAAAAACACATATAAATGAAACCATATATATATATATATATATATATATATATATATATATATATATATATATATATATATATATATATATATATATTTTTAAAATACTAAAAAAAACACATACCTATTACTGTAGCCTACACGGTGAGTGGCCAATGGTGAGTGGGAGTGATGATTGGGGACTTGGCGAGTCTGGTGAGTGGTGAATTGTCCAAGGCTTATTCACTCTCTCCTCAACATAAACCTAAACCCAGAGGTTTGAGCAATAACTCTATTGTAATGGAGAAATAGTTAAACATGGTGCCCCTGCTTGAATAAAGGATCCATCACTGTATAGCTTGATAAGGTCGTTGAACTCGTGACTCGAAGTCTTGCACTACAACACGAGCCTCGGTGAGTCGACGCCCTAAGACTCAACGTTCACCTTGTTAAAACTCAACTTCAAAAGTAATGCTAATGGTTTTCTTCCAAATCAAAATCAGCTTGCCCTGGTTGTCTTCCCCATTTTCGTGGTTCATTAACTCGGACAATGAGGCCTATTCTCATCCTCTAATTCATAATCACAACCTACATATTCTTCCAGTCCATTATTATGCTCACAGATAGTCTTGTAATGCACTTCATATTCTGCCATTGCATTCAAGAATAAACGCAAATAGCAAAATAGCAAAAGAGAAATGAAGAGGTGGTGCAGTCTGAGAGTTGAGTCGCCCGCACCGTGCGGCCCGAGTCGGATGCCCACTGCCCACTGGCCCAGTGCCAGCTGTGCCACTGCCATTATTAATTGCTAGCAACTCCCATTAAAACGAATTTAGTTGGCCATTATTAAGGTGCTTAGGAAATAGGAACTGGAAGTTACGTAAAATTTAACTATTAAGTTTGCCCCCCTGCGTTTAAATTAAATGTAATCTTTCCTGAATCCCAATCACCATGTCACCGGACACCTGTCACCGACCATCAGTCTGTAAAAACTGCCAGTTGTGTTTGACGATTAGCCCTTCTTTTGACACTTGCCAAAAAAAATTCATTATTCAATCATGACGAGTAAATTTGGATTTATGATTTTTTGACGGACAAATTTAAAACTGTACTTATGAGACGATTTGGAACCCTTTTGATGGATATTGACGGATACAATTTTTATCACTACTCTTCATATTTTATATAAATTTTCCAATTTAAATTTTATTTAATTGAATTTCACTTATAATTCTTTTTTATTTTTTATAATAAAAATATGAAACTCCAAGTTAATAAAAATTGTAAGTCCGCTACTCAATTATTTTGTTGTTATGTATCTTTGTAGATTTCTCTCATCAGTCTATTATCAACTACTCATAAGCTGAAGCTCCAAGTTAATTTTATATATATATATATATATATATATATATATATATATATCATCGGAAGGCGGAGATCATGGAAGTGATAAGACTCACAAAGGGTAGTGTTACAACATCCGCTAAAAAACTTCGTCCATAGCTATCAAGTTATTACTGTCCCATCATGTTAAAAAACTTCAAAATTAGGAATTCAAATTTTATATTTGTTTTTACGCATGCAACTAAGTGGTAATGGAGTATTTGAAGACAACAATGCCATGATCACACGTCAAACTTTACTTACTGGATTACACCACCACTACTACCTCTCTATTTATTTATTTATTTAGATGAAAATTTGGGGATAGGGATAGGGACCCTCCCCGCCTTAAATGACGTTTTAATAAATGGTGAGAAAAAAATAGTTTACAAAGCTATACTACCTTTAGAAGAAAATTGAGACCCTATCAATTTCTCTATTATTCCAAATTATTACTCGGTTTAGTTAATAAATCTATGCAAATTACAGTTGAAAGAAGATATATGACATATTTTCTTTGATCGATAAACTATTGAAGTCACCGTTTAATAATTTGCACTATGATTTGGAGGGATTACATTGTGGCCATCCCAACATCGCATTATTTTGGTTGCATAATGCAAAGCCATTCTTACTCTTAAACTTTATTTTCAAGCATTTGGATTTATATGCAAAATAATCTAACTTTACCTTAATTTCAAAATATGAACGATTTTTTTTAAAGACGATGGGTATATCCATTTCTGATGATGATACTTTCTTCTTTAAAAAAAAAGATTTTCTACTAAATAATTTATTTTATGGCATGATAAATTTGATGTGTTGGAGTTTAAGTTTAATGGTTATTAATAGAATTATTAACATTCTAGCAAAAAAGCACAACTAAAGGTGAAGCAGAAAAGTAGGATGCACCAACCTAATACATTTTCTCACATAGTTTATAGGTAGACATTTGGACATTAGTAACCATTTTCATATATGCAAATATTGACAATAAAATCATATTTTGTTGTCAATTTTAAATACATACACAGTGTTATGATAGACAAACACATTTATTTTGTACGTCCTATTGGTCATTCTAACACTATTATCCTAGTATGGAAAGACAATCAAAATAAATTTTACCTTTGTTCTACAAGGATTTATAAGATAGGATGTTGGAAAATGATGAGCCACTCTTCATATTGTACTTTCTAAGGCCATACCTTCCATAGAGAAAACTGCTATTCAAAAGATAACACAAATATAATCTATATGATGATTTCACATCATTCAATTGAAATTAAAAATAGATGGTCTAATTACCAGGCATTATAATGCCAAGGGTCAATTCATAGTGCATTGTGATAATAGTTGATTTCATTTTCAAACTCCTCCATAGCAACATATCTACAAACCAAGAAAGTGACCAATGGATTTTATTCTATGGTGACATATATTTATTCCAGAATGCTCATGTAAACACATAATTTGTTGTAGATATACTCATGGCCATGAGAATCAATTTATATGTCCTGTTGAATTGTTTTCATGATAGTCTCATGGTATTTTTGTAAACCATAGCAATTGCCCATACAAAATCTCATAGTCATGATCAAACTCGGAAAAAATTATCCCCACTGATATATGTTTTTTTAATTTCTTGAGTTAACTTTTACATCAATTCAATTTTAATAGGGGAAAATTATGTGTTATTTCATTCAAATCTAAAATGAATAAAGTGTATCTAAAAAAAAAAGGAAAATAGTGAAAATAAGCTAAATCAAAGAGTTAGAATAACATTATTTAAGAAAATAATAAAATTTAAAATTAGTTGTCATGTTTTACACTCTCCCTACAAAGACATACAAGTTAACATGCAATATTTAGTTGGAATTGACCAACAATATTAGTTGGTTAGTGAATATAAAATTTCAATTAGGTCATTTTTTGACTTCAATCCTCTTGCCTTTTGACAATCTGATTTGAAAGTTATGAATCATTGAATATGAGATTAGGACAAATCTTAACTTGCAAGTGCATATTATAGATTTATGGAGAGAGAGAGAGAGAGAGAGAGAGAGAGAGAGAGAGAGAGAGAGAGAGAGAGAGAGAGAGAGAGATGCCCCCAAAATTAGTGTAAAGGTGAATTGTAACACGTCCATTGAACTTGTTTCATCTTAATCATGCAACCCAAATATGTGTATGATATAGTGAGTGTGAGTGATTTAATCAACTCACAATATATATCTAGTGAGAGTGGATGATTTAATCTACTCCAACCTATAAGTCTAATAAATTTAGATGATTTAACCAAATCTAACTTATAAACTTGGTAAGATTGAGAGATTTAATCAACTCAAATTTCCAAAGGTGAACCAACTATTACAGTATATTGGCTCAATAATATTCTATAAAAGTCTAACCTAGGTATATAATAGTTTATAATAGTATTTTAAATCTGAAAAAAATGATTTTAGTTTACAATTTTATGTGCCCTTTTGTATGGCATATGCACGTCATATATGTCTCAAGCTAAAATTTGGGTACAATAATAATATCAATGTATTCAATACTGTAACAAATATGTATATAAATCATATAAATATGAAATCTAATGAATCTAAAATTAGTGAAAGTGTCGAGGACATGTTTTTATGACATGCCACCATTGAATTAGGAGAATTTAAGAACTAGTGTAAATGTGAAGAACATGTTTCTATAAGATGCCCCCACTGTAATGTGAAGATGTTGAGTGTGGAGGTCATGATTTCTTGACATGCCCCCACTAAAATATGAAAGTGTGAAAGTCATGCCTCAATAACATACCCCCACTGATATGCCCCCATTTTGAGGTGAGGGGAAGTAGAATTTGGTAGTTACCTTACCTCAAAAGGATAAGATAACTGTATGAGTTGTGTATAGATTATGTAGCATATATGAGTAATATGTCTAGGGAGATATAACATTGAAGCATGTGGTATGTGATCAACATTAAGTCCTAAAAAACATGATATAAATCATGAAAATGTCTAGAGAGTAACATTACAAGCTCAACAAGCAATCAAACACACACACATAAGAGCACTCAAAAGTAAGGCAACATGAAATGGTCCAAGAAGACCTCATACAAGGGACATGTTCAAATGACATACAATCTAAGGGATATGGCATAGTCAAATGTCCATAAAATATAGAATGACATATTCAAATATCCACATGTAACAAATAATGACATATTCAAATTTCAAAATAGGCAAGCATAGGCATGGAGCCACAATCAATAGAGCATATTCAAATGATTGAACATGCAATACAATGCAAGATAATAGAAGTGAAGGAACACACTCAATGAAGTGCTAAAATAGAAAACTAGGACAAATATAAACAATCATCATGAACCTATTATACTAGTTCCTAAACATATGTGCTTGTAAAATGTTAAGTACATAACATATCAATTACATTGTGATAGGTATAAACATAGATAAAGATGTGTAAGTATAGATAAGCTTAAACATGATAATGGAAAGTGATCATAGGATAATTGTAACTTGGGTTTATCATGATCAAAGAAGTACATTCCCCCAATGTACTTAGGACATGAGTGGAGGGAAATCTCAATATTTGTATGTGAATTTATCATGTATTTGGGTATGCCTATATCAAACTCAAATTAAGTGTGAAACTTATGTGTATATAAGAAAATAATAATATGATATCTACTAACATGAAACCAAAAACATATGCATAATAAATAGTACCATTAAGAACATGTTAGAAATTTTTGGTATTTTTTGAATTATTTGAATGTTTTTGGTATTTTTGAAATATTTGTTTTTTTTTTAATTTTTTTTAGTTAAGGCAAAGTCTAGCCAATTATCCCATCTAAGGGATGATCATATTGAATTAATTTGAACACTATACATGGCATGAAAAATTGGTGGTACTCTCAAGGAGCATGTATAGGTGTAATATTTAGCATTGTAGGTTCTGTAATGCTCTATATATGTGTCTTGTGTCATACAATATGTGGTATTGAATAGGTAATATAAGGAGTTCATAGAGCCCATCATTTTTTGCTTTGTGGTGTATTTAAAGTAGAAATAATAGGAACTTGTTTAGTTACTTTGGATAACTAAGTATGTTGCATGGTAGTAGATAAGGACTTCATGGAATCCACTATGTATCTCTAATACAATGGTATGTCAATTATGGGATGCCAAGGAAAGGGGATTTCACTTTGATTACATTTTTATAAAGGATTAACCTTAGTGGGTTTGATAATTAGTTGTCTTGGAATAAATTGTCCTAACATCACACATCCCCAAAATAAGTATTGGCTAAAGATCACAATAATGTCTACAACTTGCATCTCATACCCATACCTAATAAATCAAGATGCCATCCAAAAAGTGAATAAAAAAATCATTCATACAATGGTGAAAACTAGTCTTCTGGTACCTTGAGCAAGTACCATGATGAAAACTAGTTTCTAACATCATGGTAAAATAATAAATTATCCACATTTTACTTTAATATATATGGGCAAAATCCATCATTTCCACCCATCCGTCATCACATCCCTTTTAAAACTTGTCAATCAACCATCCATCATCTACCATCCTATCATCCTATCTCTCCTTATTTCTTGTCTTAACCTTCATAAGTAAGTGGAATGTGTCTTGAGACATGTTTTCCCCTCATCTTGGAATATCCTCCAATGAACACTTAGGTCAATAAAACATCTAGTTCGTTCATGATGTAGTCATTGGTAATTCCTAGTCCATCCTTCCTTGGTCCCCACCCCCTCATCCCTTTTGTTGGAATCATTCATCATTCCAACCATCCTCATCCTATTTTCTAGGCTTGGTATTCCCTTTTCTAGTAACCCCATTTGTATAGAGTACATACATACATACATACATACATATATATATATATATATATATATATATATATATAAACCCTAAAAATTTGAAAAATGTCAAAAACCCTAAAAATCATAAACTTTGAAAAATCTAAAACATCTATCACGATGTCTTGTCTTGTGCATACACTCCTAGACACATTATACCATCCTAAACCACATCCAATCTCCATCCCATTTATCTTATTATCCTTATCACCATCTCAAATAACCATTTAATATCCATATCATATTCCATCTTGGAACCCACTCCTAGTGGTCACCCATCCATATCTTCATCCTCATCATTTTTGACAAAGTTTTTATCAACATACACAACGTTATCAAAGAATTTAGTTTGGCACCCATCACTTTTTTATCATTGTCTCTTCATATCTAGCACCCATCTAATCCCTATTTTTTAGTATGAAATGTATATGATCCCATCACCTCTCTATCAATGCCTCTTCATACCTAACACCCATCCAATCACTATTATGTTAGTATGGAAGGTATTTGATCCCATTATATCCTAATATTTTATTAGATTGGACTCTTGCAAGGTTTTGTCTTTTGGTAATCTATGGTCATTTTCACATCCATATCCTCATCCAAATCCTTATCCTAATCCTAGTATCTCATCCAAGTCCATACCTTTATCCAAATCACTAGTAAATCTTCATCATAATCACTAGTCTATCCTCAATCCACGTCTATCCTCAATCCATAATCAAATCCTAATCCCACCCATCACCCAATCATTAATCCCATCATTAGACAAGACATTGTGACACTGCATGTCGAAACTTGTGTGTTACTTGTTTGTTATATTTGCCTTGTTTGCATGTTTATATCATGTAATTTTTTTTATCTTTGTCTCTTTTTGTCTATTGGCCAATGAACAAGGATGTTATGATTTCACCCATAGCTATAATAATGCTTATAAGTTTCCTTGAGGATACAGAGTTTGGTATTTGCCCATGTACTTTGGTATCATGTCCTCTTGGTCATGCTTATATCATGGGGCATACTACCAAGTTCCATATTTATTAGATCACTTAGACTATCATGAGCCTTATGACATCTCTGATGGCTTGATCACCTACACCTCATCATCTATCTAATCATCTAATCATCCTTATTCTCATCACTAATCTAATCTTTGCAACCCATTTGGCTAACATACAATTTTTAATCCTCATCTCATCATTTAAATCACATATTTTAAACACTAATATCATCCTCTAATCAGTAATCATCATTATCATCAAATTCTTCTCCATCATTATCATTTATCCTCGAGTCAAAACTACATTAGCCTGAGGTCTTTTCAGACTATGTAGGTAGCACTTGGACACTTTTTTAGTGACCAATAATAACTTGGAAACTATCTCCTCTATCATTCCCTTTCATGTGCCCTTGCTAGGGGCATCATCATCAATCACATTAGGGATCATTAATTTGATGCAATGTAGTCCAATTCCTTTCCCCTGACTATTGGTCACTCAATCATATTAATTATTCTCTATCATCACCTATATCATATTGATGGATTTAACTTTGATCTACACCCACCATCAATATTATCAAATCATCATCTTATCCTATCCTATAACTCTCCCTTGCATTCATCCTTTCTTAGGATACATCTAAAAATGGCGGTCTTTTAATCCTATCATCATCATGTTATGATTGATTCCTTCTTGGGATGTGCTGACAATCATGACAACGTCATCTTTACTCCTTGTGCATGTGTCCTTGCTAGGGGAATCATCAATATGTATCTCATTACTCAATTCAAATTATAATTTATCATCTATCTCACATATATAATCCCATCCCCTTGTCTACACATCACATTCCACCCATCATTTATTATTTTGAGTGGCCATCTATCTCATTCTTCCTTGCATGTTACCTCAAGGGGGCATCATATCCCATAACATTATATCTACTAAAATTCATCTATGACATGATTTTTATTTGAATAACCATTAATTCTTATACTTCACTCTACTCGCAATGCCGTTTCAAAGAAGGTTAAAATATATGCACCTAAATTTTCTTGCCTACATTATTATCACTAATATTCCTATTAGTCAACACTAATCTCACTTAATCTAATTTATCCTACTAATTTATCCCCACCTTAAATATTTTTTCATTCACTAATTATAGTCTTATCCCACTTCTTGATTAATTCCCTTAATCATTTTTTATCTTATCCTAATCCCACTTATCTACTATTTAGGAATTTAAAATTCTCATCACCCACCTACCCACCTACTAGCCTATTCCTATGCTTTCTTACACCCCTAGTCCCTAATTATATACCGAATCCCTATCTAATATCCCCATCTAATCATCATTAACCCCTAATAAGGATTCTATAATTCTCTAGTTCTAGAATCCTCTCTATTCTCACCCTCCTCTCTAGAAGCCTCCAAATATAGAGGCTTCCAAGGAATTTTAAATTCCTTAGATAATTACCATCATTGATCTCCTCCAACCAACTTCAAATATCCACCATATATCTTTCCATCCTCTTTCTATTTAAACTCCTCATTCCTCCATTGAAGGCCATCTAAAAAGCTTGTGAGGAATCCATGTCCAATTATTTGAGAAGTCCATAACATCTCTATGCCAAATACAATTTTCATTATAATCCTTGATCCAACATCCATAATCATGCCATCCTAATTTCAAATCTAAGTCTAAGATAATCTTAATCCCTAATATTCGTATTTTGATTCTGTTTGATCATGGTTTAAAATATCTAGCTTTAAAATTTGAATGCTATTTTGGATTTTGAATTTCATGTATTGCATTTGGTATTAATGGATTTAGACTTTACATGGTGGTCTGAAGTTTAAGTGATTAAATTAGATAGTTTAATCCATAAACTAGAATTTTAGGCTACACTAACAACTATGTTTCAAGTTTCAATGTCATATTTTATGTACATAAAAGAATCTCCTTCTCCTCCTCATCTCTATGAGGATGATAACTACTCTCCCTCTAAATAGGTCCATGCTTTCACTCCAATATGAGATGAAATAACCAATTCAATTGTTACTAATTCCCATACTCAGCCTATATACACTTCTCCCCTACAAGATGTGTGCCTACATGTTTAATCACAAGAAACTAGGGTTTATAGTTGTGAGACTTTAAGGGATCAAATTATCAATATAAGTAAGCCAATATCATAATTATAGAATTAAAATTAGTTATTAAGTGAAAAGATCACATTATTGGTAAATCACATTACATATACATAGTCTTCAAAATATGCTAGTGTAAACCATGTATATGCATCTACACCTAACAAAGTTGTGCCTAACACTCTTTCATATCCAAATCATAAAGTATAACACACTACATATATTATGAGTGATTCAAAAAGATTAAAAGGGTATAATAAGAGTTCAATCAAGATACGTAGGTAAATGATTAAAGTTAAGTTGATCAACCTACTTCCTCTACACTTAGTGAGGAGAACCATATATTATTGTGCATATCATAAAATGCATGGACACTACACCAATTCATGTCTAGAATTGAAAATTAAAATACAATAGATAATGGATAAAGATGCAAAAAATAATGACATATCATCCAAACAACATATAATGGCACATATATAAATAAAAAATGATCAACTTTAGAAACAATACAAAAGTGATTATCAAAGCATAACTTAGAATGATAAAAGGTTCACAAAGTACATTAAAAAAATGAAATAGTATAATAAACACTTGTAAATCAAGTAAAATATGAAAATATACCTCTCCAAAATGAGGCTCAACTTTCAAAGTAGTATGGGTTTGGTCAGAAATATATACAACAATTTTATTATCATGGTTAAGGTTTGCGCAAGTAGGCCCAAGGCATCACTACTCTTATTCTAGCAGTTGATAATATTGGATAAAATTTTTGGCATTTATTGAACATCCTAAGGAAAATCATTCATAAATATAATTTTTTGAGGAAAAGGTCCAAATAATAAAGAAATGTTATAAAAAGATAAATAACTTAAGTTGCAAAGTCAAAATCATATTAAGACAACAAACATTCTCAAAAAAGGATTTCTAGAAAAAGAGCCTCCACAACACCATATGTCTACAATAAGCATAGTTTCAAAGGGAAAAAATACAATCCATATTCCAAAGCACAATTCAAAAAGGTCAACTCCATAATATGAGACAATTCTCTCTAGCATTCTAGGTTATTATGATTATTATGATTTTGATGATGAATAATACCTAGATTTGTATTGCACACCATTCAAATACAAAATAGGAATCACACTATATGAGAGATTACCATTCATATTTTTGACACAATCCATAGTGAAAGTGAGTCTCCCATGAGACTCATCGGTTAGTATTTTTCATCCCTTCTTGTACATACTTTCTTTCTACTCTTGCTCCTTGTAAATAGTTTCATTTTCATGTTAATTGTACATAACTTATATCCAAAAAATATAAAATTTCAAAAAAAACACAAAAACATTCAAATATTTACTCAAAAAATACAAAATTATATATTGCATGCATTGACATGTTTACACTTCTTGTATTTTCCAGACACTAATTATCCTAGCTATCTTAGTATAATTAGTTTTTATCATACATACATGCTTCACTTGTTCTTCTCAAGTGTTCAAAAATACTTATAGGACTTAGATCCTCTACACCAATCCAGATTTGCTATTATCCATCCGTTGGGGCATCTACATAGATATATGAGTTCTTCATTTGACACATTCTCCCATTTGGGGGCACCCTATACATAGTTTTGATTTACTAGGTTACATATTTCTATACTCTACATCATAGATTTAGCACTATTATATCTTTATATTGATCATGTTATACTTACTCAAAGTTTTTGTGAACTACTACTACTTTAGACTCAGTATATGTACACATTGACTCTTACATAAATTTGCATTACATGTTCATGCATACTTTCATTTCTAACTTTCCTAGTTTAGAATTGATTGTCTCTATGCTTCTTCTATTTGAGGACATTTGAATATGCCATTGCCATTTGGTTCTACACCACTTATTTTCATAGTATGTATGCTTTGGACATGTGACCATGTCCTTGTGTGTGCTTTCCTAATTGTGTATGCAAACATTTGAACATGTCCTTCCATCTGGCTCTAAGCCAAATTACTTGTTATTTGTGTATGTGGACATTTGAAAATGTCTATGTATGTCTTGATTTATTAAATTTAGTGATATATGCCCATGTACCTTATATTGTGGCCCCTTAGCCTACTTTGCATACCTCATGTGTATTGTATGTAAGCTTTTTGTATGCATCATGACAATGACACTTGTCTTTTGATTGATACACACTCTATTTTTAGATTCCATGAGGGACCTCATGCATCTCCCCTTTTTACTTGGGTGTCATGATGGAAATCATATTCTATCCCACTAGGTAGCTATTCAATTATTATTCAAATTTACTATTACGTGCATTGCTATATCTATCTTGTCAGCTTTGTGAATGCTAAACATAACATACATCACACATTAAAAACTTAGACTTGGATTATCTTACATTATAATGTTATGTATGCACATTATATTGGATTATTACATAAATATCATATATGCTTTGGCTACCACAGATATTGTAGAGATTTTTTATTTTGAGGATAGTTATTTCATAGGTTAAATAAATCCCCTCAAAATAGGAGACATTTATAGGGGTTTCTCATAGAGATCAGGCTCCCTTAAAGCACTCAAAATACATTTTCAACACACAAGCTCATATTATAGAAATCAAACTCAGGTAAACAAGTGGGAAAACAATGATATAGAGATCAGTGCAATTGCACAAAAATCAGAGCAATCAAACATTAGTGCCCAAATTGGGACTCTAGCACCACATGGCACTAATGTCCAAGATAGGTCACTACTATCTAGTAGCCTTAGCTTCAAAAAATGCAAATTGGCCAAAAATGTGTACCAGGTACAATTTAGGGTTACACAAGTTCAATTATAGATTTATCATTTTCACTAAGTTTAGCTTAGATTCATACCAGTTTGCTTAGATTGGGGGTATCATGTGTGGCATGAACATTCCAATTTTAAATTTAGATACTTAGATACATATCATTAAAACTAAGTCTAGAATCCATATGCTCAGATTTTAGGTCTGGGGGCATGTGCATGGAACATTGTTTTGATTTGCTCACTTACATAACAGTTGATGAGATGGAATGACAAATTCTATGTCATTCTCTACACTATATATATTAGACATCATATTCTAGGTTACACACTAGTTTCATGCCTTACCCCATCTATAATGGTTGGCATTCTTGAGTGTCCCAGATTTGCCTAATATACTCGAGTGGCTATAAAGCTGACATTTCTAGTTAGACATTTCTAATTAATTTAATAGTTTTAGTTTGAGATGCATCTAATACACATGAGTAGGTAATGATGGATTCATAGTATACTTGAGTTCTTGATCTACTTACATGAGAGGGTTAGACACTCCATCAATTCAATCTAAGTTATTCATAGGTCATGATCCACCAAGCAAGGGTGGGTAATGATGGAGTCAAAACTGGATTGAGTTCTTGAGCCACCCAAACATGAGGATTGAGTAAGTTGTAACAACCCCATTGGGTTTTACTGGAATATTACAATCATTTTTTAAAATTAAATACACATATTCAACATATAGATTTCACCATGAGAAATCTTAATGAGTGATATTTAACTACCTGTATTAATTTAATTAACCATAAAGGTTATAACTAATCCACTTAGCTAAGGATCACCATGAATAGATATAAAAATATGAATAATATTGAATAACTATAAATAATGTATCACATCATAAATTAAATAGTACAAATTCAACCACAACTGATATAATATTACAACCTCTGCTATAGAAGTTCAATGTAAAAAGTTAAAATTTTAATAATACATAATACTATCTCAAATGATAAAATATGTTACAAGGTTCCTCTGAGCAGAGTCTCCACAACTCAAGTATCAATATGTAATCTCAAGTGTAGTCTCAAGTATAGTACTCCATCTAGGAGGGTGAGCATTATCAAGCACTTTTACACATCAACTATGGACCATATATCCTTCACACTATCTCCTAAACAAGGTGTTGGCCCTCCCTTCATGGATGGGTAGATAATGGTAGTGTGGGAATCCAAAGTAACAAACCAGAACATGTGTGTCAAAGATATCTAATACATAATGTGTACCATAAATAAATCTATTCTAATATGATATTGCACACATATAAAAATTATATAAACATATGAAATGATAATGTTTATTAAACATTACTTTGGTCAAAATTTCAATAATAAATGATCTTTATGATTAGTCAAATTCATACACATCACTTGATAGAATTACACCTCATTTTGCATTGATGACACTAATTAAGCTAGTGAAATATGTCCACTGCTTAATTAAGGTCATGAATGCGAGATTTGGTAAAATCATATAATAATAATAAAACCAATATATTCATTAAAAATTATTCCTTTTTAGCACATCCAAATTAAGCTAAGTACAAAATTTATCATACATTCATTTATTTCATCAAATGATGTGTAACGAATCCATTTATC